>OZ024740.1:314035657-314043157 GCA_964016885.1 Eledone cirrhosa | reverse complement strand
TCTAAAATTTTATTGTATGTTGTTTTTAACCTAAATTTAACTCTCATTAAGCAGGCTCATGACAAACGACGTTCAGGCTTTGGCCATCTGGTCATTTGTGAGGGTATAACTAAGTTACGACTTCATTATTCAAAGTTTTCTTAATCAGTTTTTTAAAGACGTTAGTGTATGATTTGAAGGAGATTTTGAGCATGTCGAGGTTCCCTCAGAGGTTCTCTCGTTGACCTACGATACAATGTTATATTCATCAAATTTAATAACCTCTGCATATACATTCCTTTTCTCGTGCAGATCTGAGTTCTTTTTTCAAGAGTCATCCTGGATAAAGTATCGTGTTTAAACAAATAGGTTGTGTATATATATATATATATATATATATATATATATATACACACATACACAAATAATAACAAATGGTGATAACCACTTAGTTTCGACTAAACAAGATTTTGGGAAGCTCAATATGTTGTAATGTTTATTAATCACACGGACCAAATATATTCAAGGTAAGATCCAGGAGGTAAGATCTAAAAGATGGGGAAATAACCGGTATCACAGAACATTAAATATTTATAGGTAAACCAAACAGGCTTTCTCATTCTAAGCACGTTTCAGTAATGAGATGCAATCCATAATCGATAATTTTGATTAATTAATTGCTTTCACTTATCGCCTCATCAGGAATAATAAAGATAAAGGTAAAACAGTCCAATAGGATGGAGGATTAAAATAAAATAAAAATAAAAATAAAAGTAAAAGTACAATATAATAGGTAATAATATCCGATCATTTATAAAATGACGGTGTAAGGCGTAATTATATATAATATATACAAACACACATATATAATATATCGTATATCTCTCTCTCTCTCTCTCTCTCTCTCTCTCTCTCTCTCTCTCTCTCTCTCTCTCTCTCTCTCTCTCTCTCTCTCTCTCTCTCTATATATATATATATATATATATATATACACATATGTATGTATATATATATATATATATATATATATATATATATATATATATATATATATATGTATGTATATATATATATATATATTGTAAATAAACATTGAAATGATTGGAAATGTAGAAAATATCGAACGCAGGAAAATAGCTGTGAACATAGCTTTAGAAGCAAACGAGTACTATGTAGAAATATATTAGTTTTACGCTTGATATAGTAGGAAAAGAGTCTTAACGTTTCAGATGTTAATCCTCCATCAGAAAATAGAATGGGAAATTAAAATAGAAATAGATAGTTAGAGGAGAGTGAGCAGTGGCAGAAACGAAATTAAATTTCTTTGAGAAAAAACAGGCCTATTGATGTCGCCATGTATATCTAAAAATTTCTACACTTAACATGTATGCGCGACCTTAGATTTAGTGGCGAAGTCGTTTCAATACTGGCCTCTTATCGCCAAAGTTGTTGCCAGAAAACATCACATATCGTTTAATGATTATTGTTTATCAGCTCATAATGAACTGTTGTTCGCATCTTAACCGGACCTTTCCTGGATGGAGATCCACTCTTAGTAGTTAGGCATGTCTATCACCACAACGAAGCCAATGTTGTTGGCACTAAAACTTGTGACAAAGAATTCAATTCTCATTTCTACTAATGACTCATTCCAAAAATAGCATATAGACTTGACAAGAATAAATAACGGTGTTGGTACCTAATTTCCAGCCTAAAATGTTTCACATAAGACCTAAGATTGGTTAACACTGAAATGCCCGCTTAGTCCCCACTAGTCATAGTCGCAGTATTTGCTACAATGACTCTGAATTTAGTCCCATTGAACAACCCTTTTTAGCTCATGCTTTAAGCTACAATCAACACACACACACACACACACACACACACACACACACACACACACACACACACACACACACACACACACACACACACACACACACGTTCATACAAACACACACCCAGGCAAGTATTATATTAATTTTCTTGTATTTCAATGATGTGTTTCTTCTGTTTCGAAGTTGAGTAATAACTATTAAAGAATGACGGACACGAGTTCTGGAAGGCGGCTTAAAATCAGACTAATGACATTAACATTAATAGTTTAGTAGCGAATGTTTGAACACATAAACAGGGAAAATAGTAACGACGTTAGCTTGCGAACAATTTCTTCTTGTTTACGTATTATTTATTGTCGTTGCTTCACGGGATGGCCGTCTCACGTCGCTGCTACTGTTGCTTGTCTTCCCGTCATTATCATTTCTGTTGGTAAGCACAGTATAGTTGTTATTCTTGCAGTTTAACCATAGGCCAGCCCTGGGAATTTCAGCTATGATTATCATAATCAAATCATATTTTTCTTTTCTGTTAGACATATGATTCCTTCTTTAAGGCGGTAAAGTTTGATTAAAGGAGGACGTAGTTGCTATTTCTAACAGATAGAGAAACTAAGCAGAGGGTTTCTCATTGGTTTAAGTGTGGTATAGTGCAAAGTGTTTGTTGAGAACTGTAATAAACAGTTTTTCTGTATAGTCTTTCTATATCAGTATTAAATGGTGTATTGCGACATACTGCCGTGTCACAAGGTGAAACACGAATTGAACGAAAACCAGAAAAATCGCTATTATTAAGTCTGTTCTTTGTTTCTTTTGTGCTACAAATATGATCCATTTCTTGATCGTATTGTGACGTCCGATGAAATGTGAATCTTATGCAACAACCGACGACGTTCTGTACAGTGAATAGACTGAGATGAAGCCTCTGAACGCTTCCCAAATGCCGAAATTGCAACAAAAGTAGGTTAAGCTAACTTTGATAGTCCGCAGCCAGATCAATCTACCGCAGCTTTCTTAATCTTGACGAAACAAGTATCTAGCATAGAAACAAGAGAATAAATTTGAGAGAAGGTCAGCTGATTATATCGACCTCAATACTTGATTGGTATGAATTTTATTGATCTTGAAAGATGAAACATAAAGTTGACGACCTCTATAGCATTTGAACTTAGAATGTAAAGAACCCACATAAACACGACACTCTGACGATTCTTCTGATGAAATAATTGTTTTTACTTTTGGCACAAGGCCAGCAATTACCCAGTGCATTACTGGTACTTTATTTTATCGACCCCGTAAGGATGAAAGGCAAAGTTAAAATCGGCGGGATTTGAACTCAGAATGGAAAGGGGCGTAACTCTATGCGTCAAAGCATGGCGTCCGACCCTCTACTGATACTGCCAATTCTAAAAATGAAAGAAATGCAAAGTGAAATTTTAAAATACGATGTCTTAATATAATACCAAAATATAACTGTAAACGTGTTATCCAAACTAAATTTAGACGGAGATAATTGTGTTCCTTTTTTAACAATTAATTTACAGACATTTGAGTGCAATTGTATTACCAATAAAAATGATTAAGCTTATTTAGAAGCAACGATGGCGAATCTGAAAGGAAAAGTTCTTTAAAAGCAATGAAGATCAATGTTAATAAGGTGAAGGTAAAATTCAATCGCTAATATTGCATCAATTATATTAATAATGATTTTTTCTTGAATTGTATGTTTTGTGGGGGAAAAAAAATGATTGTCGAATGGAGACATGTTTCACCTAAATACCATGGACATTAAATGCTAAAAAGAAATGAAGGCACAAAACGAAAGAAAAAACAGGAGACTTCATTCCATTGAAAAAGAAATGAGCTATGTTTATCTGAAATACGTCCAAATATAGAGAACGTTGCAAAAAACCTATTAAGCTCGTGTTTCTCGTGGATAACTATGCTTCATTTATTGAATAAAGAAACAAGTACTTAATATTTTCTGTAGTTTAAACTATTTATATTTATAGAATAAAATAAACAAAGTACGTCATAGATATAAAAAATGTTTGTAACCATTGTACACTGTATTGTCAAAATCTATCAAGTTCAGTTTCGCCTTTTCTTCCTCCGTTACGGAGAAGGAGCGCTCTTCAACTTTCTTACATTTCCTGCTCTGCACTAATACGTTGAGTCTTTATTAATAAAGATAGGATCAGCAATAATTTTATCTCGCAGGGAATAGTGTGGGAAAGAGTGTATTCACAGCCCAATTTGATCATCTGCTGGATTCACTTCGCTGAATTTGCCAAGTTAATACTTTTAAAGAAATTCTGAACAGCAAAAATACCCCACTAACAAAGTTATAAAAATAAACCCAGGCTGTATCCCTATATTAAGTTGTTGTTTAGATCAAAAGTAGTCTTGATTCAACAGTCCTAAGATGAAAGGTTCTCTTAATTGCTAACGTATTAGCAATTAGAAGTATATCGGAGGTAAAAAAGTTTGTAGAAAATTGCACTGGATTATTCTATGAAGTTTGGTATTTGATTTTAGTTTAAATATCTCTACATAATTATATCTTCTTTAATCGGAGTAGGATGGAAAAGTAAGTATTAGTAATATTCTTGGAAGAGATCGCGAAGAGAAGTGGCTTTCTAATACCGTTCAGCAACTGAGATACTTATTAATCAAAATAGCCTTCCAATGCCCGGTTCCTCAGTATCTAGGTTATATAGAGGGGTATAGTTCACTGCTGGAAGCTCTATAGATTTACGAATGGCTCGTTGGGTTCAATTCATCACAAAGAAAACACTACTTACGGTAAATAACCGAACATTCTGGAGGGTGTCACCAACGTTAGCGTTACGGGGATGACAACTGGTCATGTAGTCCCTGATGATTCAGAAAGGAATGTTTCGTAAATTTTGGTTTCATGGCAAATGTAAAGAAACCATGTATATTGTTCTGTTTGAAGCAGTTCCTAATTGAAATTGTTTACTTTTCCTTAGGTTCTTATTGCGTCGTGGAAAAGCTTGAACACCACAATGTTCTGTTTTCTGAACTCTTCTACAATCTTAGGTTTCATGTTTATGCTATAAACAACTATTGTTATTTTTTCTCTGCAGAATTTAATGCATTTTTGTTGTTGATGCTGATGATGATCGTTGCCTTATTGGTGCAACGTTAAATACATTTTTTTTCTTCTTTACTCTTCTTCTTCCATTTTATTACCATCATCCCATCCATCTAGCCCCTCACTACCATCTCTACAGCTGAACACGTATCTGAAATTTTTCTCAGTGCATCTAGCCTTTAGTGCCACGAAGAAATGACAGCCCCAGAAGGAATGGACCGAGAAGAGTCAATGTTGTAATGATGTGAAAGGTTAACTGAATATACCGAGAGTATTCTGAAGATAGGCGTCAGTCTGCTGAACTCATTAATATCTGTCACAGTCATACTAAAGTTAATGTCGGAAATCATTATATCTGCATTTTACTTATTATTTCTATTACCTGGGTAATATAGAGCAGCCCCAGGGTGAAGAGTGCGTGGGTAGGTAAATATAACACTTCTGTCTGTCTGTCTGTCTGTCTGTCTGTCTGTCTGTCTGTCTGTCTGTCTGTATGTATGTATGTATGTATGTATGTATGTGTGTATGTATGTATGTATGTCTATGTATGTATGTATATGTTTGTATGTATGTGTCCAATATGCATAGATACATATATACTGGTATGGACGAATGGCTAAGAACTGAGTTTCGCGGGTTTGATTCCACTCAGTGGTATCAGGATTAAATATATTTAACTCTTGCCTCGGGTTAATCCAAGCTTTGTGAGTGAAATTAGGTAAACTGAAACTGTGTAGAAGCCCGAATGATAGACTGTTCTTGTATTTCCGATGTCCAGCAATATCACACAGTGCCACATTGATTCTATAATGTTAAATGTACTGGGGTTAGTGGAATAATCAACGACTTACACTATAATTCAATGAATAAATAATTCAGTAGGGATATTCAGAATGTAATACGAGGGTTAGTTGATGAGTTCATAGGCTGATTATAAAGGGGTGATGCTAGAGCTGTGAAATCTTACATGCATTAATTTCAACTTTTCTTATTAATAACTGCATTGTTTTTTTTTCCTGGTGACTATATTGAAAAATAAACCTCATTTGGTCATTCTTTGAAAATATCTTGGTCAGGTTATGAAGGGGTGATGTTAGAGCAGTGAAATCTTGTATGCATTAAATTCAACACTTCTTATTAATAATTGCATTGTTTCGTTCACTCTATGAGAGTAATTTGGTCAGCCCATGAAGGAGTAATGCTTGAGCTGTGAAATCTTGCATGCATTAATTTCAACTCTTCTTATTAGTAACTGCATTGTTATTGTTTCTTTTCAGGGACTATATTAAAAAATAAACCTCATTTGGTCATTCCATGAGAGTGTCTTGGGCAGCCTATGAAATTATCAGTCTATGAACCCTCGTAGCTATTTTTTTCATAGCAGGACATTCCTTGACTCGGTGATAGCACTGATTGTGTGAAAGCAATATTTTAAGGGCTCTTGTAGAAAGATGAAATCATTGACTTCCATTCTTTCCGAAGTCTGCTGAAATATTCACTTGTTACTCTAGATTTACATATAGCATCACCTCCTCGATTCCAAGTTTGCTGAATCTATTATTAGTAATAATTTATATGTTATCGATATTGATATTTGTCATCCATAAGGGTGGTGGATTGGTAGAATTCTTAGAGCCTCGGATAAAATGCTATTGCAGTATTTGTTCTAAATTCAAATCGGGGCCGTTGAGAAGACAGCGCGTGGGTCCCCATTTGCTTATAATAGTGAGATATGGGGAGAGCGAGAGAGACGGAGGCAGTGACAATGAGAATTGGATTCGATTATGTCCAGACCTAGTATATACATATATATATATATATATATTTACCACACAACATGGTATAAAAAGTTAATACATTTCTCGTCTAGAAAAAGGTCAACTTTGCCTTTCGTCCTTCCCGGTTCTATGAAATAAAGTACCATCAAGTACTGGAATTGAATTAATCAACTTTGTCCTTGACAGGAGAAGAGCAACTGTACAGACCAAATTGTATAAAAGGCTCTCGGTTCCACAAATAGTACCTGAACTCAATTTAAACTCATTAAAACTGTTTGGGAGACAAATTTTATTATCTTCTGAGTCTTGAAGCACGTAATTATACAATTAAACGATTCATTGCTAGGATAAGCAGCATTACAGAAAGACTGTTACCTGGGATTTTCACATAGATAACATTTGTGACTATTCTAGCTGCTTCGATTCTGGGTGACAGCTGTGTGGATCTTAATTTAGAGATAGTTTAATAGCAATAAATTTAGAAAGTTTGCGTGATTCTGTGCCTCTGGCATATATAATAGTTTCTAATTTAGGCACAAGGCCAGCAATTTGATGGAAAGAGGAAAGTCTATTAAATCGACCTCAATGCTTACTGGTACTTTATTTCGACGACCCCGTAAGGATGAAAGGCAAAGCTAACCTCGACAAGATTTGAACTGAGAAAGTAAAGGGCCGTAACTCTATGGTATATATAATTGTTTCTACTTTTAGCACAAGGTCAGCACTTATCCCAGTATGTTACTGGTACGTTATTTTATCGACCCGTAAGGATGAAAGGCAAAGTTAACCT
>OZ024740.1:314028157-314033157 GCA_964016885.1 Eledone cirrhosa | reverse complement strand
AGGCTGCAAAGCTCACAGCATCGAGGCTGACGTTCACCACCTCCGACTTGGCCGAGTTAACCTGGATGCCGATTCCCGTCGGACAGGATTGAAGGTCTTGGCATACCGTCCGTACGGGCCCGCCCAACGTGGCATCATCCAGATACCAAACGTTGAGAGGGGCCGTGATACTCCGGGCGATGTGGTCAATACAAAGGGCGAACAGAAGGGGGTCCCAAAGGGTCGCCCTGTTGGACCCCAGTAGCCGAGGGTATGACCGTACAGCAGCTAGGAGCATGCTCGGGGCTCCATATGACAGGTAGGCCAGCGGGTAGGCAGAGGCAGGCCTCGAGCAGATGATCCCGACGTAAAGAGTTAAAGGCATTCCTCATGTCAAGCTTGACAATGAGGTGCCTGGAGTCCCTGGATGCCTGTACCGATGGGCAGCTGCTGAAGAACTGCCTGATTGCATGAGAGGCTCCCTCACAGCCACCGGACACGCCGACACCCTGTTGCACCGGACTAAACTCCTCACCCAGTTCATGTGTGACCGACTGGCAGATCACCTTGGCAGCCAGCCTCCGGAAGACATTTCCCACAGCAATGGGGCGTATGCCACCCTCTTTCTTCCTGAGAGCGGTGAGGCTGGCCGAAAAAAAGAGGCCTCGGGCGTAAGGGTCGAGGGCACCATGAATGAGCCTATTGGCAGGCGCTACAATTGCACTCAGAAGGCAGCGCCCGGCCTCAGCGGAGAGGGGGGATGTCAACTCCTTGAGGTGGCCTGGTCGGAGACCATCAACACCTCCGCAGCTGCTAGCTGGGAAGGACCTGATAGCGGACATGATATCTGCATCAGTAGCCACAAGGATCAGGTGGGGTTCGGGTGGGGGTATGGGTCTGAGGTCAGTGGGTGGCTCTGGTTGTTTGAGCCGCAGAGCAGCCAGGATCTCCTCGGTGGGTTGGAGGACAGTGTCCTCTGAGGCAACAACTCTGACTGCGGCCAAGACATCACCCATGATAAGCTTTGCGTTTACCTGGTCACGCAAACGCTTGGCGCTGGCCTCGGGGGTGGAGGATAGGGGGTACCTGAGGGTGGGGTGTGTGGCGTCCCTGGGCACGCTTGGAATGGGCGCTCGCCCAAATGACGAGACATTGGCCTTGAAGGCTGCTGCTGACCGGCCGCCCCGGTCAGCGCCAGAGCTGGGGAGGCCGAGGGCGAGTGGGGCGAAATAGAACACCGCTCCCAGTCACTGGCTCGATTGGAGTCCAGGGCGCTCTCAATCGAGGAAGCGAGAGCATCGGCCACCGGCACCCGTGCCACTCACGGGATCCTGAGTGGGATCTTCCGGATCCGCCTGAGCCGGGTGATGTTGACCAGCGAGGCTCGGGCGTCAGGCAAGCTCGCTGTCCCATCTAGTGGTGTGCCAGACAGCCGTGGCTGGGAAGACGTGGGGAAGAGGCAGCTCCAGCACCTCCACGCTGCGAGGGCATTGGAAGCTCGACGAGTCAAGCCAACGCAGGTGAGGTGGTGGAAGCAGCCACACCCCAAACAGTTCCGGCCCCTCTTCCGTTTGTTAGTAGTGCCGCAAGTGCTGCAGGTGTCGATTTGGAGGGGTGGTGGATGGGGCGTGGGGCCGGCGACTGGCGCACCGAGCGGCATCAGGGGTGGGTGGCTGGTGTGTGTGGTTGGAAGGGGAGGTGCTGGTAAGAGGGCAGCATAGCTCACCTATATATATGGAGATGCCGGAAAACGAGAGCGAAAAGGGGCTACATGGAGGGGGAGACACAGGAAGGTAGAATGGCAGTAAATGAATGAGTGAATGGATGGATATACACAAAAAAAGGGAGGGGGGGGGGGAACAAGTGGTTGTTCCCAGCGGAAAGACCCATAATTCAGCACGCACACATGCGAGCAACTGAGCAGTTGTCAAGCTCTCTTTCTGCTGAGGAACTGCTTCGCCATGCCGAAGCTCCTCTATACACTCCGCAGCGCTCCATGCTGCACCCAGACATCTCGATACTTGTATCCGAGCAGCAGCCGAGCTCCATGCTGACCTCGATACTTGTATCCGAGCAGCAGCCAAGGGGATATACAACGTCAAGTTTGAAGACATAGGGTGGCAACAGGCCACTTTACCGGTCAGGTATGGCGGCCTCCGGTCACCGATCTCACTAGCTTTTCCGGCGTATCTTTCGTCAGTAACCTCGTGCCGCGTCCTCGTCAGCAGGGTTCTTCAAAACACAACAGAACCCTGTGTTCAGAGAACGTGAGGCCGCCTGTGATACATGGGAACCGGCTGGGACTTGGCCCAGTAGACGTCCCTCCTCCTTCTCCCCCTGTTGACGTCAAGTCCCCCCCAACGCACTTGGGATGCCATCCAGTGCAGCCTGGCCTCAGACAGGCTCACGCGCCAGCTCGACCAGCACCGCCTTGCTTGTTTTCGTGCGGCCTCCAAACCCCACAGTGGTGCCTGGCTCCATGCTCTGCCCTCCTTCTCCACTGGCACGCAGGTAGACCACCATAGCCTGCGAATCGGCGTTTCCCTGAGGCTCAGCCTCCGGATGTGCCAGCCACACCAATGTTGCTGCGGTTCCACCGTGGACTCTTTCGGCCTCCACCCGATTTCCTGTCGCCACAGTGCCGGTCGCATTCCACGCCATACTGCCCTCAACGAGGTCATTACTGGTACTTTATTTTATCGACCCCGTAAGGGTGAAAAGTAAAGCTAACCACGGCGGGATTTGAACTCAGAACTAAAAGGACGTAACTATATGCCGCACAGCATGTTGTCCGATGCTCAACCGATACTGCCAATCACTGTCATTAATAATAATAATAATGATAATGGAAGAAGAAGAAGAAGAAGAAGAAGAAGAAGAAGAAGAAGAAGAAGAAGAAGAAGAAGAAGAAGATAGAATGCTTTAAAGTAGGCCTCTCTGTACTCTGCACTCTCAAATCCGTCCCAGTTCAACGCTGCCTTTTATGCTTCCAAGAACTACTCAAGTAATGGATCAATGCCATCAACTCTCCCCTCTTCTCAAAAGTACTGACGTTGTGTCTAAATTAAAACCATTGTGGATTGGCAGTATCGATAGAGGGTCGGACGCCATGTTTTGCAACATAGAGTTACGCCCCTTTCCGGTCTGAGTTCAAATCCCCACAAGGTTAACTTTGCCTTTCATCCTTACGGGGTCCATAAAATAAAGTGCCAGTAATGCACTGGGATAATTGCTGGCCTTGTGCCAAAAATAGAAACAAATACTTATATACATGTAAGTATATATATATACACTTTCCTCCTAGTAGTAGGAAACAGGCTGTTATGTAATACCAAATTGGCTTTGATGGAGCAGACTTATGATCAAATGCGATCTAGACATGACCATGTCATCTTTTTATCTTATATATAGGATTACACCGTGCAATATATCTATTGTTTCCCAAAACGATACGATGTGATTTGTGATAAATATGGATCCTATTTTTAACAGGTTGCACCACTGCATCGAGAGGCTCATGTTGGTTCCACCGAAAACCTTTAATTTTAACAGCAATTTTTTGTACTCATTTCTTTAATCGAAGAATGAAAACGAAGTCAGAACTCGTGGTGTTTAAACTCAGAACAGTAACGTATCAAGACTGAGTTTTGTCTTTCACAAATGAAATTGTACTTATTTAATTCTCCTATATTCGGTCATTTTCAACACACAGCCATCTTCCTCGTCATTCGTGCATCTCAGCTGCACCCTCAACAACTCGACCTCCATCAACATACCCCATTCACTTTCAATGCATTCTGTAATCCTAACTACACCCGACTGTCTCTAATGTACTTCGCTATTCCACCGTCATAAATAGAGTAGCTAATGAAATGAACACCGAATACTTTAAACTTCACCAGAAATCAGATGATCAATCAATAAGAAATGGAAGAAATGAAGATTGATTTAGATTGCTAATCAGTTGGCATTCTCATGAGCTAAATGCTCGAAAACTAATTAGAAAGTTATTGAAAACTACATTCTATAATGGGATTTATGGTTGGAATAGTTTTGCAGTTGAGTGATTAAGATAACCGATTAGTACTGAAACACTTTGCAGACGACTTATTGGGAAAACATCGATATGAACAGAAACAAATAGCTTTACTGTTCCTCGTGCTTTAACAAAACTACCACTAAACAATAAGACAGCAAACCTAAACCGAACAACATTGAACACAGATTAAAAACCAAGATACAAGCTCAATAGTATTTAGTAAAAATAATATATAATATAAACACAAAAAAAAATTAAATAAAAAAATATTCCTGCACTAAACGCCCCGAAAACACATTTTAACACCTCATATGACAGAAGCGAAGAATATGCAAATTATATGAAAGTGACTAAATGTAACATTTAGTGGAAAACACCGATAAAAGCAGAAGCCAAAATATACTTACTAACTAATTACAAGAAATTAAGAAACAAGTTACTTGAAATATAATACAAAGCATATCTAAAGAATGGCGAAGTGTAGAATTGAAATAAAACTGGACAGAAAACTTGGTGTCTTTGTCTATAGGGCTTAAAGTGTCTATAGGCTTTCAAGTGAAGTGTGTAATAGGGTATTGCAAAATAGATACAGTTCGTATTGCTGTCTTGTTAGATTTTGTTCGTCGAGCAAGATTGCCGACAGCGTAATGTCCGAAAGCATGATTTGATAGGAGATTACATGTATTGTGATAAAAGGTTAACAGTTCGTATTTGGTGACAATAAATAATTTCATATAGATGCTGTAAGGTATGTGTAATTTTATTTAAATGCTGCAATTGAGGTTTGATGGAGTATAGATTTCTTTACTTGAAATCACACAAGTAAGAGCGATAAAAATTTTTTAGGAAAAGTAACAGGGGCAAAAGTGCCATTAAGACCAGAAACCGTTACACACACACACACACACACACACACACACACACACACACACACACACACACATATATAAGATAGCACATAAAAGATATAAAAAAATACGGC
>OZ024740.1:314018157-314023157 GCA_964016885.1 Eledone cirrhosa | reverse complement strand
TAGTGTCGTCACACACCTTCTTCTTCTTATTGAGTCATCCCTCCATCGAAGGTGATGCATTTTTCTTATTCTAATGGTTAGAATACACGTGGCTTATCACAACTGCACGCTCATCATATTCTCTGTTAACTGGAGCAGTTGTACCACCCATTGTTGAATCAATAGACGATCATCTGCGAAGCCACTGGTGTTCATGGCGCCGAGGTCATGAAATTAAATTGTCACCACATGAACCATTGCTTACTATGAGACAAGTAGGCTATTATTAAGGTTTACTCCTGACTTATTCTGCTAGACTATCCCATGATAGCCATATCAGAAGCACCTCGGTCTGTCTTCGAACTGAGAGAGGCTAGATGCTTATATTGTGCGTCATCAGTTCGCCGAGTGGCATGTTGAACAGACACTGGGACACACAGGGATGCCACAAAAGACCATCCAGTGCCGACTAGTGAAATCCACTACAGCTCTGTAAACACTCTTAATACACTTTTTAAAAAAACGTGATTGTCTGGTTTGGAACGCCTTTGTTGAAAGATAATTGATCTTCTTTATGTTGATATTAATAATATACTTAATATTATACTGGATGGTGGATTGGCAGTATCAGTAGAGGGTCGGACGCCATGCTTTGCATCACAGAGTTGCCATTCTGAGTTCAAATCCTGCCGAGGTTAACTTTACCTTTCATCCTTACGGGGTCGATAAAATAAAGTACCAGTAATGCACTGGGTAATTGCTGGCCTTGTGCCAAAAAGTAGAAACAATTAATAATATACTTGTTACTAATTTATTCAAAAGCAAAAACCAAACCATATTTCGTAAGAAAAAAAAAAGGGGGGGGGACAAAAGGAAAGAAAGAATAGGGAAATATAGAATAGAAAGAAAGAGAGAAAGAAAGAAGGGAAAGAACGGGAAAGGGACGGGATGGCAAAAGCTCTGGTGTCGCAGAAGAGAGGGGAGGGATGAAGGGGGTGAGTGATTGGGCTTTGGGACTAGGGCAAGAGGGAAGCAGTGCTGCGCCTCGTGGACAAGATGGCAAAACATTCCCCCGGACGATTGATCTTCTGACTCAGGCCTGAACTGAGTATGTGCAAACACCAACCCTACCATTGCTATCTGTCACTTTGTTACAACTACTACTACTACTAGCAGCGAGATACCATCGGCAATAATAATAATATTAACAATGAATATATCAACAATAACAATAACGAATATATCAACCTTGAAACAAAGCATTATGATAGTAGCGTCGCCACCACCAACACCACCACCGCCGCCAACACGATCATCGCAATCATCATCACCAACGAAACAACTACACCAATATTAGAACCAGCATTATTACGATACCATTAATAAAATCTTTATTGAGAGACATATGGTATGGTATGGACTCGTAACTCACGAGGAGGGCATTTTTTAAACCTGGCAGAGGGCATCTCCTCTTCAGACCTGAATACAGTAGATTTCTTCCAGAGAAGGATAGAGGGAGTGAGAGAAAGGAAATGAGAAACAGATATAGAGAAATAATCGACCCCAGTTCTAGACTGGTACTTTTTTTATCGACCTTGAATGGATGAAAGGTAAAGTTGACCACGGCAGGATTTAAATACTACAAAGCATTCTATCCGACGTTCTAACGACTCTGACAATTCGTCGCCTTGAGAGATATATTCCAACACTAAAAACTCACACATGTACCATCAACATTCCCACGACTCAAACCCACCAACATAACAACAAACCACTTTGGGACACAATCAGTAACAAGTACTACTAACATCAACACAGCATAACCAACCATCACTCGAAAATCATCAACATTACAATCACAAAAACACTAACACATATACCAACAAAAATCAGCATGGTTTAATATAACCACCAATTCCGTCGCCATATTGTCTCCAGTAACGACTAGCGTTTCACTTCCCAACCCCTAAACTCTCACATCACTTTTACTGAAATCTTCTCAATAGGGGGCGATAGTTGCAGTTGTTTATTTTTTGTAGACGTTATCGTCATACACATACACAATGTATCTGTATGTACAGATATCTTTACATAAATATATTTATATAACATTAGAATATGTGTATGTGTATATATATATATATATATATAAACTTTTACTGTGTTTAATATACACACACACACACACACACACACACATATATATATATATACACACATGCATGTATATATCTATAAACTACTGTTAAATAAAGTACTCAATATATTACTAATAAAAAAGATACATATATATTTCAGATAGGAATGACTTCTGAAAAACTAGAACTTTCAATCGTTTGAAATAAAAACGAATGAAACAGTTCTAGTCCTGTAGCAGTAATCTCTCTCTCTCCCCTCTCTCTCTCTCTCTCTATATATATATATATATTATATATATAATTGGTGTTGGATGCTTAGAGCGTCCGTATGCGGTAGGCCGTTTGAGCACTCCATGCTCTCACAGAGCAGAGTATGATATCACAGAAAGAAAGAGAATCAGTGTTGCGGCGATTGGAATTTATTGGACATATTACAATCGTTTCTCTGGCGACCTGCTCGAGGCACGATCGATATGATGATCGAACCTGACTTCTACGTCTTGATTCTACGAAGCAGATTTTCCAAATTTGGAAAATCTGCTTCGTAGAATGAAGACGTATCTGAGGACCTTGCGATTTTCAGAGTTAGGTTCGATCATCACATCGATCGTGCCTCGAGCTGGTCACCAGAGAAACAATTGTAATATGTCCAATGAATTCCATTCATCGCAACACTGATTCTCTTTCTATTGTGATTATATATATATATATATATATATATATATATATATATATATAAATTAATGAATAAAAACAAAGAAACAGTTCCTTATATTAAAAAATTCATCATTTTACGATCGTTTCTAGGATATATATGTGTGTTGGTATGTATATCATATAAATCTATGTAAAACTTTTACAAACTATCAGAGGAAATATATATACCTACACATATATATGCTGTCTTCAGAAAAAATCTGTTTTCCTGTTATTTTCATCGAAAAAAATTTTGAATACATCTTCTCTTTTCATGATATTTGGATTACATTGAGTTCTTCATACGGATTGGACACTACCGTATATTTGGTAGATTTATCTACACACACCTCGGAAATGTTACCTTTTTTACTCAATTTTGCTGTCTGAAGAAATCACGATATCTATCGTCATGGAAATATGTATAACGCCTCAATTAATAAAGGACTAACATCTACAACTTCATATTTTCTTCTTTATATATAAATATATAAATATGTATATATTAGTGTGTGTGGGTATCTGTGTTTTTGAGCGTACAGATGTTTGTGTATCCATATGTGATGTATGTTTGTGTGAGTATATTTGAACAGGGTGAGTAAATAAGTATATAGAAGTAATTTAGTCGACAGAATTTTTTCAAATTTGGCATTTATACTTATTTCACTTTGAAGATACACATATGTCATGTAGTGAAATACACTCATACACACATACACTCATTTATACACACACACACACACACACACACACACACATATATATATGGTGTGCGTGTGTATGTGTATATATATATATATATTTATGTATTTGTGTGTGTGTATGTGTGTGTGTATGTGTACCCGCTTGTATTGGTTTATGAATGGCATCTTTGTACGCAATGTCGCTGATGAAAACTTTTAAATTCTTATATAACTTGTATGTATGTATATCATATATATGTGAATGTATTTATATATATATATAGTATATCTCTCTCTCTCATATCTCTCTCTCTCATATATATATATATATATATATATATATATATATATATATATATATATGCATGCATGTATGTATGTATGTATGTATGTATGTATGTATGTATGTATGTATATATATATATATATATAGTAATAATAATAAATATGAAGACTAAAATCCGAAGAGGGTTCGATAAGGATTAAACTTTAATCTGTTATTTTAATATATATATATATAACGAAATTTAATATAAATATGGCTTGTACAGGACTAGAACTGTTTCATTCGTACGAAATCATCAGTAATGCCTGATATATATTAAATTCCCAGCCTATTCTGTAAAGTGGTCATGTTGTGGACACAACAAAATGTAACCTTGTCCGTTGGGTATTTTGCGGCCACGATAAAAAGCACCCCGTCGATTCTGTAAAGGCTCGTTTTGGTGCCAAGACAAAAAAGACACAATCCAACCAATTAGTTGGTCGTTTTGGGGCCAGCATAAGAAGCACTCAATTCACACTATAAATGGGATTGGCGTTAGGAAGGGCATCCAGCCAAAATGATCAGACTTGTCTCACAATGCAACAACTCGTCTAACCCATGTAAACGTGGTACAATGGACTTTGAACGGTGGTGATCATATGTTTGTGTGCGTGTGTGTGTGTGTGTGTGTTTGTGTTGTGTTAGTATATACATATATCGACAGTCGATCGACAAGATCCCAGACCTCATTCGTTTAATGATTGGACCGAAGAAACAATGTTTCCATTGGTCTTTCCAATTGCTAATACTATCTATTGGTCGCAACTCCAGGTAGAAGGAGCAACGTGAAATAAAGTGTCTTGCTCAAGGACATAACACATCGCACGGTCCAAGAATCGAACTCACAATCTCACGATTACGAATCTGATTCTCTAACCAGTCAGCCACGCGCCTTCACGCGCATCACACATATACATACATATATATATTATATATATTTCTATATATATATTATAGAGATAAAGGGAGAGTGAGTGAGAATTCAAGAAAAAGAAATGGAATAAGAGACAGGAAGTAAGCAATAGAGGAAGAAAGAGAAAAACGACAGGCATACACAGTAGGGAGGGGAAAACTTGCGAGCGAATCAACTATTTCCTCTACATATAGAGAACGGACCAAATGTCTATGTAAAACTAAATGTCAACACTATAGTTGTTTACTCAGGTCTCAGCAGTATTC
>OZ024740.1:313995657-314013157 GCA_964016885.1 Eledone cirrhosa | reverse complement strand
TACTCTCATCCCGATTTGACGCAGAAAAACAGTGATTTGAAGGCTGAGGACACCAAAGATAGATAGATAGATATAAAGAAAGATAAACAGACGCTCTTAAGTTAATGTGATATGATACAAATAATGTCAGTTTTGTCAAGCGAGTTTGTAAGACACTCGACACTCCATCAACAACTGGCCAACATTTAAAACTAGTCGCTACATTACTATTAGACAAGATGATGTAGAAAAACAATATACAATACAATTGAAAGGAAGATTTGATGAGTCTGAATTACCATAAAGAAGTACTGTAGTCATGGAATGTTTGCCCACACAGAGAATTAAAGAACACTTGCGGAAGCAGAAAGAATTTCGTAAAAGACTACCCTTTTCAGTACAAGCACAACAGGCCTGAGTTTGTCCTCTGAGACAGGGAACAAAAGTCGTGTAGTTGTGTGAACGAATTACTTGGCCTATAAGAATATCTCTTCTTAAACTGTATGTGCGTACGTGTGTACTCTCTACCATAGAGTGACACATATCAACTAAGAATATATAGACAAGAATAGCCATATGGTTAAGACGTTCGCTTTATAACTACGAGCTTCCATGTTCGATCCCACTGGGTGGACAATTGGACAAATGATTTCAACTGTAGTTTTGGGTTGACCAATGCCATTTAAATGGCATTTAGACGTCGGAACCTGTGCAAAAGCTCCTCGTGTAATATACCCCCCCCCCCATATATATATATATTTATATATGTGTGTGTTTGTGTGTGTGTGTGTGCGTGTGTGCGTGTGTGTGTGTGCTCTTGTGTGTGTGCAAAATCCCTACCGCGGCGCCAAACGGTTTCGTCTTCTGTGTTCAACATGCCTTTTTCAAGGGTGTAGTAATATATATGGGGTGTGTAAAAATAGGTCACAAGTCTTGGTAGTGATTTGGTTGAATTTACCATAGTAGTAAACTGGGCCGATAGAGGAAGTGTGTGTGGTGGGGGTGGGGTGCAGAGAATGGTAAGTATATCTGGACAGGCAAGGAATCAGGAGAAGATGTAGTGTGGGTGAGGGTAAGGGTGATTAGTTATATATATATATATATATATATATATATATATATATATATGTGTGTGTGTGTGTGTGTGTGTGTGTGTGTGTGTGTGTGTGTGTGTGTGTGTGTTTGTGTGTACCCGTGTTTATTCGTATCTATGTAAACCAGTGTATCGAACTGCCTCACATTATGTCGTAGTGTAACATAGAATTTCACTGGTACTCATTTTCGGCTGAATGAAACGAAGCAACGTGAATACCTTGCTCAAAGAGAAACTTGGCCTTGGAATGGAACTGCTGACTTTATGATCTCCAGCCCCAAACCACCACAAATGGGCAAAGCGACTGAAATGCGCTCAGGCGTGGATACGTTCGACTAAAGCCCATAGTGGTTATGCTCTGGCATGGGTGCAGTTGACTGACTGCAACCAGTAAAATAATGAAAGAATATAAAACATATATAGAAACTAGTTTGATTCGAGATTCGAGTGTCAAATACACAAGGCTATGACACATAAGATATTAGCCAGCGCGATTTAGATGTTCTACAGGAAAGAAAAATTCTAATATGCGTATATCTAACTCTATATACAAACATTTACACATGCACACACGTACGCGCGTAAATTGGTACCCCGTCGGTTACGACGACAAGTGTCCCAGTTGACACGATCAATAGAACAGCCTACTCGTGAAATTAACGTCAAGTAGCTGAGGATTCCACAGATCTCGGGGAGATTCAGCATGACACAGAATGTGACATGGCTACCCTTCGAATTACAGGTAAAACTCATTTTTTCCAGCTGAGTGGACTGGAACAATGCGAAATAAAGTGTCTTGGGCCGCCATGAATCGAACTCACGATTGTGATGGGAATACCCTAACCACAAAGCCATACATCTTCACACGCGCTCGCTTTCTTAGACGAATACTTACAACATTTACATACACACTGAGACATATACGTACATTAACACATATAGCAAGTTACACATTGACACATAAAAACCTCAAAAAGTCACGTAAAGAAAATTACTTATAATTATACATACTCCCACATACGGATATGGTTACACTTAAAACCCATACACTGACACATATAGATTATTATTCGATAACAAACGCACAAAGATATTTATACACTGACAGAAATTTATACATTGGGACATTAAAAGACATTTGTGGAGACTTCTGAAGTCCTTGGCTCTAGGGCTACCTCCCTATTCACCACCATCGGCAAGGATTTGGCTACCCACATGTGAGAGCCTCGCGAGCTGGAATGGCTCTTCGAACGAGTCTCCCTCACTCTCTCCCGGAGAAACGCCTTCGCTATTCTGTCCGCGGGGCGACCAGCGCGCAGGCTCCCTATTTGTTTATAATAGTGAGGGATGAGTACAGCGAGAGAGATGGAGGCAGTGAATATAAAATCTATGCCATTATTCGGATTGATATTATTAACTATTTTTGTCAAAAAAACATACAGTGGCACATACAGAGAGTTAATCGTTGATACAGAGACACAAACTTATTCCCAAACACAGACACACATATTCACACATTCCCAAACACAGACACACATTCCCAGACACAGTCAGACAAATTCACACATTTCCAAACGCAGACATGTATATTTAGATACATATTAACATATCTAGAAAGTTACAGAGAGGAACAAATAAACATACAAACAAACACACATACACAGTCCTATATAGAACGGAGTTAATTAATAAAGAAATAAATGCACACATCCACCCACACACTGACAAACACACACACACACATATATATATATATAAACATACATACTGACAAAGATACGCATATACACACACCAACTCTTCCACAACAAACCTACATACATACGCACCTATATACGCACGTACATACACACCAAAACAACGTTGAATACAAGGTCATATTAGACGATACTTAAGTGCAATTACATCACTTCCCTTAATGAAATTACGGAAGTGACGTAGGGTGACACTTGCAAAATGTTGGAAAATGTTAGATTGGTGTAATAGCCATGTGACTGTCAGAGTAAATTTACTACACATTTAATGCTGGCTCACCTATACTACTACTACTACTACTACTGCTGATGCTACTACTACTGCAATTACTGCTACTACTACTACTACTACTACTACTACTACTACTACTGCTGCTGCTACTGCTACTACTACACACTGTATCCCTAAAATACTTCTCGTATATGCACATACATGCGTGTGTGGCGATTTGTGTGATTGTATGTCTGAATGCGCGTGTAAAGTCACTTCATTTACATAAATAGTATATATAGTTACATAACTAATATATATATATATATATATATATAGTTACATAACTAATGTAGTTACATAACTAATAAGCTCTGTAACCTACATAGAGCACTCTTTTTTCTTGGACTTTTACGACGGAATTACTTCATTTATATATATATATATATATACATATATATTGGGTCACCAAGAATCTAATTTGTAGAAATTTGTAGAAAAAAACAAATTTGTAGAAATTTATACAAATTTCATACTTGACGACCCAACATGTGTGTGGGTGTGTGTGTGGGTGTGTGGGTGTGTGTAAGCAGACTCACATACACATTAGTAGTAACCAATAAAAGCAACAATACTTCATACGAAAGGTAAAGTATATATTGTCTATTTATGGTTAACCGGAATTAAAAGTTCGTATCTATCTACTTTCATGGAAACATACGAATGACGTTACATTTGTTCAGCCGGGAAGACGTATGCGGAAGAAGACTTGTTATGTAAATCTTATATTCGCTTAAAACTTTGGCAAAGCTACGGGAAGACGTAGGTAAGGTTGAGTTAGCGGTCCACACAGATTGACATAAACCATAGCTACGCCAATAAAACCGACTAAATTTAAACACACACACACACAAATATATACATGCATACATACATACACGTACATACATACATATATATAGGATGTCCCATAATGATAGTACACATTTCGTTAATCTCCAAGAAATGTATATTTTAATGTATATCGGATACCCATATATATATATATATATATATATATATATATATATATATATATATATATATATATATATATATATATATAATAAAATATACTTGATCACACGAATGTCTATATTTGTTAATATTTTGAATTAATATATATATATATATATAATATAGAAATGGCTTCTACAGGACTAGAATTGTTTCATTCGGGAGAAATCATATATATATATATTGGGTGGAGAGCACCAATAAAATAACTCTTTGTTATATATGTTCTTATTTGTAACTTATGCAAATGTAATAAATGTCCTTATGATGATTAGGGTGATGCATTATTTTTGTGCCACCCTGTATTTATATATATGAATGGAATAACTCCAATAAAAAACAAATCAAAACACTTATAAGATGTCACATAGGGCGATGTTATATTACTTCCTGTCATAATTTTGGCATATTTTATGCTTAAACTATGTCTCACTCGTTTTCTCTTTTGAGGAAATCGACGTATTTTCCTATTTGACACTTTGTCTTTCTGTCTGTCAATCTATCTAAATGTTTCTGTTGCTATCTGCCAAACACACAAAGATGGGCACACTCACACATACACACACAGATATGCATACACGTGTACGACTTTCAAATCATCCAAAATATTTTCAAAATGTGCACATATATATATATATATATATATTCGACAGCTGAGTGAACTGGAGCATATATATATAGGAAAAGAATCAGGACCTCGACGGCTGAGCTCCGGCCGTTTCGACAGCTAGATCCGAACTATAGCTCAGCTGTCGGGGTCCTGACCCTTTTCCTATTATTCACTCTACTACCCTAAGTATCAAGTACTCCGGTGTGTATGGTCCACCTGGTTTCTTACCACATTTTCTTTGTTATATATATATATATATATATATATATATATATATATATATATATATATATATATATATAAACAATGAGTTATATGGTTTGTTGATTATTCAACAAAGTTAATTTTTCAACAGATTAGAAGCACTCTACAGTATTTATCTGGAGTATCATTAATATTAAGAATATTAATAAATGGAAAATATCTTTATAAAACCATATTTATTTTATTATACGTGTTTCGAGAGTACCAATATTTAAGTACGCTTTCGTCAGATAAGATATAATAATTGGTGTTAAGATAGTGACATATCTTCGAGTGGACTTATACCATTAAGTCCACTCGAAGATATGTCACTATCTTAACACCAAATATATTTTATCTGACGAAAGCGTACTTAAATATTAGTACCCTTGAAACACGTATAATAAAATAAATATGGTTTTATAAAGATATTTTCCATTCATCACTATTCTTAATATATATATATATATATATATATATATATTCTACAGCTGAGTGAACTGGAGCAACGTGAAATAAAGTGTTTTGCTCAAAAACACAACTCACTACCCGGTCCTGGATTCGAACTCACAACCGTACGATTGTGAGCTCACCCCTCTTCACCAAAGCCTATTATCTCGATGAATTTCTCACATCGTCTGGTTGTCTCTACTGTGTTACACGTCTCGGACTTTGCACAAAAATATGTCTACTTATTCCTTCTCAAAGCTGTAAATATGTTAAGCATTTCCATCAGAAATCGACTTATGTAAGTTCAAAGTCAACATTAACTCCATAGTTCTTATCAATATGAATGGCTAACCTAATTAAATAAACAACAAAAACATTCTTCTTTTCCTCGATCACTATAATCTAATAGGCTGAGACGGGTGACACATATTACTTGTAATAAGTGTCATATTCTGACATAAAAAAAAAACTCAAGAGAAGTAAACTTTACATTATAAATCTCAAATAGATTTTATTAAGTTATCCCGGAGCTAAATTTATAGATGTCATTTGCATAAATATGGCACAATAAAATTTAAAGGCCCAGACATCAATGTCATGACAGAGCTAATGATGAATGGAATAACCACACACACACACACACACATATATATATATATATATATATATATATACTGTATATATATGAACATATATACGTGTATAAATATATCGATCGACAAGTTCCCAGACCTCATTCGCTAACCGAGTGAGGTGGAACTTGTCAAATCGGACCAATGAAGTAATGTTTCCATTGGTCTTTCTAATTGCTAACACTATAATACTATCTACCGGTTGCAGCTCCTAGCAGAAGGAGCAACGTGAAATAAAGTGTCTTGCTCTCAAGGACATTACGCATCGCCTGGTTCAGGATTCTAACTCGCAATCTTGAGATCTTGAGATTGCGAATCCATTTCCTTAACCACAAAGCCATTTTCATTTCCAAAATTTCCCTCTCAAGGTCAACCTGAACGTATAGACATTTGCTCAAGGTCCCACACAGTCGGACTGAACCCGAACCCACGTGATGCAAAGCAACACAATCACAGCAATGAATGCAAATGAATGATTAAATACAAAAATGACTTCTTTAAATAATAAACAGTGCAGACTTCTGATGCCCGTGGTTTTAGGACCACCTTATTCACCACCATCGGCATGGGGTTGGCTACCCTCAACATCATCCGAGAAAACGCCTTCTCTATTCTCTCTGTCGGCCAGTACGTGGGCTTCCATTTACATATAATTGTTTCGACTTTTGGCACAAAGCCAGCAAATACCCAGTACATTACTGGTACTTTATTTTATCGACCCCGTAAGGATGAAAGGCAAAGTTAACCTCGGCGGGATTTGAACTTAGATCATAAAAGGACGTAACTCTATGCTTCAAAGCATGATGTCCGACTCTCTACCGATACTGCCAATCCACCGGGCTTCCATTTACATATAATAGTGGGAGATGGGGAGAGCGAGAGAGATGGAGTTAGTGACAATGGGAATTTTATTCCATTATGTTTAGACCTAATATATATGAATATAGTTATTTACCACACTAGTTTTGTACAATACAATATATTATATACATAAACAGAATAAAAACAAAAGTAAGTTTGATGTGGTAAAAGATGTCAGACACGAAGATGATATCTATAGATGGAAAAGAAAAACCAGACGAGGATGTTAGCGAAGAGGTGGGCGGTCGGAGGAGGGGACTATACAGTCGTTTGTTTAGTGAAATGTTTGGCGGTGGGAATAAAGAGTAAAACGAGAAAAGAATGAAAGTAAGATGGAAAAAAAGACGGAGAGAATAGAAGAGAAAGAAACTGAGAAAGAAATCAAGATTTAAAGAAATAAAGATGAAAGAAAGAAGGGGAAAAGGTAAGGACAAAGAAGTGAATAAGAAAGACAGACAAAAATAAAGAAAAACGGACGGAAATAAGGCGAACCTCGCAAAAAACAAAAAAAAAACAAAAAAAAAACGAAAAAGGAACGAAAAAGGAACGAAAAAGAAAAATGGACGAAAGAAAAAAAGAGAAAGTAAAAAGATAAAGTTTGAAGATAGGAAGAAAAAAAAAAGAAGATTGAAAGTGGAGAGGAAATAGAAACGAGAGAAAGAAGGAGAAATTGTAGATGGTATAACGTTGGTGTTTGTAACTTGAAATGTTGGAGAAATATCGTAAGTCACGTCATTATAGTTGTTACTGTTTAGCCTGAGGTCAACACTAATTGAGCAGACCTATGATGAAAGGCATTCCACTCATAACCACACAGTTTCTTGTTCTTATGTATTCAGGTCTACATTCTTCTTCTTCTCCCATTTATTCATGAGAGAGCCCTGGGGGCAGAGTCCTCTAACACTTCTTCCAGCGAGTCCTGTCAGTAGCAACTGACTCCAACTAATCAGGCTGGATCCCCAAGCGAGATCATCCAAAGTTATGGATGTTATCCAACCATCTTGCTCGGGGTCTACCCCTGAGTCTCTTGTTGGCTGGTTTTGCCTGTAAAATCTGTCCACCGATTCTTTCCTGAGACATTCTAACCACATACATTATTCTGCTAATACTAGCATTACGAGTAACCACGTAGAAGCTCCGTTGTTGGCTCGTCACGTTTTGATATTTGGAGATGGTGGAGATGGTTGTTTAGCTGTGATATTGAATGGCCGGTAAAATGGTGGAAGAGTGATGTGTTGGTATTTTTTGAGGCTAATGATGACGTGGATGATGATGATGATTGTGTCGAAAATAGTAGCATTGGTGTTAGTAGTAGTGGTGGTGGTGGTGGTGGTGTTGGTCGGGATGTTATCTCGAAGTGATGTGTATGCAGAGATTATCCAGCCGTGGTGGTGACGTGAAAGGGCGTCTGCTAAGAAATGGAAGTGAGACTTGCCACCACTTCAGGCGAAGAATCAATGAAATACACTGTTCCCACTTCTCACTAGAAGAGACTGTGTTTGTGTTGTGAGAGGAAGAAGAAGAAGAAGAAGGGGAAAGAAGAAGAAGAAGAAGAAGAAGAGGAAAGAAGAAGAAGAAGAAGAAGAAGAAGAAGAAGAAGAAGAAGAAGAAGAAGAAAAAGAAGAAGAAGAAGAGAATGGAACAGGCAGAGTGACAGAGAGATAGAAGAGAAGAGCAGGGTGAGAAGAGCAGGATGTGGCTGGGTAGATGTCAGAAAAAGACAGAGCTGGAAAGAATGAAGATGGAGAGAATAAGAATGAATGAGAGAAAGAACAGAAGGAAAGAAAGAAAAGAAGGAAAAAAGGAAGATAGGAAAAGAAAATAGCGGCGAAAAGGAAATAGAATAAAGAGGAATCAATGTAAGAAAGAGAGTGAGGGGCTGGGGTAAGAATATATACAATGGCGGCTGGGTATGTAACAGGAAGTTTAAAATACTAAGAAATGTCTGTGAGAGAGAAGTGAGGAGGAAAGAAAGAAAGACACGAATTGAGAGAGAGAGAGAGAGAGAGGGGGGAGAGAGACAGAGAAAGAGAGGTAGATAGTGAGAGAAATAAAGACTGACAAAAATATAGAGAATAAAACAGACTGAGAGTGAAAGGGGAAGTAAATAAATAAGAACCATAGAGAGAGAGAGAGAGAGAGAGAGAGAGAGAGAGAGAGAGAAAGAAAGAGAAGGGGGAAGGGGGAGGAGGGAATTGTTGGATTTGAAAACGTCATTGTTTTAAAGAGTGTCATCAATGATTTTGTGATTTGATGTTTATTTTTTTAATGAATAATAAAACTTCTGATACAATTTATAATATCCTTAGGTCTATATAAGGTATAAACATTTTCTAAGGTCTAAAAATAAGGTCAACAAACTCAAGATTTTAAGGTCTAAAAGAATTTCCCTAGTCATTATATATCAGCACTCGAATTACTGGTCATTAGAACGTTGAATTGAATGCCTTGTGATATTTGTTCCGGCTCTCTATGCACTTTGAGTTCGAATCCTGACGAGGTCAGCATTGTCTTTCATCATTTCGAGGTCGCTGAAAAAAGTACTGGTCCAGTACTGGGGTCACTTCTTCCTCTTTATCTCTTTCTCATTCCATCCCTTTTACTATCTCTCTAACTCTCTCTCTTCCCCCCCTCTCTCTCTCACACACACACTTCCTCTTTATCTCTTCATAGCAAGAAGTCGACTCGGTTCAGACCTGGAGAGAGGATGGGTTCAGCCATGTTTAAAGTGGCTCACACACGTCGTATGTTACGATGGTGCCCCTATGACTATCAAGAGTTGCGGTTCCATACATAAATACATACATGGTGGCTGCCAACTCGTTTATATCCATGTAGGAGAACCCTTACCGATGCGTTGAACGAGTGTCGCTGTTTAGTCCAGCCAGCGACTTGAAAACTCTGGTACAAACACGACACTTGTGACCATGCCACTAGCCACCGCTTTCCTCCACTGCGATCGGTCGCTAGCGCATTCTTCCCAGTGCTCACAATATACATATATACATACATATCTACATACATGCATATATGGTGGCTGCCAACTCGTTTTCGAATACGGCCACTACTTTATATCCATGTAGGAGAACCCCTACCGAACCCTACGAGTGTGATTTTTTTAGTGCAGCCAGCGACTTGAACACTCTGGTACAAACGCTACACTTGTGACAATTATTGACACATGGTACTGGGCCCATGGTACCATGTGACGACAAGTGCAGAGAGATCTCCAGATATAAAGCAATGCCTGTGCCGTGAAGCTTTTATAGTGAGCAAAGCCAGTCCCACTCTCTTAACCAAGATGATATTTACCAAAAAGAAGAATAAGTCAACATCATTGGATACCATCAGGGTTGCAGGTGTTATATCAGAGTTTTCCTTCTCCTAGAATTCTGCCTTGACAAAGGCTAAGGGGTCATCTCTCCCAGTGATTTTGGATGGCCATTGACTCTTAAGAGCTCCTTTGCCCTTTGACAGGTTTTGTTTTTAGTCCTGCAGGATGTCCAAAGCCACCCTCCTCACCAAGAAACCTTGGTGGGGTTGCCAGTTTAGTCGCCAACGACCCGACCATGAGACAGGTTGTACTGGGATACATGCATATATACATCCATACATACATGCATATATATATATATATATATATATATATATATCTATATATATATATATATATATATATATTATATATATATATATATAATATATATATATATATATAAATACAATATCGGAGAAAGCTTTTTAGCGATACTCCGGCCAAATTCCAACTCACTCAACAAATATTAGGAAATAAGTGATTATATTCCTAATTAAGCGTTCGGGGTGCTAACTAAAAATATTGCGTGGAAAATTGGCTGTATTATTTCATATGAGACATATGTGTGTATGTATCTATGTATGTATGTATGTGTATATCTATACATGTATGTATGTATGTGTATGGATGGTTGTATATATATATATATATATATATATATATATATATATATATATATATATATATATATACAACCATCCATACACATACATACATACATGTATAGATATACACATACATACATAGATACATACATGCATACATACACACATACATACATACATACATCATGTAATGTGCCAGTAAAGTGGAACGCGTCAGTATGAGATAATGCGCGAATGCGTGAGAATGTAACAGTAGGAAAGAATGTTTTATGCGTGAGAGAATGCCTGGCCGTGATAAAACGTGTCAGTAAGCATGATTACATGTGTCAGTATGAGAGAGGAATGTGATAATGCGAAGATTCTTGTATCATTAATTATAAAATGTTCGGGTTGATGTTAATGTGAAGGAATCTGTTAGTATTCTTGAATGTGTGAGTTACAAAGAATGTGTCAGTCAGTCAGATTTCTTCTTCTTCTTGAGAGAGTCGTGGAGACAGAGACCTCAAACACTTCTTCCATCAGGTCTTATCAGAAACAATCGTCTCCAATTGATTCGGCGGGATCCCCAAGCGAAAGCAGTCAAGCTCATGGGTGTTACCCAATCATCTTGCTCAGGGTCTACCCCTGGGTCTCCTGCCGGTTGGTTTTGCCCTTAAATTCTGTCATTTTAACCACATGCCCGTAATATCGGAGCTGTGATCTCTCAATTAGGAGAAGTGGTGGTTGTACCTGGAGTGACTCTCTGATCTCAGAGCTATGGACTCTATCGGGTGACATTACTCCAAAGACCCTTCGGAGGAATCCCATTGCGGCTGCTTGTATTTGCGATCGGATTCTTTCGGTCATTATCCAAGATTCATGACCATAGGTGAGGGTTGGCACGAATACCGAATTTAAGATAGCGAGTTTGGCTTTTACGCCTACCTCCCTTCCTTTGATTACCGAATGCTGTGAATGTATCAGTGTGAGAGAACATATCAATATTAGAGGAGATGTCTGTATGGGAAAACATAGGCGCGAGAGAAGGTGTCAGGGTAAAAGACTATGTTAGTGTGAAACGATGTGTCAGTACAAGAGAAAATAAGTGTCAGCGTGAGAGAATATAGAGATATATGAGAATGTGACAGTGTAAATCAAGTGGTGTATGAGGGAAACGAGCTTAAATGAGATCGTAAGGATTTAATGGAAACATTCTAAAAGTTTAATCTTTAGTATGTCCACATACCCACATATAGATACGTAAGCGTATGCATATTTCTATATATCCACACGCGCAATGTCACGTATGCGTACATATATACAAGAATATACATACATTAGATATATAGACATAGAAATATGATACATATACATGATGGCTGCAACTCGATTTCAAGTAATACCATCGCTTGATACTTAATGCATGACTATCACGGACATGGCTTTTTAGTACTGCCTACCATCGCTTGATACTTAATGCATGACTATCACGGACATGGCTTTTTAGTACTGCCTATGGCCAGCAATGCCATGCATCGCAAAAAAAAAAAGAAAAAAAAATTCACATTTCAAGCGATGCCTGTGCTTGAACATTTTTAAAATGATGAATCGCTTTGCACGGAGCCAGCCCCACTCTCTGAACATCGAATGAATTTGCCCCGAAAGACAAATTAGTCTACATCTTTGGATGCAACCGAAATCGCAGGTTTTATATCAGAGTGACCTTCTCCTAGAGAGATGTCTTAATGAAGACTAGGGGTCTCTCGCTCCACAAGAAAAAAAAAAAAATTCTTTATTAGATGGCCGTTGACTCTCCTGCATTCCTCGGCCCTTTGGGGGATTTAGTTTTTCATCCTGCAGGGTGTCCAAAATCAGCCTCCTCACCAAGCAAGTTTGGTGGGGTTGGCGGTTTAGTTGCCGACGATCCGATCATGCACTGTATATATGTATATAGAGTGCATGGTAGGACAGTATATATGTATATACAGTGCATGTATGGTATATGTATAACCTACATACATAGGATACATTCAGTGTATGTAGGTATATGTATAACCTACATACATACATACATGCATACGTGCATACATACATATATGTATTTGTGTATGCATGTATATGTATGCGTGTTTGTGTGTGTATATGCATGTATATATGTGCGTGTGAGTGTTTATGTGTGCTTGTGCATATGTGTCTGTGTATGTGTATATGTGTGAGTACTCCTCTGATATGGGAGCTCCTCTGATGTGGTAGCTCCTCTACTCCATTATACTTATAATTCAAAGGGCGGTGGATTGGCAGTATCGGTAGAGGGTCGGACGCCATGCTTTGACGCATAGAGTTACGGCCCATGCCATTCTGAGTTCAAATCCCGCCGAGGTTAACTTTGCCTTTCATCCTTATGGGGGTCGATAAAATAAAGTACCAGTAATACACTGGGTGATTGCTGGCCTTGTGCCAAAAGTAGAAACAATTATACTTATAATTCAAAGGACGAGACTTGCTCCAAATAGTGTCACTATTATAATTGTGGATTATGTTAAGAAAACAAAAGTCTATGGAAATACTTGGTCACACAATAATGGTTTCTTATATAGGCACAAGGCCAGCAATTTTGGGGGAGGGTAAAGTCGATTAACTCGACCCCAGTACGCGACTGGTGCTTTATTTTATAAACCCCCGTAAGGATGAAAGGCAAAGTTAACCTCGGTGGGATTTGAAATCAGACCGTAAAGTGCTGTAACTCTATACTGCACAGCATAGTGTCCGCTCTTTACCGATACTGCCAATCCACCACCCTAACTTGGTCACACAATAATACAATGAGAATATAATTCCTTTGGTCGAATAACTGGAATATTTTACGTCAAATCCGACATTTGATGAAATCATTAGTATGTCGAACAAAATGTCAACTTTGCCTTTCATCATTTTAGGGTCTATAAAATATACTAACAGTCAAGTACACGGTCAGATTTCTTTTTCTTTATATTTTCCTGTTTTACATTGCATTCTTTCTTCTCAATCTAAAGTTTCTTTTTTTTTCTTTTTCTATTAAACTGTATTTACATGATATATTCCATTAATCTCTAAAATATATCCTAATTAGGAATCAAATTATAATTGACAGATCCATTACACACACACACACACACACACACACACACACACACACACACACACACACATGTATGCCTGTATGTATGTGTGTGTGTGTATGGGTGTGTGTGTGTATGTGTGTGTGTGTGATAATGTATCCTATGTATGTATGTATAAATGCATGTATGTATAAATGTAATTATGTATATACATATTTGCGTGAACACATGTATAACGTAGGAAGAATTGCTCGTGTACGTGTGTGTTATTTGCATGTATATATGTGTATGTGTGTATGTATGTGTATGTGCATGTCAGTGTGTCTGCGTGTGTATGTGCATGTCAGTGTGTCTGCGTGTGCATGTGTTTATGTATGCATGCATGTATGTGCGGGTGTATGTACGTTTGTGGGTTGGTGTAGTGTTGTAGCCAAAGTTAATATGTCAGGAAGGTGGTTTTAAGAAACGAGACAGCTTTCTATATTAATGCTGCTGACATAGTATTCGCCAGTAGTAGAAAACGAAACTTTTTTTTTTTTCAAACTAAGACTGCAATATTAAGAAACGTTACGTGTCACGTGCCATGGGTCTCGTGTTTCGGGTGTCGGGTGGCTACTTAGAGGATAATTTCTCCATTACATGCACCACATCCTGTCCGCGAGGAAGGATCTACTCAGGCCTTGTAATCAGCTTCCGGAATTAAGCCTGACTTACTTCAGACAGTCTAAGAAAGCCAAGGATACAGCTATAGTTTTAATAATGATAATAATAACAGTAATAATATTAGTTATTATTGTTGTTGATGTTGATGTTATTGTTCACAAGGATCTTTACATAAAATAAAAACGTGTCATACATAAGGAGTTACAAAATGTGTGAGAATCAGTTATACAGAGAGAGAGAGAGAGAGAGAGAGAGAGAGAGAGAGAGAGAGAGAGAGAGAGAGAGAGAGAGAGAATGAAATAAGGTGTTCGCTCCAACATATAAGTACGTAAAGTTTGTCTATGGAATAATATGCGATATAGTTACAAATAAACATTTGAAAGCCTTTAGCTATGAAATTTAAAGGTAGGTGGCTCCTGCCACCACATTCAAAAATTCATAACAGACATATGTATATAATAAATGCCCCACCTCCTACAAAAACTGTAATATAATGAATTGGGAGTTTACATATTAAAAAATTGGTATAGTAAATAAATATAAAAACAACTGGCATTAACTCAGTCTTATAGGAGCTAGGGTAAGATCAGAGCTGACTGTCACTCCGATCACTGAATGTTGCCTATATTTCACGAATTCAAACACCAGCGTATTCCACTGAAACCCGAAGTCTCTCGTGTTCTCTCAGGACTTCAGTAGTTCTATATACGGGTCATCATTTGATGGGCCATCATTTTGGGACTACTAGACAAAGGAAGAAAGAATGGGCAGAGGTGTTTCGGTTGCACCCCACGGACAAAATGGCAAAGACATTTCCGCAGACAATGGCCAGCGGCACCGGCTGTAACAGCTCCATTATCAGGCTAAAATTTCTTTAGTTAAAAAATACGGCGAAAGCTATTTCTAATTTCAAACTTGCTCGCTGTTTCAAAACATACTTACTTGTTATTGTTATTGGATTGGCAGTACCAGTAATACACTGGGATAATTGCTGGCCTTGTGCCAAAAGTAGAAACAATTATTATTGGATTGGCAGTATCAGTAGAGGGTCGGACACCATGCTTTGCAGTATAGAGTTACGCCCCTTTCCGGTCTGAGTTCAAATCCCGCCAAGGTAAACCTTGCCTTTCATCCTTACGGGGCCGATAAAATAAAGTACCAGTAATGCACTAGGATAATTGCTGGCTTTGTGTCAAAAGTAGAAACAATTATTATTCAGCATAAAGTTATGGCCCTTTACGATCTGAGTTCAAATCCCACCGAGGTTAACTTTGCCTTTCATTCTTACGGGGTCGATAAAATAAAGCACCAGTAATACACTGGGATAATTACTGGCCTTGTGCCAAAAGTAGAAAACATCATTTTTATTTAACTTGTCTTATTTATATTTTCATTACAAAGAAATAATTTACGGCAATGAGTCCATTAATGAAAACGTCACAGTTTGTTTTTTCACTGTCATGTTAGTGGAATTCCAATGTCTAATTATGTGCAAAAAAAATAGCTGAGTGAGTGGTTCCTACTTTTTCAATGAAAATATTGTCTGCATAGTAAATTAACTTTTTTCAATAAGATAGACATATATTCATCAGTAGTTTCCTTAGCAATTTATTTTTTCATTACTGTTATTATTGACGGTGGTGAAGGCGTTGGGTTGGTAGTGTTGGTAGAGCGTTGGACAACGTTTTGCGGCATAGAGTTACGGTTCTTTAGGTTCTGAGTTCAAATTCTATCGAGGTTAGCCTTGCCTTTCATCCTTACGGGGTTGATAAAATATAGTACCAATGACGCACTGGGGTCGATTTAATCGACTATCCCATCTCCAAATGAATGGCCTAGTGCCTATATAAGAAACCATTACAGGGGCTGGTGAGAGTAGTGGATTGGCAGTGTAAAAAGAGTTCGGATAACATGTTTGGGGCATAGAATTGCGACCCTTTACTTTCTGGTTTATAATCCCGCCGAGATTAACTTTGCCTTTCATCCTTATGAGGTCGACAAAATAAAGTACCAGTAACGCACTGGGGTCGAGCTAATCGACTGCCCCCCCCCCCCCCCAAAAAAAAAATATTGGCCTTGTGCCTAAATCAGAAACAATTATTGAGGGTAGTGGATGGCAGAAGAATCGGTAGAGTGTCAAGCAAAATACAATAAGTTATTTACTTGCAAATCTCTTAAAGTTCTATTCTGTTAGTGAGGTGGATTGCTTCGCTTTCAGTGCAGTGCGTGCGTGTGGTACATCGTTCAAACTAGTTAAGTGTGTGTCAGTTAAGAAGACAAGTTACTGTTCAACGTTCATGTAGTTTTCTAGTATAAGCCTAACTGAATCTTTTGAAAGTTGATCAGCTGTTCACGACTCAATTTATTTCTGTCGTAGCATTTGTGATGTTCTCGGGGATTTTACATGTCAAACTTTCGGGAAGATTTTAGATTATTTCACAGACACTACGTGTTTTTCTCTTTATTTTGACAAATGATGACTGGCAAGATGTCTTTTCAGATAAGACAGGTAGTAATACAGTATGCTATATTACTGAATTGGTTAACGTAATTGTGACATAGTGTCAGTCGATCCAACGGGGAATTAACGTAGTCTCCCAAAGCAACAATGTTTAAAAAGGAAGGCTACATTAGATAATGTGCATCTAGAATAACTGTGATCTTAGTTTAGAGCAATCAGGTTCGGCCTGGGGATAAACAACTACATTACTAACATTAATGTACATTGAAGGCAGAGACATTTTTACAGTAATGTAACCTAGATTACGTCCGATATATTTGAAACTAAATGGACACACACACATATGCAAATAAAAAAAACAAATATATACATACACACATGCATACATACAAACACACGCAAAAACACACACACAAACACGCACGCATGTATACACACACGCACAAACACGCACGCATGTATACACACACATATATATATATATACAGG
>OZ024740.1:313988157-313990657 GCA_964016885.1 Eledone cirrhosa | reverse complement strand
AGCTAAAATCATGTTTTATTCGCTATGGATTCTCCTTCTTCAAGGGTAGTCATTGAATATTGTTTTTGACTTGAAATATTCTCTGCTCATTTGCATTTTCAATTTGCTTTTAACTTCAACTGATCATCTAACGTATGTCTTTAAAGATATTTAACATTTTCGGTTATCTGTTTCACAAGGAAGAAAAAATGAAATCAAGTAAAATAAAAACGAAAATATGATATATAATCAATTTAAAATACTGAAATGTCAATATTCTGTTTCGCTAAAGATCAACTCCGTGAGGAGATTTCAGGAACAATTGCCAAGAACAGAACAACTTACACTCATACGGCTATCTGTATTGCTTTCTTTCTTTCTTTCTTTCTTTCTTTCTTTCTTTCTTTCTTTCTTTCTTTCTTTCTTTTCTTTATTTGCTTTCTATATTTCATTACTTCTTCCACATCTTACGATTGAAATATATACTCGCATACACAAATGTATATATAAATAAATTTATATATATACTCACATAATATGTTCATGTGTGTGCATGTATATATATATATATATGTGTGTGTGCGTGTGCGTGTGTATGTGTGTGTACATACATGCATACATAATATATATATATACACACATTTGTGATTTGCAAAAGGTTTTAGCTATTTCGTCTGTGTTCGTTGTTTGATTATAATTTACTTTCCCTCAAAAACAACACATCTTTTCATTTTCTTTTATTCACAGATTTTAATTGAGTTTATAACGTCATTTCTCATTTTCTCTCTTTGTCTTCTCTCACTCTTTCTTTCTCTCTCTCTTTGTCTTTTCTCTCTCTTTATTTCTCTCTCTCTCTCGCTTATATATATATATATATATATATATATATATATATATATATATATATATATATATATATATATATATAGTGTGCGTGCGTGTGTGTATATATATAATTGTACAAAATGGCAAAACATATATGACTCCGATCTTTTGAAGAAGGGATTTTATACCAAAGTATAAGGACCTATAAAGAACTGCAAAATATTGATTGGTACATGGGCAATTGCTGGTCTTTATGCCTTGGAGACGTGTAGAAATAATTTCAACTCCAGCATAAGATTTCATGTATGTATGTGTAGATATATTCTTCCATAAAGGAATGAAGCGTAATCAAAGGTGGAAGGTCAGCTAAATCACGCCTGATTTTCGCGTACACAATTTTAAATGATTTTAACCTAAAAGGCACCTTTGTTATTTACTCCTTCAATGTCATATATTTCACCATTTACTTCCTCCCACCCCAAAAAAGCTGCAAAAATATACACTAAATAACGCCATAAGCTTATGGCGTTGCCTAAACACTTATCTTTACGGTAGCGTTTAAGTGTTAGTAGCCATTTTAAATTTCTTTCAGCTCTTTGCATAACTTATTCAAATATTTTAAGCAAATAGAACTACCTTGAATGTCAATCTCATAAGATAACCATATCTTAACGAATGAAATTCACCTTAACATAAATAGTCAGTACTTATACACAAGAGCTAAAATTACGAGGTATTAAGTAAATATCTCACAAACTTAATAATAGTGCAGGAAACTGAAAATGTCCACAAATTGTATTGGGAATACGCACAAGAAAATAAATAATTACCAGAGCATGTAAGATAAAGTTCAACTGGCATAAACAGCTCTTCTCTAATAAAAGTAAAATTTGAACGCTTATAGGCAACTTGCAAATTACATGTTTACGCAATGGATTCACGTCGTTGTTAGAGCTGTTGTTTAGTCCCAAGTAAACTTTGATCAAGCAGCCCTATGTTCAAAGATTTTCCAGGCATAAAATCTCTTCTCCCCCAGATTTATTGAACCTTGGACTATGTGAACGCCTATAGGCAACCTCAAATTTACACGATGGATTCCCTTTGTTGTTAAAGCTATTGTTTGTTCCCAAATAAACTTTGATTAAGCAGCCCTATGTTCATAGTTTTTTTCCAGCTATGAAATTTACTCTTTTTCTTGACATATATAGAACATCAAACTATATTAACTATAAGGTTGTGCGCTTAGAAGCCGAAGTATACGGTAAATTTACCTCCAATACTGTATATAAATTCATTATATTATCTCATGTGTTTTATTTAGCTGCTAGAGTATATTTTGAGAGTGATATGACTATCAATTCTTGCAGGTCGAGCGTCAACGTACAGGTTCTCCTGGAGGATCGTTGGACTCACATTTATCGCCTAGTAATTGGGTCAATTAGTTATACGAATATAAAATGTACCCTTAAAACCATCGCAAGTTTTGGGGCATTGAAAACAGAGAAAGGAGCCTACTCTTTCGTAATCAACAAATTCATGATGTTAAGAGGACGATAACATACGCAAGACGAAAAATAATTATCTCAGAATCTACAAAAATATGTTATCTCTAGACAACTAAAAAAAGATTTTCAAGTGAGTGATTGCCGGCTATTCCTTAGATCAAATGTTACTAAAAATGCGAAGGTTAATAAAA
>OZ024740.1:313975657-313983157 GCA_964016885.1 Eledone cirrhosa | reverse complement strand
TATCTAAGGTTGTTTGTCGACCTGACTTTAAATTATTACTAATGGTTTAAGAGCGGTGGTTTGGCAGTATCGGTGGAGCGTCGGACAACATACTTGTGGCATAGAGTTACGGCCCTTTACGATCTGAGTTCAAATCCTGCCGAGATTAGCTTTGATTTCCACCCTTACGGGGTCTATAAAAAAAGTACCTGTAACGTAATGTGGTCGATTTAATCGACTTTCCCTTTCCCCAATATTGTTAGCCTTGTGCCTAAGTCAGAAACCATTGGGATTGGCAGTATCGGTAGAGGGTCGGACGCCATGCTTTGACGCATAGTTACGGCCCTTGCCATTCTGAGTTCAAATCCCGCCGAGGTTAACTTTGCCTTTCATCCTTACGGGGTCGATAAAATAAAGTACCAGTAATGCACTGGGTAATTGCTGGCCTTGTGCCAAAAGTAGAAACAATTATTACTAATGGTTCAAGAGCAGTGGATGGATTGTATCGGTAGAATATCGGACAAAATACTTTGCGATATTTAATTAGGACGGTTTACGTTCTGAGTTCAAATTCCACCGTGATGAACTTTGCCTTTCATCCTTCTGAGGTCGATTAAAATAAAGTATTTAATGGTTTAATCTGAGGAAGAAAGGCAGAACTCATGACCCTTTTCAAGGCTTCCCTTCTTTCTTGCCTCTGAGATGGGCAGAAGGCTGACAATAAGACGGACTCCGTTGGATGCGACACAAATCCCATTTGGAGGTAGTGTTCAACGGAGCGACAAGTTAAATCCACTATTCAAGGTGTTATTACTGTTGTGAACGTGTATGTGTGCGTGTTCGTTTCAGACAGACACGCACATATACACACATACACAATGTACAAAACATATTTCTATTGAAAAAAATAAAACAAGACATAGGCACATGGAATAAAACCACACACAACATGGCTATGATTGGAATGCTTTTGTTTTTGGTTTGCTCGATCAAAGTTGACCTGGAGCTAAACAACAGCAATAACAATGAGAGTAAAAATCACATATTAAAGAAAATTTGACAAGTCATGAGTGTGAGTGTGTATATCTGTCAGTGTGTGTGTGTGTGAGAGAGAGAGAGAGAGAGAGAGAGAGAGAGAGAGAGAGAGAGAGAGAGAGAGAGAGAGAGAGAGAGAGAGAGAGAGAGAGAGAGAGAGAGAATGCCTACTGGTATGAACAGGTGGTGTGAATGGAAAAAGAGGCTTCATGTCAACCCCAATACAGGAAAACATTGATCAAGAGGTGTTCCAGTAATGGACATCCAGTTGTTTTCTACAACACCACAGAAAAAGCCTCACATCAACCTCTAAACTCAATATGATATTTTAAAATAAGTCGGCTGAAACACTTTTTATTTTAGGTCTACTGGGTCAGGGTTGACCTTGGAATAAACAAGAGCTTTAATGTTAACAAGATCTGCAGCAGTAAAAATAGCGATCGTCGTTGTCGTAGTAGTAGTAATAGTAGCAGCAGCAGTAGTAGTAGTAGTAGTAGTAGTAGTAGTAGTAGTAGTAGTAATAGTAGCAGCAGCAGTAGTAGTAGTAGTAGTAGTAGTAGTAGTAGTAGTAGTAGTAATAGTAGCAGCAGTAGTAGTAGTAGTAGTAGTAGTAAAACCGTTTTAATTGCTACTAGTATATACTAAATGAACGAGGACTGCTCTCGGGTCCCAAATAATAGGGATTGGGAATAACCGGGATGGGGGAGGAGGGGTAATTTTTCTAGGTTGTTTTCAGTGATTCTTTAATTCTTTAACAAAACCCACAATAAGTCGTTTAGTTTATATACTGAGACCCCAACCCATCCTATTTATTTTATAATGTATGGGATTTCTAGTAATGTACTTTTTTTGTCATGTATAATGTTTTTTAATGTTTAAAGAAAATTAATTGTCGCAGGAATGATATCACTTAAAATAAACTTTCGTTGGAGAGACCACCACATTTAATAAGCAGGAGTAGAAAAAAAATCCGAAAAACTGAGGGTGGGGGGCATTATTCGAGACCTGATAGTATGTAGAGTATAACCTTGGTTATTATTTGTATATATACATTTTAAGAAAGACAAGTATAGATTTATTTTATTATTTGTTAATCTTTTATTGAAAGGTCAATTCGTGCTTAGAATTCTGACAGACACGAAATGTTTTATTACAAACAGTTCTATTCCAGTCGGCATGGTTCATTTAGTTTCAATTGCGTATATTTGTTGTATAATTCTAGTTTAAACAACTAGTTCGATACGATTGTCGAATTTGTTCATAGACTAACTATGAAGGAGTGATACCACAGCTGTGAAATCCTGCATGCATTAAATTCAACTCTTTATTAATAACTACAGTGGCTTTTTTCCAGGGATTATTTTGAAAAATATACCTCATTTGGTCATTCGATGAGACTATCTTTATCAGCATATGAAGTTTTCAGCTGACCAACGTAACGTAACCCACACGTTATTATAGAATAGCTTGATCTTCCGTTTGTTCCGACGAGAAACATTTAGTTGTTTGATAAACTAAATTACCCACTCGTTGATTTAACGTGTAAGGGGTTGAATATTCCAGTCATGTATTCCCTTAACGTAATTCCCAGGCCAAATCAGTATGACAACAATGTGTAACATTTGAATTACAGGTACACTCCATCTGTCGTTCCAATTTCACAACAAAAAAAGCTTGTGCCAGTCGAAGACTATGGCAAAAGCACTTGAACAAGTGGCTACACAGCGGGATTGAACATGATCTCATAAATGCAAAGTGAATTTCTTTTATATGTCCACCACATTAAAATAACGGTCTGGATGATTGGATGAATTTTCCAATTCGTAGCACTATATAGCAATGATTAAGGGCGGTGGATTGGCAGAATCGGTACAGTTCTGGACAACATGCTTTGCAGTATAGAGTTACGGCCCTTTACAATCTGAGTTCAAATCCCGCCGAGGTTAGCTTTACCTTTCATCCTTACGGGGTCGATAAATAAAGCACCAGTAATGCACTGGAGTCGATTTAATTGACTTTCCCTTCAAATTGCTGGCTTTGTGCCAAAATAAGAAATTATTATATAGCTATGATTTCTTATACCAGACCTGTCAACTCTCCCCATCCGACGGGGAGATCTCTCATCCACTTTGAGGTGAGTGGGGGATGTCTTCTCTTGTGAAAATGAGTATATCTTTCATTATGTAAAATCTCTCCATTTTGCCTCATTTCTACAGGTTTTGGGCACTTTTTTCATGGTACTCCTCGTTTGGGTTTGTAGAGGTTGGCAGCCAATGTCATGCATTTATCGAGAGGGAGTAGTCATTTGGTTTAACACCAGTACTCGGCTGGTACTATGTTTTATGGACAACGAGACAAAAAGCAAAAGTGACCCTGACTAGTAGTATAGAGTTACGGCCCTTTACGTTCTGAGTTCAAATCCCACCGAGGCTACTTTTGCCTTTCATTGTTACGGGGTCGATAAAATAAAATACCAGTAACGCACTGGAGTCGAAAACCGTTATATTTTCCCAACGTGGCCAGAAAATCACAAATTTTAAGAAGGCCATTAATAGATTTAAACTAACCCGGTACTTGACTCGTGCTTAATTTGATCAATTTCCGTAGAATGAAAGACATAGTTGACCCCCAACGGGATTTTAACTTAGAACGTAAAAGGAAATGGAATAAAAACTACAAGGCATTTTCTCCACCGCTCTAGCGATTCTGTCAAATTCACCGCCCATTTAACAATAATAACTATTGTTGTTTCTTTATAGTACACAAAATCGTCATTAGCACTTTAATGAAATAAGTGTCACAATTTAAATAGATGATTACAAAATAATAATGATGATAATAAAATAAGGTTCATATAACATATAAAAATAGCTAGAGATCTGAAGGTTTTCGTGACTCTCAGGCATTAAATGGGCAGTGATAAGAAAGGTTGGTTAAGTATTCTTAGCGGCATATCGTTATAGGCCAATAATAGATGTGACATGTCAAACTCACTATCTTTATCCTTAATGAATAATAATTACTTTGTGTCAACTATAAACCGACATATGCTGGCTAAGAGGATTTCAAGTAGATTCCATTCCTATAGAAACGCAGATTAGCAGAGAAACGTGTGAATAATCAATCATCACTGATATATCACTTATATAATGAAGAATAACTGATATATATATATATATATATATATATATATATATGTACATATATCGTTATTATTATTGTGATTTAATGCCACTTTCCCTGTACTAATGGTTGGACGGGTCGTAAGAGACCATGCCAGCATTTAATCGGAGCAGCAGACCTCTCAGACGGACCGAAGCTCCGCATCTCGCTTAAAGACATTCCTGCATACTAGGGAGACTGTCATGTCTTTGACACACTTGGAGAGTTCTTGTGACCCTTTCTATGGTTGGATGCCCTTTCTGTCACCAACTACTTGACAGGATGTACTGGGTGCGTTTATCGTGTAGGTCACTAACCCTAAGAAGATTGTTGTGCTCTTGACACAGAAGTTGCAAAGCCGGAAACACGTGGAAGAACGAATTTTTTAGGTCCACTTCTCTGCTTCCATCTAAGATTTGATATGCAACTTTCTTATTAGAGATAATAGAAGGTTGTAGCTGGCTTGAAGCCTTGTGTATAGTATAGAAACATGATATGTTTTAAGAAGGCTTAGAAAATGTAAAATAGACGGTAAAATTTACTTTAAATAAAGGCAATGAAAAAGTTTCTGTTACCTGGTATTTATTATTATTTTCTTTTCTTTTCTTTTTTTTTTTTCATCCTAATATTTCGGGACTTAAAAATCCCTTCTTCTGAGTAACAGAAACTATCAGAGCAAAACGTTCCAGTCTTATCACTTTGAAATTCATTTAAAATTTAAATCAAATTTATATCATTTTTCTACATTATTTCTAATTAGGGTTTCAGTTTTCTAGTGTCCACAATATCTGTAACAACCTCAGAGATATGTGTTGTTATCGCTGTGAACAAAGTTTAAGCAAACGCGTGCAAGTGGTTCATTAAGTTCTCTGCCGGCTGTAAACAATCTCACATGAATGTTTCTGTTTAAACATACACACATTTATATATATATACATCTGTGTGTGTGCGTATGTATACATACATACATTCCTAAATACACACACACATATATATATATATAGAGAGAGAAAGAGTTTGTGTGTGTGTGTCTATGGGGACAACAAAACAAGGAAATACTCGTTGCATGAAGTACTGCAAATAGGGTATAGTGAAAAGGGAGAATCCCAAATGGCGAACTCAGCCGTTTTGACTTGTGGAAGTCAAGTTGAAACGACTGCGTTTGCCGTTCGGATTCTCCCTCTTCACTATATAAATATATATATATATATATATATATATATATATATATATATATATATATATATATATATATATATATATATAAATATATATATATATATATATAAATATATATATATATATATATATATATATATATATATATATATATATATATATATATATATATATATATATATATATAACGAAAGAAGTGTGGTAAGTAAGCAGGTGCACCATAACGCACCAAAGTACTCGATACTGGGTAGTAGAGTGAGTAATAGGAAAAGAGTCAAGACCCCCCGACGGCTGAGCTCCGGCCGTTTCGACAGCTAGGTCTGACGGCCGGAGCTCAGCCGTCGGGGTCCTGACACTTTTCCTATATATATATATATATATATATATATATATATATATATATATATATATATATATATGCATTTACAATTTCTTTTCAGTCATTAAAACATAACCCTTCTTGGACAACACCTTTGACGAATTTAGTGCATGATATTTTGTAAAACAGCAAAGTTACGTGACAATGACATTGATTCACACACGTATTACACACACATACAAATTATACACACACACATATTACACAAACACACACACATATTACACACACACACACATATTACACACACACACACATATACATATATATACTAGCAGCGGTACTCAGCGTTGCCTGGGTAGGTAAAATAATATCTGCTTTGATGAAAAGGTGTTGATTTTAGCGACTGCTTCTCGATGACTCATCTATGGCCACACATAGGGTGAGGGTGGTGATGACCTCTATCACTGAGAACCGCGGGTGACTGACGAAGGAGCATGCTGGGAGGAGGGAGGTAATGACCTCTAACACTAAGCCAAATTTCCTCACCCTACTTGATTGGAAACCGATGAATTCTCAAATACACAACTAAAAGCTCAGACGACGTCAGTGGCCATCGTTTTGCCTTTGACCATCTATAAGATGTGCAATGATAGGTTCTATCGTAGTATAAAAGTTGAACCAAATAAATTGATTTATGTGTGAGGTGGAGCCGAAGTTTCGAATTTGAACGAAATCGGTTGAAAAATATGGGAGCTAGAGCCGAAAAGGCGGAAATTTGAGCGAAAAGGTGGTATTTTCGAATATTTAAGCGGCTGCCACGCCGTTCCTAAACAAAAAATCCAAAATGTAAAGCCACTTTAAAACTTGAAATAATCAAATCTAGCGTAGTGTAAAATTTGAACAAAGTAGGTTGATTAATGTGGGAGCTAGAGCCGAAAAAGTGGAAATTTGAGTCTAAAAGTGGTATTTTTGAATATTTAAGCGGCTGCCACGCCGTCCCTGAACAACAAATGCAAAATATAAAGCCGTTACAGGATGTGCAATGATAAATTCTATTTTGCTTTAAAATCTGAACGAAATCGGTGGCAAAATGTGGGAGCTAGACCCAAACATCTTATTTTTCGATACCTAAAAAAAGGTGAACCCCCCTATCGATTTTTATCTGCAGAATGACGCCGGAATAAAAAAACGATACGCTGATATATAGAAAACACTCCCCGAAGACTAATCTATGAGCCTGTAAAGTTTCATGAAAATCGGTCGTAAGATGTAGGCCCCTATAGGTAATACACAGACACTTAATTTTATATATGTACAGATATATATATATATATATATATATATATATATATATATATATATATATATAGGAACCAGTAAGACCCCGACGACTGAGCTCAAGCCGTTTCGACGGCTAATTCTGGACTCTGGATATATATATATTATATATATATATATATATATATATATTATATATATATATATATATATTTGTGTGTACGTATACGTGTACATATTCAATTTATGCGGTTAGATGTTATCTCTCTTTTAACAATTATTCAATTCTTATCTCAAGTGACACAAATATTATGTTATTATGACAGTAAGCACGACAGATTTCCGACATAAACAACATAAGAATGTAGCTTTGTAATCTGCGTGAAGATTCAATCTGTTGCACAGTGTGTACAGTGAAACAACATTTCAAATCCCAATGGTGTATACAGATATAGATAGCTATATTGATTTCTAGTGTAGACACAAGGTCAGGAAATTAGAAGGATGGGTAAAATTGAGCTTAGCGGGTCTCGCTTGGGGATCCA
>OZ024740.1:313953157-313958157 GCA_964016885.1 Eledone cirrhosa | reverse complement strand
AGCGGACGGTCTTGTCGTCCCGCTCATCCTTGATCTTGACCAACCCGTCCATCTTCTCCTTGCATCTTGTCATTGAGTTCAAGTCCGGCAGTCCAGATGAATGCGTGCCACAGCTTTCTGGTACAGGAAGAGGGAGCAGGAGGACTGGAGAGATGACGGGACAGAGGGAGGGAGGACCGGTGGTTGAGGGAGGTGCCGTAGTCGGTGGTCAGAGTCGACATCTTGTCCCGGTCGTCTTTTCCATCTTCGTCTGGTGTTGCGGGACCAGAAGTGCATTCTTGGAGGAGACCTGCAGCTGCATCGGCCAATTCTTCTTGCAATGGTCATTCTGACGGGGCAGAACTGCTCAGCCAACCAACCCCAACCAGAACCAACCGCTCAGGGGCAACGCACAATGAGAGCATGACAATTATTATGCACTAATCAAGAAGATACTGGGGCATAGCGCAGGAAACGAATAAAAAAATTTTGCCACTAATATTCTTGTCCAATTCTTTAAAGTTTTATCTTAGTTTCTTGTCCTATTCTTTTAAAGTTTTATCTTAGTTTCTTGTCCTATTCTTTTAAAGTTTTATCTTAGTTTCTTGTCCTATTCTTTTAAAGTTTTATTTTAGTTTCTTGTCCTATTCTTTTAAAGTTTTATTTTAGTTTCTTGTCCTATTCTTTAAAGTTTTATCTTAGTTTCTTGTCCTATTCTTTTAAAGTTTTATTTTAGTTTCTTGTCCTGTATTTTTAAAGGTTTATATTTCAACAATATTACTTTTTTTTGCTGTACGCATTTTTCTATCTGGTCTACTATTTTTTAAGGCAATGCAAGCAACAACTATCTAATAATTAAATGATCATAGTGAATTACTGACAAGTGATTGACATTTTAAAGTTCTTTTGATTATAATTGCAATCTAGTTGAGGCAACTGGCTTAATGACAAAGCTAGTAAATCATGAATGCATTTGAGATGATTAGTGCATAATAGTGAATTGGTGAAACTTGTGCATTTCAATGGTGTTACAACAATAGATGTAAGTTATATAGTAGTAATACTTTATCATTTTAACTTTTTAGAATGGACAAAAACCCATGCAAAGAAATGACTTTGACTGCAGTGATTCTCTCCAATTTACTTACAAAGCAAAACGTGGTCAAATACCTTATCATCTCTGATAAAATGCCCATTGAATCACTGAAAATCGGATGCATGGAATTCCTCATAAAATGCACCTATGAATCGGAAGCCATCACATATATCAATGGATATAGGGAGTTGTTCACACTGGAAGACCATCACTTCATTTGTGACTTCATCAGTTATCTCCACGATTATCTCAGACACCCAATGCCATTGATGAGAGGTGATCCAATGTGTGAGCATGTAACTAATCTTATAGAAGTTGTTATCGACCACCTGGCTTTTAGTGACATTTGACTGATTTGACTGATAATGATGTATTTTTAAAAAGTATGTGTACATTCTTGTTACTATTTTAAGGCAATGCAAGCAACAATTATTTAATAAAATTTAAATTTAAAAATGACCATTGTGCATTACTAGTATGATGACATTTTATTAAGTCACAAAATTAGTCAGTCAGCCATAGAACAAGGATCAGGTGGCAAAAACATTGGCAAAAATTTGTGTCAATTTAAGATTTCCAACATTGTTCAAATGAATCATATCTGGTTTGAAGTCAGATTTGTCAAATTTTGAACAATTTTCAATGTTGTGAAGATTGGGTAAGTTCAATTTTTGAATCATTTCTTTCATGCAGTAATTAAACTTTTCCAAACGAGAATTTCTCTTGCCCAAGTCATTTTTATTTTCAATTACACTTTGTGAACGTGGAATGACACCACTGTAGAAAATGGGTGTACAGTGGTGCTTTTCCGCTATTTTCTGTAGCCTTGCAAAGAGACTCTTCCCCTGTTTTTCCTGTTTTGTGCCTCGAATGGTCACTTTGTCCTTAATTTACAAATAAATGATTAATAAAAAATACTTGGGCAAAAATTATTGTATTACTTTGCACAGCTTTGTAGTGCCAACGGTGCGACGAGGATTCAGATCATTAGAGCCGACATGAACCACCAATACTTTCACAAAAGGACAACAGATAACAATGTTGGCGATTAACATTACCTGGCCCTGACGGGCCCCAGGTATACAAAATAACTAAGTATTTTTGTTGGTATGATAAGTAAATACATTTGAATTAATATTTTTATACCTTCTGGTCATTCGATTTCGCCACATTTCTAATTATGGATTTGTAAAAACTGGCATGAATGTGAATTTGATCAGTCCAATTGCCCGATTTTAGTGATTTTGATTCGAAATGGAAATACTCCATTTCCGTGCCATGGAAAAAATGAATAAGCCGATCAAAAAGCCGCGAAACATCATTTTTAATTAAGCGAAATTAGTGGATGCAAATCTCAGAAAATATTGTACACTATTCGCACCTATCGCACTATTCGCACCTATCGGTACAAAAATATAGCGCACTATTCGCACCTATCGGTACAAAAAATCGCACGACTGTTAATAATACTAGAAGTGCAAACTATCTGTTGAATACCTGGTATATGAAGAGCAACCAATACGATCGGTCGGCGATCGGTCTTGAAGAAGAATGAAGAATGAAGTGAAATTTTGGTCTGATTGTTGTCATCGGTGTTTCGCAGAGATGCCGGCACGAACAAAGGTGTCAGTGACACAAAGTTGTCCGCTTGAACAAAGGTGTCGGTCCGACAAAGGTGTCAGTCAGACAGTGTCACAGTCGGTGCGACAAAGCGATCGATGCGATTAAAAAAAATTTAACTCACATGTTTACCTATATTTTCGCAAACTATTGATAGATTGGTACAAAAAATAGTTTGATAATAAACATAAATTTTTAACGAAGTATTTAAAAAGCATTTTAGCAGTGAAAAGTGAAGTAATGTTTCACACTGACGCAAGTAGTCAATTAGGAGGAGGGGATTCGGCGATTTGACTACATTTGACTAACGTAATCACAATCACAAGAGTTCCGCCGAAAAAAATTCGTCATTTCTGGATTACCTCCCCTAGCGTCACGCTTACTACTCACTCACTTGAACACAAGATTTATCAGCAAACTTTGATTATAAACTTTTTCCCGCTGGACCAAATTTCTAGATTTTTAAGCCAAAAGATGCGTAATGATCTACTGTTCATGCTCATATAAGTTTTATCTCAGTTAAATAAAGTAGAGCCGCGCTGTACTGTCGTAAACAGACGATTGCCAACGAAAACACGACCACAACAATATTACTAAACGGACTACCGTCCGTTTAGGATAACGCTATGCCTGTAGTGAAATCCTATTTTTCTTCCTCCCGTTTGACCTGTGCGGAATTCCTTCCTTGCTCACATTTCAACCAGGTTTGATGGTCTTTATTCTCTCTCGTTCACGATTTCACCGAACTTATATTCATGGAAATTTGGGACTTGACTCGTTCTTCCTCACTTTTCGTTGCTTTACCATCTTTGTTTGTTTACACTCTCGCTGTTTCTTTTATTTACGTGTCCCAACGACTTTCTGTAGCCGTTGCTCGCACCAACCGGAGGTATATGGTCTTTAAAGCGATTAAATACCGATGATGGTTGGAAGATCACTGATGAAGGACTAACTTTATTCATATGTAACCCATTTGCAACCACGCAACACGTTTATTCTCATATTTACACATATATTTTCCCCCGCTATGACCCGTCTATTTCGTTCTTACGGCTTCCTCTTTCTCTGTATCTTTACCCTCTCTAACAGTCACTCTCTCTGTTAGCCTCTTCCTCACCCTTCACTCACTCACTCTCTGTTACTACCTCTCCTACTTCTTCTCGTTTGACCTGTGCGTAATTCTTTTCTCTCGCACGCTTGGCCAGGCCGGTTCCCCTTTTTTCTCTCTCTCGTCTACAATTTCACAGAACTTATGTTCACCGAATTCACAGACTAGACTCCTTCTTCCTCCCGTTTGACCTGTGCGGAATTCCTTCCTTGCTCACATTTCAACCAGGTTTGATGGTCTTTATTCTCTCGCGTTCACGATTTCACCGAACTTATATTCATGGAAATTTGGGACTTGAGTCGTTCTTCCCCACTTTTCGTTGCTTTACCATCTTTGTTTGTTTACACTCTCGCTGTTCCCTTTATTTACGTGGCCCAACGACTTTCTTTAGCCGTTGCTCGCACCAACCGGAGGTATATGGTCTTTAAAGCGATGAAATACCGATGATGGTTGGAAGATCACTGATGAAGGACTAACTTTATATATATATATATATATATATATATATATATAAATAGGATAATAACGCTATGCCTGAAGTGAAATCCTATATATATATATATATATATATATATATATATATAGGATTTCACTTCAGGCATAGCATTATACAAATATGCATAGAAATATATATATATATATATATATATATATATATATATACTATATATATATATATATATATATATACAATGATATTAAATAAATGGAAACTAAATTCATAATATATATATATATAGGAAAAAGTATGACCCCGACGGCAGAGCTCAAGCCGTTTCCACGGCTATTTCTGGACTACTATTTCTAGTCCAAAAATAGCCGTCGGGGTCATACTTTTTTCTATTACTCACTCTACTACCCTATGTATTGAGTACTCTGGTGCGTTATGGTCCATCTGGTTCCTTACCACAATTCCTTCGTTATATATATATATATATATATATATATATATATATATATATATATACTATAAAGTATGTCCATAGAATCATTTGATAATATATATACAACATTACCTCTCCCAATTACCATAATTATATATATATAAAATAAACATATGAAACAATCACAGGGAATAATTTGTAAAGTATGTGAGCACACACACACCTAGGTAGGTAACTAATTAAAGTTTAACTAGAACTTCAAATATAGATACCTGTTAAAATGATTAATTGGTGAAATATATTTTATATTTAA
>OZ024740.1:313920657-313948157 GCA_964016885.1 Eledone cirrhosa | reverse complement strand
AAAAGAGCCACAGAATGTTATAATAAACCTTCAAAAGTGTGGGACTAGAGTTGTTGCTCAAAAAATATTGTATTCATTATCTATCGTACATTCTGTGGCATCCTTTATAAACATATCACAATAAATACATCTATGTTTAATGTAATAACAGCTATAAATAATTACGTAATATTAAACATAAATGTATTTATTGTGATATTTTTATAAAGGATGCCACAGAATGTACGATAGATAATGATTACAATATTTTTTGAGCAACAACTCTAGTCCTACACTTTTGAAGGTTAATTATAACATTCTGTGGCTCTTTTGAGCTTGCGCATTTTCCATGTCTAGTATATATATATAGCTATATATATAGTTATATATAAAATATAATCAATTTATTCTAAATTTTTCTTTGACACACTATAAAGAACCTTTACTCTTATATGGACAGCTTATAAACCCATATTGAGAACCTATTATTTGCCGACACGTCAATCACTTTAGCAGATTAAATGGCCAGTCCACAGCATGTCTGTTTGAAATGACAAAAGGTCAAATGATGGGTTCTGACTTTTTCTAATATAGTCACACTCTACTATCCCATGTATGGAGTACATTGTTGAATAAAGATCTAACTAGTTTACTCCGTATGTATATATATGTTTCTATTTCATCTTTTATTTCTCATTCTATCTTCTGATGAAGGACTGGTATCGGAAACGTAAATACTATTTTCCTACTACATTAAGCGTTAAACTAGTATATTTCTTCGTTGTTTGCATTATTGTTTCCGTTTACCTTCTGCATCTCTCTCTCTCTCTCTCTCTCTCTCTCTCTCTCTCTCTCTCTCTCTCTCTCTCTCTCTCTATATATATATATATATATATATATATATATATATATATATATATATATATATATATATTTATATATAAAATTTAAAGGGTATATACCTACAAACTAGACAGAGTCATATATATATATATATATATATATATATATATATATATGTTTTGGCAACCATTCACGGTGTGGCTCAATGAAGATTAATTAAATAATTAATAATCAGAGCAATATATAACAAACCTCGTTGATTTATCCAAGATCGGATATATCCCAAAATGGAATGAAACCACCGGGAGCAGAGATATTTTTATGATTTTGGTAAGGTTTATGTACATTTTTTCTTCTAACTTTGATTTTGTGCTTAATTATGTATGGTTAATGTCTCGACAGGTTATTAGAAATACTAGGTAAATTTTTTGTAGCTATATGTGCGGATAAGAAGCTATATCATTTTTCTATTGTTTCTTCATAAGTATATTTTAAACTTATAGCCTCGTTTAAATGATTTTTTGTGTGGTTGATTTATGCTGATTGGGAGAAGAAATACTGTATATATTTTATCTAACGATTCTATGGACTTACTTTATATATATATATATATATATATATATATATATATATATATATATATATAGTTAGAGAAGCAAAAAATGGCTTATTGTGATCCAGTTCTCGAAAGATCAATTTATTGTAACCATAGACTCAAAGAGAAGTTTTCGCACTACAAATCGAACCCTTAACCTCTTACTAGCAACTGACAAACCGCATATACTTAGACTTTATACCCTCGTGTTGTATGTAAACCCTTTTAATTACCCACAAAACCAATACATATATCCCCCTCTTCTCCCTCATTCCTCTTCTATTTCTTCGTTTTCTTCCTTCCTTCCCTCCCCTTCTTGGCTATCTTTTCTTTTCTTCTTTCTCACCCCCTTCTTTGCTTTTATTTTTGTCATTATTATCTTTATCTTTATTTTATATATATATATATATATATATATATATATATATATATATATATATATATATATATTTATCTCTTTATATCTCCCCCCCCCTCTCTCCCTCTCTATCCATCCCTCCCACTATGATCAATTTAATTCTCTTTAACTCACTACATTCCACGACATGAAGTCTGCTATCAAAACTGACCAAGGAATCCTTCCACCTCTACCCCTCCCTCCATCTCAGTTTGTCACTCTACTTCCTACCTCTTCCCCCTTCCTCTCTCTCTATACTATTCCGTTTATCCCCTCACCTTCTGATTCCTCTCTCTCGATACTAGTAAATACAATTCCAAATAAATGTTTTCTCTACATATTAAGAATTATTTCAAGAGTAACTTACTATTTTGAAAATTTGGACTGTGAACAACAATTATAATTGAGTGGCTGCTATTTGCAGTATAGCAATACAAGGTTGCACTTACCAATGAAACGGTCGTAAATACCTGGATAAAATCCTTCTCTTAATGCTTACCTGTGTTTTCTCTTTTATACTATATATATATATATATATATATGTATATATAATGTATTTTGCAATACACTTTATGCTTAATTAAGAGCATTTTGAAGACCGTAAGCTATTGTTTTAGAGTAGTGATAAATTCACTTACTTTGATCTCAGCAAACAGGGGAGATAAGCCGACAAGGCCTTGTTTCGCTTTTGTTGAAGCTTATCAAGGCTAACTACTCCCTCCTGCCTACCGAGATCACTGATGTTATATTCTTATAGAATTCTAGTAAATAATCAGGAACTGATTATACAGAGCGGTTGTTGGTCAGGCAGAAATTAAAAATTAGAATTGGAGCTCTGAAACAGCAATATATGTATGGATGTATATATAATGTATTTTGCAATACACTTTATGCTTAATTAAGCATAAAGTGTATTGCAAAATACATTATATATACATCCATATATATATTGCTGTTTCAGAGCTCCAATTCTAATATATATATATATATATATATATATATATATATATATATATATATATATATTTATTTATTTATTAACAATTAACCAGTTGTGCGATTTAGTTATGAGGTTAGTTTTTCATTTTAATTTATCCTTTTAATTATTATGTTTCTCCTACACCTTTCTTAGCTTATATTCTCTTCACGCTCGTGGTTAGAATCCTGTAAATGAAAACACACTCTCCTGTGTTTTTCCTTTCTATATTGTATATATATATATATATATTCGGAAGTTGTTTTTCGCTAATTTCCAATAGCCGAAATACGATTCTCGCTAATTTATATTTGTATTAATCTCCAGAGTCTAGCTATTGACCAGTTAATTTTCTTGATTTCTTTAGTTGATTCTATTGAGTGATGAATAGCTTTTGTTAACTTTAAAACCATTCTGTTGAGAACTTAATTCGTTTTGTGATATTTTGCAATTTTGCAATATTACACACTGAATTCTTCCGCCCCAAATAAGGGTTGCCTCCCATGCCGAGCCCCACGTGGGTATTGGTAACGGTTAATCCTTGGTCTGGCACTTCAACTAAAACCTGTTGAGAAAGTGACGTCCTCGTCGCCGAGGTTGACTTTGCCTTTCATCCTTACGGGGTCGATAAAATAAAGTACCAGTAATGCACTGGGTATTTGCTGGCCTTGTGCCTAAAGTAGAAGCAATTATTTGTCTAAGCGGACAGTACTTTATTTAGGAGTCGCAGAAACCCAAATGCTGGATTTTACCAACCATCCAAGGGTCCGGGTAAATTTTTCAATCACATTTTTTTATTTGTTTGACCCGAATTATTTGGTCGTTTCTATGGCTGTGCGGATAATGGTTTAACCATCGTCTCAGTGTGTTTGGCCTTTTAACGTATGTTGTAGCTCTGGTTCGTTAGAATTCATTGAGCGCTTGCCACACATCTCGGAAGTTGTTTTTCGCTAATTTCCAATAGCCGAAATACGATTCTCGCTAATTTATATATATATATATAATCACGGTAATGTATGACCGAAACCTATCAAAGTTATATATATATATGATATATATATATATATATATATATATGATATATATATATGATATATATATATATATATATATATATGATATATATATATATATGATATATATATATATGATATATATATATATGATATATATATATATGATATATATATATATATATATATATGATATATATATATATATATATATATATATATGATATATATATATATATATATATATATATGATATATATATATATATATATATATATATATGATATATATATATATATATATATATATATATATATGATATATATATATATGATATATATATATATGATATATATATATATGATATATATATATATGATATATATATATATGATATATATATATATATATATATATATATATATATATATATATATATATATATATATATATATATATATACATATATATACATACATCACGGTAGAATTATTTCACCTCAAATGTGGTGTCGCTTGCTTTAGCATTACACCGAAACACATAAAAATAGAAACAGATCCCATAAAATTCAAATAGTCTTTGGACAATTTCCACCAAGAAATCACGGGTAAATCTCCTGCACTTTCTCTACTTGAGTGGAACATGGTGTCCAAATCCTGATTCGAAAGACTTCGCCAGGTGGTGCTATTAAGTTAGACATGACCTGGGCTAATACTGGCCGAAACCTATCAAAGTTATATATATATATATATGTTTGGATTATGTCGATCGATTGGTTATTGATTAGGCGATACCCGCTGATGAAGCAGCTTAAGCAGATTGTGCATTGTTGCATAATATATGCAGACAGATGGTGCAGTGCATCTTACTGCTGCATTAGTGCTGCAGAAACTCGAGTCCGGGAACCTTATAGGCACCCGTTTTACGTGTGTTGTGTTGAGACAAATAACTATGTGTATACTCTTGTAATGTATCTTACATTGCCCATTGAGTGCGCTGAGATACAACCGGTACTGGCATTGATAAATATGCTGGGTCCGTCAATCCTTATTATATATATATATATATATATATATATATAAATGAAAATAGAGAAATTAATGTAAGCAAAAAGCCAACAATAATTCAGACATTCAAGAATGGTATTTAACTAATGTAATGGTAACTAATGTAATGGTATGCGATGGGGTCCACCCACAGCCCCGGCGGACAGAATGGAGAAGGCGTTTCCCCGGAAGACGGCAAGGGAGACGCGCTGGAAAAGCCACTCCAACTCGCGGGGCTCACACCTACGGCTCGCCAGCTCAGTGCCTATGGTGGTGAGAAAGGAGGTAGCCCTGGGGCCGAGGACACCAGAAGTTTCCACTTCCAGGGGAACGACCGCAAACCTGTCGGAGAGCGACCGGTATTTGAGGAGTTTGGCCCCCTCAGCCCGACGTGCACCAGAACCTGGGTCAGTCGCAGACTGTACCAGGTTGCGGCTGCAGAAAGTGTCGGTGCAAGAGGCATCCCAGACGAGGGGTTTTCCACCGCGGAACGGGAAGATGGTCATGCCATCTGGCCTTTTGCCGTCCCCTCGAGTTGGGAAGGGAAGCCTGCAGCGTCCAAGCCATGCTTAATGACCTCGTTGAGGGCAGTATGGCGTGGAATGCGGCCGGCACTGTGGCGACAGGAAAGCGGGTGGAGGCCGAAAGAGTCCACGGTGGAACCGCAGCGACATTGTTGTGGCTGGCAGATCTGGAGGCCGAACCTCAGGGAAACGCCGATTCGCAGGCTAAGGTTGTCTAGCTGCATGCCAGTGGAGAAGGAGGGCAGAGCATGGAGCCAGGAACCACTGTGGGGTTTGGAGGCCGCACTAAAACAAGCAAGGTGGTGCTGGTCGAGCTGGCGCGTGAGCCTGTCCGAGGCCAGGCTGCACTGGATGGCATCCCAAGTGCGTTGGGGGGACTTGACTTCAACAGGGGGAGAAGGAGGAGGGACGTCTACTGGGATAAGTGCCAGCCGGTCCCACGTCTCACAGGCAGCTTCATGTTCTCTGAACACAGAGGGTTCTGTTGTGTTTTGAAGAACCCTGCTGACGAGGACGCGGCACGAGGTTACCGACGAAAGATACACCGGCAAAGCTAGTGAGATCGGGGACCGGAGGCCTAGGCCGCCATACCTGACCGGTAAAGTGGCCTGTTGCCACCCTATGTCCTCAAACTTGACGTTGCATATCCCCTCGGCTGCTGCTCGGATACAAGTATCGAGGTCAGCGAGGAGAGATGTCTGGGTGTAGCATGGAGCGCTGCAGAGTGTATAGAGGAGCTTCGGCATGGCGACAACTCTGACTGCGGCCGAGATATCACCCATGATAAGCTTTGCGTTTACCTCGTCACGCAAACGCTTGAGCTAGACTCGAGGGTCGAGGATAGGGCGGGTGGGGCGAAATAGAACAGCCGCTCCCAGTCACTGGCTCGATTGGCGTCCAGGGCGCTTTCAATCGAGGAAGCGAGGGCATCGGCCACCGGTACCCGTGCCGCTCTCGGGATCCTGAGTGGGATCTTCCGGAGCCGCCTGAGCTGAACGATGTTGACCAACGAGGCTCGGGCGTCAGGCAAGCTCGCTGTCCCATATGGTGGTGTGCCAGACGGCCGTGGCTGGGAAGACGTGGGTAAGAGTCAGCTCCTGCACCTCCATGCTGCGAGGGCATTCGAAGCTCGACGAGTCAAGCCAACGCAGGTGAGGTGGTGGAAGCAGCCGCACCCCAAACAGTTCCGGCCCCTCTTCCGTTTGTTAGTAGTGCCGCAATAGCTGCAGGTGTCGATTTGGAGGGGTGGGGGATGGGGCGTGGAGCCGGGGAGTGGGGCACCGAGCGGCATCAGGGGTGGGTGGGTGGCTGGTGTGTGTGGTTGGAAGGGAAAGTGCTGGTAAGAGGGCTGCATAGCTCACCTATATATATGGAGGTGCCAGAAAACGAGAGCGAAAAGCGGCTGCATGGAGGGGGAGACACAGGAAGGTAGAATGGCAGTAAATGAATGAGTCAATGGATGGATGTACACACAAAAAAAAGGGAGGGAGGAGGGAAACAAGGGGTTGTTCCCAGCGGAAAGACCCAGAATTCAGCACGCACACATGCGAGCAACTGAGCAGTTTGTCAAAGACGATATTCTCAATGGACACGCTTACAATATTTGAATATAACTGAACCGTCAATTCATTTAATTTGAAAAGTGGAGCAAAGTAAAAGGAGAATAGTGAATTTGGAGTGTCAATCCCTTGTGATATTTTTTTTTTTTTCTTCCAATACCGGACTTACAGTTTTCCAGGATTTATACTCATTTTTTTTTTTTTTTTTTTTTTCTCAATACCGGACTTAGTTTTCCAGGATTAACACTCATTTTTTTTTTTTTTCCCAATACTGGACTTACAGTTTTCCAGGATTTATACTATTTTTTTTTTTTTTTTTTTTTTTCTTTAAAAAGGATGGAGGCGTTTTATCTCCTCATGAAACTGACATTACTTAATGATGTTCGCCATCTATGGCTTATTCATATGTATTATTTCATAACTCTATAGAACTATTAGAATGTTTGTGCAGTGTTCTGTGTCCAGCCAGGTTTGTACAACAAGTAAGAAAAATGATGATTCGATGACGGTTTCTTCTGATAGGAGCCTCTTCCACGTCGGAAGATCGAAGTGTGTTTTCTTGTCTTCTTCAATACTTTCATAAACGGCTTCGGAGATTTAAAACTTATGTTTCAATTGGTGCTTCCATTTCCACACGGTTCTATTGTCTTATTTACAAAAATATATATTTCTATATATTTCTTTATTTATTTCTCTTCTTTTAGTATAATATAGCGAGTTGTCACCAGTGATGTTTGAAGTTCCTTGGTGTTGGTCAGAGTATCGCTTAAAGCTTTCTTTGTAGCGCCTATCCTTTAACTCATATACTCTGAAATAACAACCCAACCAGGAACTGGGCATATCAGAGTATTGACAAAGTTATACACCTCAACAACATGTGTACTCGTCTCTACCACACTAATTCGGACTGCTTGAAGAGGTCACAGCCAAAGATGGCTGTCACCGAAATATATATAGCAGTAATAAACGAAGGAAAATTTTTAAACATTTGACTTATTTATTTTACTTTATTTTACATTACTCCGGAGTAACCAAACCAACCTGCGCACTTCGTCGAGTGCTCCAATCTGCATACAGAATTCTTCTATTCCCGACTATTGATAATTTCGCTCGTACTTTGTGGATATGTCCAATCCTGGTATTATCCATGAGGTTTCGAGCTTCTCAAGAGACCCCTCAGTTAGGACTAAAATTTCTACAGTGATCGCAGCCAGAAATGAATTCGGACGTATAAGTGACTATAACATCAAATGAAAAATGTTTAACGTAAGACGATCTTTAAGTAATACGATCTTAATTCAAAACAAGTCAAGAAGAAAAACTTTATCCTCAGACTTTGTGTAAGTTGGGGAAAAAAGCCATACAATCTTAACTGAAAATGAAATCAAGAAAAAATACATATGTATATGTATGTATATATATGTATATAAATGTAAATATGCATACGTATGTAAATATGCATACTCCAGGACGCCTGGTAGATTTCTGAGACTTATTTTAGAAATAAAGTAGCGTCTTCGACGCCGGGAAATACGGTATCCAATAGTATAAAACAGCACTGTACAATATACAGGTAATAAGGAAACAAAAGAAAGAGGGGAGAAAAAGAAAAAAAGAGTAATAAAAAGAAAGTGAATTAGGCATAGAAAGAAAGGAAGGAGGGGATGGGTCGACAGGCTCTACACTGGAGTCTGTGCAGTGTTTCAGTGGCGCCTCGCGGACAAAAATGGAAAAGACAATGTTGTGGAGTATGGCCAGAGACACCCATTGCAACAGCCACTTCACCTCAGAGGCTACTACCTCCGGTGGGCTCCTGTCTTTCTGATTTTACGAAGGCAGTGCGGGTATCGAAGACACATGAGGTCTCGAAGACAACCGGTGTATACGTTTCATTTATATACGTAAAAATGCTGCGTAGTTTAATGTGAATTACCATATTTCCCGGCGCCGAAGACGCTTCGTCCTCGAGGACGTACCCTAATTTTGACAACCAAAAATTTGAAAAAAATTAATAAACAACCTTCGGCCTCCAAGACGCAGGGTAGAGTTTTGAGACTTATTTTAGGAAAAAAGTAGCGTCTTCGACGCCGCGAATTACGGGAATTAACCCAAAATGCTAATGTAAGCACGCATCTGTTATACAAATTTAATTGGCTAAATTTGTTTAGTCCTAGTTGTATACACAAGAAACTAATATCATTTTCTCTAGCGAAGATCTAACAAGAGTAGACCAGTCCCACTTCTGTCCACAGACAGATAAAAACCTGTGGTGTAGCCTCTTTGTTTAGTTTTGACAGTGAAGCAATAATTTGTTGTTTAAAACAACAACAAAACCAATGATACTTTGCATTGCATTTCAAATTATACAAAAATCAGTGCATGTGTGTATATATTTATTCTTTTATTCTATTACTAGTTTCGGTCATTATACAGTCACTATACTGGAGCACCGTTTCAAGGTGATCTTCCTCACCCCGCCCTTTCCTTCCTTATCCCCTTCCATTCCTTCCTCACCCCTTTCCGCCAAACGCGGATTAATATAATAATATATATATTAAGAGGACTAAGACAATCGTGCTGGTTGTAAGTTATAATCGTCAAGGGAAAATATGTGTAAAGAAGATTGGAAGATAAAATAGAGGAGAATATCGAAAAAAAAAATGAGAAAGAGAAAATAAGAGAGTTGGTAAGCGAGAGGGTGAGGTTGGGAGAGGGGAGTAGGTGAAAGAGCGAGAGATAAAGAGAGGAGAGATGGTGAGCGAGCGAGCGAGAGAGAGAGAGAGGGAGTGTGTGTGCGTGTGTGTGTGTCAGACAGAGTGAGAGAAAGAGAGAGAGAGTGAGAGAGAGAGAAAGAGAGAGAAAGAGAGAGAAAGGGAGAGAGAGAGAAAGAGGGAGAGAGTGTGTGAGAGAGTGTGTGAGAGAGAGAGTGAGAGAGGGAAAGCAAGCGAGAGAAAGAGAGAGAGAGAGAGGATGAGAGAGAGCGAGAGAGAAAGAGAGAGAGAGAGAGAGGTAAAATGAGAGACAGAAACAAAGACAAGAGGAAAAATGTGTAAAGGATGTTCTTTAGTCAGCAAGCCAACCCTATCGTGACCAACCTGTCTTATGAACTCAAGCTACATTATTCAATATGATTTTTATCTATAGTTAGTAGTGTTTGCTATTCTTCACAGATCATGCAACCACATATAACACTCTCTCACTGGTTCCACGTGGATATGTTGATATACACGAGAATCTTTGAAAGTATTGGGTCGTCTAGTATGAAATTTGTAGAAAAAAACCATATGACCATATGCCTCACTACAAACTTCATAGTTGACGACCCGATATCTATTGAGCAGAAATGTAATTTAGATAATGTTATTCTCGGGTCCCAAATAATAGGGGGAGGGGGGGGACGAACAATAGGGAGTGGCAATACCGGTCATTTCCCGATTGATTCCGTTGATTTTAAAAAAAATCAGAATTAGTCGATTAGTTTACATATTGAGACCCCATCCATGCTATTTACTTTATGACGTATAGGATTTTTAGTAATGTACTTTTTTGGTCATGTATAATGTTTTTTTTTATCTATAAAGAAAAAAATCGGTGGAAATGCTACCACTTAAAATAAAATTTCGCCGAAGATAGATTAGCAAAATTTAACAAGTGGGAGGATTGGAATAAGAGTGAGAGGGGGTTGGACAAAAAAATCTGAAAAATTGATAAGCGTGGTGGTGAGAGACGATTACTCGTCTGAGTATATAAATCCTGTCCCAAAAGTCACCACATAATTATATATATACTATATATATATATATCCACCCCACCCGTCCCTTCCATCTATCTTATTTCTCATTCTTTCTTCTGATGAATGACTAGCGTCCGAAACGTTAAAAACACTCTTCCTGCTATTTCAAGCGTTAACCTAATATATTCCTTCCATATACTGTACCGATTATGTTCTTATTTCTGTTTACCTTTTACATACACACATATATATATATACGTATGTGTGTGTGTGTGTGTGTGCATATATGGATTTGTTTTGCAAGGTTTTTGATATGGAATCGTGTGTTGAAACAAATATTGTCATATTGTTATAATGTTGTCAGAAATAATAATAAAACACACTCACTGTTTGGTTTGGATTATTTTTCGCTTCTGTATCTTTAATAGCTCCATATATAATTCATCTGGCAACCAATATTTATCATTTATATATATATATATATATATATATATATATATATACATATATATATATATATATATATATATATATATATATATATATATATATATAGTAATAATAATAAATTTGAAGACTAAAATCCAAAGAGGGCTCGATAAGGATAAATATATATCAAATATATTTAATCTGTTAATAAATATATAAATATATATATATATATATATATATATATATATATAAGTTAAAACAGGAAACAAAAACAATAACGAAGAGTGCAGTACAAAGTGATAGTATTAGGTTCACACTTGAAAGTGGGGAGGGGACGTTTTGGGCATAAGCCCTTCATCAGGAGAAACGTGGGAAGGAAAAGAGTTCCGAGGGTGTGAGGGGGAGTGGTGGAAAGACATTAAAAGTGGGGGAAATGAAGGGAAGCAAAAGAAATTAAAAAGAGGGTAAAAAAATTAAAAGGAAAAAAGTGGTGAAAGGGTGTGAGGCATGTGGAGTGATTGTGGGTAGATGGAGGGGGAGAGGGGAGAGGGAGACAGGGGTTCGAGCGGGGAGGGTGGAAGATGGTGTGTGTGTATGTGTGTGGATGTGAGTGTGAGAGTTTGGGGAAGAACGAGGTTCCATGTTCGGGTAATAGGAAGACCAGTGTGTACGTAGGGTGGGGTCTAAGTCATATATATATATATATATATATATATTTTTTTTTTTTTAATCGATCGACTTTCGTCAAATCGGACCGAGGAAACAATGTTTCCGTCGGTCTTTCCAGTTGCTAGTACTATCTATCGGTCGCAACTCCAGGTAGAAGGAGCAACATGAAATAAAATGTCTTGCTCAAGGACATAACGCATCGCCCGGTCCACGAATCGAACTCCCAACCTCAAGATTGTGAATCCAATTCTCTAACCACTCAGCCACACGCCTTCACAAATATATATATATATATAAATATATATATATATATATATATATATATATACATACATACATATATATATATATATATATATACATATATATATATATATATATATACATATATATATATATATATATATATATATATATATATATATATATATATATATATATATATATATATATATATATACATATATATATATATATATATATATATATATATATATATATATATATATATATATATATATATATATATATATATATATATATATATATATATATATAAATATATATATATATATATAAATATATATATATATATATATATATATATATATATATATATATATATATATATATTTTTTTTTTTTTTTAATAAAACCATATTTATTCTATCATATATATTTCAAGGGTACAAAAATGTCGGTACGCTATCATCAGATAAAATACGAAGTGTGTTTTATAAATGTTGACATAACTAAGGAGAATATACCTTAACGGTTCAGGTTATCCCTGGATAGTGAAGAAAGTCCGTATTTCAAATTATTAAGATGAGTATGCATCTTTTTTAAGTAAAATACAAATTCAACATCCTTCGATATATAAACAACTAATACATACGCAATTTATTAATATATATATAGATATTTATATACATATAACCTATCGTAATGTAATAAGATAAAAATACTTACAACCATAATTCTTCATATAATCTAATTGATTATATATACAATATTATAACTCATAATATAGATAAATAAATCTTTTCCCCCAATCTTTTCCAACGCATACAATAACTTATCATAATTATTTAAATTTTCTATAGCGTCTAAAATAACATTTTTTACAGCCCTTTCACCTAAACTTCATTTGCATACTCATCTTAATAATTTGAAATATCTGACTTTTCTTCACTATCCAGGGATAACTTGAACCGTTAAGGTATATTCTCCTTGGTTATGTCAAAATTTATAAAACACACTTCGTATTTTATCTGATGATAGCGTACCATATATAACAGAATAAATATGGTTTTATAAATATAGTTTCCATTTATTTAATATCATTGTCTATTATACTCCAGAAAATTTGTTGAGTGCTCTGAATCAGTTATAAACATTTATATTTGTTGAATTACCAACAGATTGAATATCCCTTCTGCTTATATATATATATATATATAATGGTTAATATGGCTAAAAAGATCGCCTTCGCAACCGAACTCTACAGCACATTTAGCAAGTGTTATGAACTTTAACCTCAGATTAACCAATACATTGGGAGTGGAATTTGATAGTTAGAGAATACTACTTTGCATAAGGCGTTAAAACATTAACTGCATGAGTACTAATGTTTGTTATCTTAAGAAGAAAAAGTGGAAATGACCTAAACTTTAGTATATGTCTCTTATGATTGCAATAAATGTCTTTTATTTACCTTTAAGTTGTGTGTGTAGTGGTGGTGGTTGGATAGTATAATATACGTATATATATACGTATACACATATATACATATCTAAATTTACATTTATATACGTATATACACCACACACACACACAGATATATATATTTATATATATGAATATATTTATATATAATTTGCTGTCGAGAAGCAAGAGCTCAATCGTCATGCCTTGATTCTCAACTATATATACATATATATATATATATATGTGTGTGTGTCTACATGTGTGTGTATACATCTATATAATTTATATATACAGTGTATATATAGATAACTATATATATATATACAGTATATATATATAGATGCACACGTACAAACACAGAAACACACAGAAACACACACAGACCCCCCCCCCACACACACACATTAATAGTTGAATTAACTTCATTTTTCAAGACGGAAACATAACCATACTGAGAAAATAGATCTGATGATTTACGTGTATTTTGTCATGACACCATTAGTAGTTCCGAAGTTAAGTCAAACTGATAATTCAAATATTCAACTTCCACATAATGTCTTCATTGCTCTTTTCTTTCGTTTACATCAAAGGTTCTCAACGGGGCATATGCACCCCCAGGGGGCATTTCGGAAATCCAGGGGGGCGTTTGGGAGGAAGGGGGCGTTTGGAGATTTGGAGTGCACTGGAAGGCTCTTTACTTTGGTAAGTTTTGTAAGCCATATTTGTATGTCTTTGAGACAGCCAGTGTGAATGCACTTGAATGAGCATGCAGACAGCATAACTATGGTCTGACCGCAATTGTGAGCAGGTGTGCAGGCGTGTTTAGACATTAACCGGCAATTGAGATCCTAACAATGGAAAAACCCACAGTCAACTGGGTCAAGGACACTTCAAGCGCAGCCAGTTAGAATCTTATCTTTCCTTCACCGATAACAACGTATTTCATGTCTGAAATTATTGACTCAACTGTAACGAGTTAACACTATATAGATCTATTTTATTTCCTATTGTATAAATAATATTACAAATAAAAAAAAGAAGAAAAAAAACACAGAAGCGGGTAGCACATACATCTAGGACCTCATACAACACATAATCAGATAATACACACATCTAGGACCACATACAACACATAAGCAGGTAATACACACATCTAGGACCACATACAACACATAAGCAGGTAATACACACATCTAGGACTACATGCAACACATAAGGAGGTAGCACACACATCTAGGACCACATACAACACACAGGCAAGTAATACATACATTTAGGACCACATACAACACATAAGCAGGTAATACACACATCTAGGACTACATGCAACACATAAGGAGGTAGCACACACATCTAGGACCACATACAACACACAGGCAAGTAATACATACATTTAGGACCACATACAACACATAAGCAGGTAATACAAACATCTAGGACCACATACAACACATAATCAGGTAATAAAAACATCTAGGACCACATACAACACATAATCAGGTAACACATACATATAGGACCACATGCAATACATAAGCAGGTAATACATACATCTAGGACTACCTACAACACACAGGCAGGTAATACATACATCTAGGACCAAATACAACACACATTGTATCATGTGCTACGGACGACGCTAGAGCAATGGTCATCCAACAAGGGTTTCGTCACTCTTCTGAAGAGAGAAAATCTATCTGTATTTGTTGTTCATTGTTTCATTCATCGACAACACTTGGCTGTGAAGAAACTCAGCAAGCCACTGAGCAAGTCCTTGCAGGTGGCTCTTGATATCATCAATTTTATCAAACGGCATTCCCTCAATGAACAAATTTTCCGGCAACTGTGCCAAGATAATGACGAAGAATTCGTCAAGTTGCTCCTTCACAATGGAGTGAGGTGGCTTTCAAAGGGCAACTGCCTTACTCACTTCTTTGAACTGTTTGACTCTATCATTGAGTTTCTGTGAGGACGCAACACAGAACTGTACAAGAAAACCCTCGATGTGAGGCAAAACTGCGCTTACCTCACCGACATCGTCAACAAATGCAATAGCGTCATTTTGGCTTTGCAGGGGAAGAAGATCACATTGCTTAAAGCAAGGAATGCTGTGAAAACATTCCTGGCCAAATTGAATGTCATCGAAAGGAATCTTTGTTGACGGGAATTCTATAATGTTCCTAGTGTCGCCAATGTTCAAAACATTGTAAGCGACGACCAACTCCAAATTTATACCGCTCACCTCCGTGCGCTACTAGACAACATGAGAGAACGGTTTGTCGACCTTTTGCCGATGGACATCCCAATGTGGGTAGCAGATCCCTTCACAGCTAACGTCGATGATTTGGACAATTCATTGAACTTCAATCAGATGACATGATCAAAATTAGATTTCCCAAAATAGGTGAACCCCTTTTTTGGATGCAAGAGGAAATTCAGCGTCGATTTCCACTCCTACATGCAGAGGCTAAGAGATTTGCTCTGCCTTTTCCAAGCTCATACTTAGTCAAGAGGAGGTTTGGTGCTGTTTCCAGACTGCACAGTAAGGCTCGCAACCGCTACAATGTAATTACATGTGGAGATCTCCGGCTACATCTGACGAAAAATCCAGCCTGACGTCAAAGAGTTAGCTAGACTCCATAAAGTTCAAGGGTCCCATTGAAATGAGGTCAAAGTAAGTTGATTTATCCGAAAACTTAGATATGCTATTGTTACAAAGCAAACTAACAATTTTTTTAATTTGTAGTTGCAGTTTGACTGGACTGGAAACCATCTACTACAATTCACTTACTCATTTGTTGTATATATTTTACCATTTACTAATAAATATACCCTCCCGCGTGGTCATGAAAACCCTCTTCTGTGGTCTCTAAGCTCACAAAGCAGAGGGGACATCAAGTTAGATATCAACATTTATTCTGTCTGTTTCATTAAAGGGAAAATTGGAAAGCTTTGAAATGATATAATTGCCACTTTCTTCCAGATAAGAGCACTCTTTGGATAGAGTTGCTCTTGTATAAAGGTTCAAAATAGTTGGTATCGCCTGGTGGGAATATAACAAATTCAACTGGTCCTTATTCATAACAAAGAACATTTATGTTCCTTTTTTTAAAATTTATATATTTCCTTTCAAGGAATGTATTTATACTCTCAGCTGCCTGCAATGGTATTTTTGGAATATTGTTAATCAATTTTTTAGTAATCTACTGATATCAAAATCAGTAGTATATTGAAAAATGGAAAAATATGGGTAGGGGGGGCGTTTCGTGATTTCGAGGGACAAAAGGGGGCGTTTGGCCTAAATGGGTTGAGAACCTGTGGTTTACATCATTGGTTCCCAACCAGGGGGTCATGGCCCACCAGTGGGCCATAGTAGTTACTGGGGGAGCCACGGGAATTAACTAAAAATCACAAAATTTCATACATAAAAAAGAAGAGAAGTTTCCTAACATAATTTTTTCTTTTTCTTGCTTCAAATTTTTATATTCAACTTTTTATCAACTTTCTTCTTCTTCTAATTATGATTTCACTTCACTTGATAATTATTTAAATCTGGATATAACAATTTATGTTTTAGTAAATAAACTTAGTAAAGAAACTTATTTTTATAACAGGATATATATTATTTATTTTAATAAATTTTAGTAAAGTTTATAATAAATTTAAAATGATTTGATTGAAATAAAAAGACATGCCGAAATTATTTCTACATAAAAAAATTATATCAAAAATTTTAATTTTTTGTAGGGCCATACTGTTTTGCTATATCATTAAGGTGGAATTTATTATAAAAGGTTGGGAACCGCTGGTTTACATCAACCAACTGTTTATGGTGGCGAATTGGCAGAGTCGTTAGAACGTCGCGAAGAATGCTTTGTGCCATTCGTTTCGGCCGAGATCATCTTTGCCTTTCATTCATTCAAGGTCAATAAAAAAAGTACCTGTCCAGTACTGGGGTCGATTCTTCTTCAGTATCTCTTTCTCACTTACCTTCTCTCGTCTCTCATTCTCTTTTTCTCTCTCTCTCTCTCTCTCTCTCTGTATATATATATATATATATATATCTATATATCTATATATATATATATATATATATATATATATATATATATATATAGTTAAATAAGATATATATATAGTTAAATAAGATAACAAGGACGATATTGGTTACTCCTTCATTACGTTTATTGGTCGGTGAAGGAGTAATGAAGGAGTAACCATTCGTCCTTGTTATCTTATTTAACTATAATACACTCTGTATAGCTAGCTCTACACCTCGACACTGAAGTGAACCTAAACATCGAGTGCTCACCCGGGTGAAACTACAGTAACTCCAAGTTACACTCCCTGGATATATATATATATATATATATATATATATATATATATATATATATATATCCTTCTCTGGAAGAAGCCGCTGTATTCAGACTTAGAGAGGAAACGGGCTCCAACAAGTTCCATAGAAATGTCGTATGTCAATGCAACGCGGGAGTTAAAGGTCCATAATAACATACATCAACAACTTTATATATATATATATATATATATATATATATATATATATATATATATATATATATATATATATATATAAGAAGTTAATATGCCCACAGGTACTAAGTACCCCTGGAAATATATAGGTTGTCTATGATACAAGGTTGTTCAATGGTATTAATTTGACATACCAGAACTATAATATTGAGATAAGCAGAACAAGCAAAATTCAAACAATTTTTTAAAATAAATTAAAAAATATAATTTAAATATTTACCTACTCCAGTTGCTTTTACCGATCGGTTTCACTTTACAAAAGATTGGAAATCCATGGGGACTTCTAATTTTTTAATTTATTTTAAAAAATTGTTTGAATTTTGCTTGTTCTGCTTATCTCAATATTATAGTTCTGGTATGTCAAATTAATACCATTGAACAACCCTGTATCATAGACAACCTATATATTTCCAAGGGTACTTAGTACCTGTGGGCATATTAACTTCTTTTAATATTCTCCGTTATGTAGAGAACAAATCTGTTGTTCTATTTGGCTGCTATTGTTTTAGTGGTGAGGCAGACAACACGTCTATGTTTACTTCCGCTTTTGCTACGGACTGGTTCATGTACAGGTCAAATTTTCGGCCCCATTCAATCCTGTGCTAGCTGGCAGATGACAATATATTTTGCCGTTCCCGGGACTTTTAGTCTTAGGAAAGGAAAATGCTTTCTGATGAACTAAACTTTTCCATTAGAAGTGCCCATGGATTTCCAATCTTTTGTGAAGTGAAACCGATCGGTAAAAGCAACTGGAGTAAGTAAATATTTAAATTATATTTTTTAATTTATTTTAAAAAATTGTTTGAATTTTGCTTGTTCTGCTTATCTCAATATATTAAAGATTAAGGTGGTAGAAAAGCCAGGAACCACCATAAAATCCCTGATCAGCAAAACCTACCCTTTTAAGAAAACCCACTGTACTAATAGGAAATGTATCATATGTAAGGTAAACCCCCGGATAAACTGTAAAACTAGAAACGTAGTCTATAGCATAAGATGTACAGAGGGTACTTGCAGAAACATGACAACAACACACGTACATAGGCGAAACAGCTCGTAGCATAAATGAAAGGATAGACCAACTCTGGGGGGAACTAAAAGGACGAAAAAACGGATCAGTACTATACGAACATGCCAGACAACAACACGACGGTAACATAGACAACATAGAAATTAGAATAATATCTAAACATAGAAATGACCCAGCAGATAGGCAAATCAGAGAGGCCAGTGAAATAGAACTTAGAAGGCCAAGACTAAACAGAAAGAATGAATGGAATAACAACAACACCCAAACAAACAACACTGACCTAAGAGAAGTATAAATAAATAAATAAATAAATAGATAAATAAATAAATAAATACAAACACAAGCACAATAACAACAAACACATATAAACACACACTAGTAAACATAGAACATATTAACCAATACACAGTCACCCAATCCGAACACACATCAAACAAAACCCTATACACACACGTAAACGCATGCGCAAAGAAGACAAAATAAAATAAACAAACAAACAAATAAATAAATAAATATATAAACAGACTAAATAAAGATGGCGTAGAAATACAATGCAACGGGCTGACGATGTTGCAGATGTGCAACGAAAGATTTATGATAAACTATATATATGTGTTTGTGTCTATATTGTATCTGTATTATTTTTGACCGTTGGTCAGTCAATGGCAACATTGAGGACCGAATAAATTAGATTACCGATATAGAAGACACAGAAGCGAAAAGCGAAAACCAACCAAACAGTGAGTGTGTTCTGTTATTAATTCTGGCAATATTACACAAATATGACCCTCCCCAAGTATAACAATATATATATATATATATATATGTGTGTGTGTGTGTGTGTGTGTGTGTGTGTGTGTGTGTGTGTATACATATATGTGCGTGTGGCGTGTATGTATACATATTTATGTGTATATACATCAGCGTGTCAGTATATATATATATATATATATATATATATATATATATATACTGACACGCTGATGCATATATATATATATATATATATATATATATATCATTGAATATTTACTCCAGAAATCTGTTGAGTGCTCTAAATCAGTTATAAACATTTATGTTTGTCGGACTTCCAACAAATTAAATACAACTTCTACTTATATATATATATATATATATATATATATATATATATGTGTGTGTGTGTGTGTGTGTGTGTGTATATATATATATATATGTGTATATATATATATATACGCACACACACACATACAAACATATACATGTATATATATGTATATATATAATAGTAATAATAATAAATGTGAAGACTAAAATACAAAGAGGGCTTTGGTAAGGATAAATATATATCAAATATATAAGAACCCTAGAGCAAATATTTATTAAAATAACAGATTAAAGTTTAAGCAAAGAATCGCTGCTTTCACCCTTAACGGGATCTTCTGATATATATGGTCCAGTGCTTATTTAGCCCTGGGCTAAATAATAACAACGTCATCAAAGACTACGACCACTAACTATTAGCATCAACAGAGAGCTTCATTATTCCACAACTACATCAACCTAACAAGAAGGCCATCTCACTCCCACATACTGTCCCAACAGCACCTACATTTCCAGCATTACCTCTGTCCAAATCAGATGTTCGTCTCAAATGATAGGAAGGAGAATTTTTAGCTTACTTTTGTCAGTTGACAATCCATATCAAGTATTCAGTTCGTGCATGTATGTATGTTCGTATGTGGGTATCTCTGTATATATGTGCGCGCCCGTGGGTGTATGTCTAAATAGACACATCGATTTGTGGGTTTGTGTATGTTTGTATCTGTGTGTAAGAACATAGTGAGTGAGTGGGAGATTTCCTCTCCCCACCTTCAATTTTATTCTTAAAAGCAAGCAGCACTTATAACAAATGACTGTCTGAGTAGTTCATACACGCTTAGAGACGAGGTTGATGTCAACTTTCTATTGTTTTGTCGTCTGCCAATAGTTGTAGGGGAAAAAACAACAGATTTAAATAAACACACACACACACACACACACACACACACACACACACACACACACACACACACACAGACACAGACACAGAGAGAGAGAGAGAGAGAGAGAGAGAGAGAGAGAGAGGCACGAAAACGCGCCCTCACAGCAAAACCTCGTTAAGCTGTTCTGATAGAAGTAAATTGTATTATAAAATAAAGTACCAGTAATGTACTGGGTAATTGCTGGCCTTGTGCCTAAAGTAGAAACAATTATTTTTAGACGCGGATGATATGCGTTAATATAATTTTCTTTATACGAGAGTCGACTGAAAAGTTCAAAGGCTGACTATAAAGGAGTGATGCTTGAGCTGTGAAATCTTGCATGCATTAATTTCAACTCTTCTTATTAATATCTGCATTTTCTCTTTCCAGTAACTATGCTGAAAACTTACCCCCATTTGGTCATCCTATAAGAGTATCTTGGTCAGCCTATGATCTTTTTAGCTTACGAACTCTTCATCCCGACCCTCATACAACCCTAGACAACAATTAAATACAAAACTGCCTAAACTATCCCAAAACTTCACACAAAATCCAATTACCTGGCGAAATAAAATTAAAAGTTAACCACGAAAAAAAATCGAAAAAATCCCTTCGATCAGAGACCTTTCAACGGGGATTCGTTGAACAGAACAAACAGTAAGAAAACTACAGAAAATGCTGTAGATACCATATAGTTATATAACAACATATTCTTGGGTCCCAAGTAATAGGGGATGGTTGGAAAATCGGTAATTTTTCTCGGTTGTCTCCGTTGATTTAAAAAAATAAACAGAATTAGTCGTTTAGTTTACATATCGAGACACCAACCCACCCTATATATTTTATAACATATAGGATTTCTAATAATGTACTTTTTTTGTCATGTTTAATGTTTTTTGATGTATAAAGAAAATTAATTGTCCCAGGAATGCCAGCACTTAAAATATTTCTGTAGATTTCTTACTGCCTTTCATCCTTACGGGGTCGATAAAATAAAGTACCAGTTTAGCACTGGAGTCGGTTTAATCGACTTTCCCCTTCTTCCCAAATTGCTGACCTTGTGTCTAAAGTAGAAACCATTATATTATGTGTGAATTAAAAACTGAATAGTGTAAATTATTAATTTCGTTTACCTGTTGTAGATGACAGACGAGCTTGATTTACTTGATTTCAGATGTGACTAAGGATGATATAAATTGGTGGCTTGTTTATATTGACAGTAGAGTTTTCAGCAATAAATGAGTTGTGACAAATTCAATTGGCCAATGAGTGAAGTGTCAATTGTTTGCCTTAGTCATGTTATATCTGAATAATTGTTTCTACGTTAGGCACAAGGCCAGCAATTACCTAGTGTATTACTGGTACTTTATTTTATCGACCCCGTAAGGATGAAAGGCAAAGTTAACCTCGGCGGGATATCTGAATAATGAACTTCCTTAATACTGTAAAGATTATGTCGCTGAATATCAGTTTGTGTACACCCACATGTACGAAATTTCAGTTTGTGTACCCCACATGTACGAAATAACAGTTTGTGTACCCCACATGTACGAAATAACAGTTTGTGTATACCCACATGTCTACGAAATATCAGTTTGTGTACGAAATAGCATTATGATCTGATTGTAACATAACAGAGAGTTTGGGCTTCTTATACAATTGTTCATCATCTTAATCATTCTCACTACTTCTGTTGTCATTCACAGGATCCTTGATTGTGTCTTTTAACCAGACTTTGATGTTGTCTTTTGAACCATCTCTTCCGCCAGGCCTTCGGAGCATACGATGAACCTCTTTGTTTCAAATAATTAAAAATGTTCTTTCTACATCATCTTTCTCCAAGTGATAGTCTTCAGCTCCTACCATGAAGCTGCTAAATGGAATATTGAAGACTTCAGGTGGTAGTTCTTGATGTTATAAAGAGTCCTATATTCTCAAGAATATTCCTTCAAACCGCCCTCTTGTGTTATCACAAAACTTCCTCTAGCAACGGTAGGATATGCTCTGAAGGAGTTTTGACTGCTATTTCTTGCAAGTCAAGACGCTTCCAGCATTGTCTCTTTAAATCCTCACGAGGGTATGACTAGTAGAGGTTGTAAGACTCATTAACCTAATAGTTTCATAAATTAGCATCCATTTTGGTTCGAGTTATTCTCTTCATAAATAAACTGGACTACGTGCTATATTATAAAATATGTTAACTAAATAAAACTGTTTAGTTAACGAAGATATTAATTCAAATTATAATTGTAATGAGGATAGCAATTCTAATTATGATGATAATGAGAGTATAATTCTAATTATGATGATAATGGTGATAGTAATGAATAAAATAGAGAGCTGATTGAACCACTGTAACTTACACTCGTGTCACAAATAATCGGGGGAGGGGGGATGGAATAAGCTGATGGGGTGGGTGGAAAATGTATAATTTTCGAGGTTGTCTCCGTTGATATATTTTTAAAACCAGAATTAGTCGTTTAGTTTACATATTGAGACCCCAATCTATCATATATATTTTATAACGTTTGGGATTTCTAGTAATGCATTTTTTATCACATTTATAATGCCTTTTTTAATGTCTAACTGTCGCAGAAATGCTACCACATAAAATAAAAAATCGCCGGAGATAGATTAACAAAATTTGATAGGCGGATTTTTTTTTTAGGTGAGGTGGGGGGAATCAGAATCGTTGGTGGGGCTGAAAGATTTATAAGCGGGGGAAGGAACGCTTATTTGAGACCCGAAAGTACATGAATGACAGATCTGTTGATTAGAACTGTAGAACCTTAAGAGAAACAATGAAATGTTTACATGTAGCATTTATAATAAGGATAAATACATCACATATCAGGTATCGCACATCACTTTCTAAGATACGCTTACACGCATGCGTGCACGCAAACAACTAAACACATACATTTAGGTCTCGAATAATCTCCCCCGCCCCGCTTATTAATCTTTCAGATTTTTCCACCCCACCCCGCTCTATTACACCCTCCCGTTTATTAAATTTTGCTCATCTAGTTCCACCGAATTTTTTTCTTTTTATACATAAATAAAAAAACATTATACATGACCAAAAAAGTACATTACTAGAAATCCTGTATGTTATAAAATAAATAGGATGAGTTGGAGTCTCAATATGTAAATTAAACGACTAATTCTGGTTTTTAAAAACATCAACGTAGACAACCTAGAAAAATTACCGATCACGCTCCCTCCCCTCCTCACACACACGCTTATCCCGCCCCCGCTTATTCCAACTCCCCCTATTATTTGGAATCCGAGAGTAATATCATCTAAATAACATTTCTGCTCAACAGATACAGAAATTCTAATGTATATATCGACATACATATATGTAGCCGGCGAGAGTGTGCTATATGTGATTGATTGATCATTGATCTGTGAGAATAGCAAACATTACTGACTATATAAAAATGACATATGGGATAATATACAAAATATATTGTGGCCCGAGAGTAGCAATACTCATACATCCTATAACCAAAGAGAGAGCTATAGGCTATGTGGACAACACTGATAAGATAATACAACTCATTGTTAGATGAGAAGTGGGACTCCTCTGTCACTCGACCCAATAATATATGAGTAGATAAAGAAAACGGTGATGATTGCATTATTGCAGTCCATCATGTGTATATATGTATGAATGCTTGTGTGCACGTATGTATGTATGTATGTATGTATGTATGTATGTATGTATGTATGTATGTATGTATGTATGTATGTATGTCGGGTCACTCTTGAGTGCTACTGGTAACATGTAACCCAGTACAACCTGTCGCATGGTCGGATCGTCGGCGACTAAACCGGCAACCCTATCAAGTTTACTTGGTGAGGAGGGTGATTTTGGACACCCCGCAGGACAAAAAAACAAAACCTGACAAAGGGCGGAAGAACTCATGAGTCAACGGCCATCCAAAAATGTGTAAATATGTATATACATATGTATATATGTGTATACATGTATACATATGTGCATATGTGAGCGGGGGCATAGAAATAATCGAGTTGGATACCCGATCGCGCGGTTAAACCACTGGGTGTGAAGGACCCCTAGCCTTTGTCAGGGCATTCTTCTAGCAGAAGGCAACTCAGGAAACTGGGATAACCCCGACATAAAACCTGCGGCTCAGTAGTTACCGATGATGTTGATCTTTTCTTCTTTTCGGGTTATAGCTACTGTCGCTCAGGGAGTGGGATTGGCTCAGTGCACAGTCTTTCCTCACTTGAAAAAATCTTCACGCACAGGCATTGCACGATAGCATTAATGTTATATCGTGCAAGGGCCATACTCAATAACAAGAGGGCAGCCATCATGTATGTATGTATGTATGTATGTATGTATGTATGTATGTATGTATGTATGTATGTATGTTTGTATGTATGTATATATGTATGTATGCATGTGTGCACGTATGTATGTTTGTGTGTATGTATGTGCGTATGTATGTATGTATGTCTATGTGTATGTCTGTCTCTTTCACTGGAGCTCTTGGTATCTCTTTCACTCTTTCTAACACACACTCTTTCTAACACATACTCACACACACATACACTTATACACACACGCATACACAGAAACACACACACACAGACACACAAACACCCCCCCCCCCCACACATATATATGATTTGCTTTAAACTTGTTTTATTCATGTATTGTGTAAAATACACAGAATTCTAAGGTGTCTTATTAATGTTTAATTACATTTAACCGTATTCTAAATACTCCCTGTTGTTTGTTCTTACCCCCAGGATATTCAGATTCCTCATTAATGGCATTTATCTGACCCCACTGTCATAAACTGTTAAATAATTATTTCTACTATAGGCACAAGGCCAGCAATTTTGTGGGAGGGGAAAGTTAATTAAATCAACCTCAGTGCTTGACTGGTACTTATTTTATCAACCCCGTAAAGATAAAAGACAAAACTAACCTCGGCGGAATTTGAAATCAGAACACAACCGGCCGTAACTCTATACCACGAAGTATGTACTCCGACGCTCTACCGATTTTGTCAATCCACCACCGTCATTTATTTATTAATAATGGTTTGTGATTTAAGTACAAGGCCAGCAATTCTGGGGGAGAGGCAAATCGATTAAATCGATCTCAGTGCGTTACTGGTACTTTATTTTATCGACCTCGTAAAGATGAAAGGCAAAGTTAACCTCGGCAGGATTTGAACTCAGAACGTAAAGTGCCGTAACTCTAGACCGTGAAGCATGTTGTCCTACGCTCAACCGATACTGCCAATCCACCGCCTATTTATTAATAATACTAAGTGGTATTAATGGTGCAATTAAAGTCTTATTATAAAGTGTTGAATAATAAGACTTTGTAGATCCTGAGTGTAATCGGGCGTAACCAGAGTAAATAAGGTACTCAATATATAAAGTAGAGTGAAAACAACGAAAATGTTATATAGAAATGGTTTCTACAGGACTAGAACTGCTTCATTCGTACGAAAACATCAGGAATGCATTCCTAATGATTTTATACGAATGAAACTGTTCCAGTCCTGTAGAAGCCATCTATATTAAATAAATATATATATGAAGGACTAGCACCAAACTTTGGCATTGAGATCTGGACCAACCTCTGAACAGGACATGACTGTGTAGGGCCAAAGGTCCCGTCTTTCACATCTAGAATAAGGAGCAGATATTGCAATAACCAGCTATTCAAAGGCCCTCAACTCTTCAACAAGCTATCTAGAAATTTGAGAGATCTGCATGGTGTGGACGTGGATGTTTTCGAGAAAAATCTTGACACCTTGCTATCTAGGTTCAACAGCACGGCACGAAGGTAACCCATGGGCAGCAGCAACTAACTCCCTTTACACCAATGACTAGCCAACACAGGCTGGAGATAGAATGTGTAGCAACAAGGGCGGGCCCCAGCATGGCCTCACTGGATGGCTGGAGCAGAGTAAAATAGTAAAAGAATATATATATATACAATACATTAACAGAGAAAGCCTTAAGCTATACTCTGACTGGCTTCCATCTCACTCAACAAACATTAGGATATACCTTAGTATAATCCCAATTTTATGTTTGGGGTGCTAACTATATGTATTTTGCGGAAAGCCAGTTGTATTATTTTATATGAGATATAATTAAAATTAAAATATATCTCCCTTTCCAAACAATTGTTTCATTATAAGTTTTCTACAAGTTGGGAGAATGTGTCCGGGTTATGTAGAAGCCTGCACATTTTTCTGTAAGAACATATGCAGGTGGGCACTTATAAATCATCAGTGGATGCCCGTCAAACATTGATATAAGAAAAATTCTCTTACCGATGTCAATTTTCGCGTCAGCAATTGTCCCTCCTCGCATCATAATGACCGCAAAATTTGAAATTCCAGCAGTCTCAGAATGAGGAATCTCGCAGCGTCATGAAGC
>OZ024740.1:313888157-313918157 GCA_964016885.1 Eledone cirrhosa | reverse complement strand
CATTCATACATACATACATACATACATACATACATACATACATACATACATACATACATTCATACATACATACATACATACATACATACATACATACATACATACATTCATACATACATTCATACATACATACATACATACATACATTCATACATACATACATACATACATACATACATACATACATACATACATACATACATACATACATACATATTGACTGCATCCCGATTTCGAGAATTGCCATCCCTTCACCTTTTTCATACATGGGCCGCATGACCATAACTTTGTAACTCTGCCGAAGGCACAGATTCCTTTCTGCATATGCTGCGACGAAAGTAAAAAAAGCCTATGGTCATGCAACACAGGTGAAAATCGTTTAGATTAAGTGATGCCAGGGCTTGATCTTGAGGCTTTTTAAATTGATGAATCCCATTCTCTGAGCAACTGTGTCAGATATCCAAAAAGAAAAACAAGTCAACATCATCGATTCGCAGGTTTTACATCAGAGTTTTCCTTTTCCTTGAATGATGTCTTAACTTGGGGTCTCACTCATGGTGGCTAACCACATGCTCAGGCACAAAACCGGGTATTTCCATGTCATCGTGCATAACACACATACATACATTACTAAACTCCTTCGACTAAACCGGGACTACAGTCATTGTATACAATAGAGCAACAATTGTAACAAAGATTTATATGAAGCACTAGACGTTGCGCGGGATAAGGTATTTTGGAACGCGGGCCAACAGACCTAATCGTGGAAAGACTGCATGCCTGGACAATATGTAAAGAAAATAAACCGAATACTCTGATGGCTGGATCATCTTTAAGATTTTCCTCGATGAAGCAGGAAAAATGCAGGTTTTCACCTAATGCGGGCCCTAGGGGATCAAGAAAATGATTTTTTTTAATGTGCCTTGAAATTTCGGGAAAATCGGCTAAACGTAACGACTCAAAAAAGCCATAAAAGCTGAAAAAAATGAAGTCTTTCACCTAATGCGGGCCCTAGGCCATAGAAAAGTTGGATTTTCTTTGCTCACGGTATGAAGAAGAGACTGACTAATACATAGTTACAATTTCAAGGAAATTGGTCTGACGTAACGCCTAAAAAAAACCCCTAAAAAGCTGAAAAAAAACCGCAGTTTTTCACCTAATGTGGGCCCTAGGGGATCAGAAAGTTGAATTTTTTTATGTGCATAACACTTCCTGAAACATAAGTAATACACATGTAAAGTTTGAAAAAATCGGTTGGGTACTTCTCGAGTTTTAGGGATTCAAACTCACAGACACACACACACACAGACAGACATCCTCAGTTTTATATATATAGATGTATTTCATTTGACTCCAAAAAGTTCAGTTTAATGCAAAGGCTACACAATTTATGGAAGTCCAAACATCCAGAATTAGATGTTTTTTACAAAACATTCATTAAATGTAAATCGATTCATTTAACGGAACTCTCTGATTCAAAGCAGGCTGGCACTACAAAGCCAGCCATTGAAGATAGCTTTCCAACTTCCGCTGATGGTCAGGCAGACAAGTCACATAAATCTAGCAGTAAACAACACACCACAAATATAGCTGATTTCCATACCTCTACTGTACAAGCAGAAGAACACCAGAAACTCGTGGATACCTTACAACTGATCGGGCAGGATATGTTCAACAGGTCCACAAAGTTAATTTGACTGACAGGCTACACAACATCAATATATGTAAAGAACCCAGTAAATTAGAATTTGAGGTAGTAAACGAAATAGCAGAAAATTATCCGAAAGCCACACATTCCAAAGGTCTGAAAACAAGATACGAAATCGTTAACATTTTGATATATATCTCAGCTATCCCATTGCTAGAGTATCACAAAGATATGAAGCCAAGCAATCGAGATTCAAGCAGAAAGCCTGACCCAGCATGGGCACGTACCTTAAAATATGAAATGTTGTCCTGCGACGAAATATCTCATAGATCGTTGTCGTTATGAAATATAATATAAACAAGAATTTCACATGACATCAGGAAGCCCCAGGCGATGTGGAGATACAGGATTTAGAACCCTAAACTCCAAATTACACCATGTGAAACAACAACTCACAGTTACAACAGAAAAACGAAAATATATATCTACAGAGTATAAGCAGTAAATGCTGAATAAGTTATGTCAGCCATCCCAAGTCAGTCTATCGTAGCTTCAATAAAAGACACTCCATGTGTGTGTAAATGCGTGTATATGATATATACGTATATGCATACGTACACCCGTGCGTAGTTATGTATGTATGTATGTATGTATGTATGTATGTATGTATGTATGTATGTATGTCCTTCTGGTTTTATAATTTCACAATTTTTTTCCAATAGTGAGAGAGAGAGAGAGAGAGTCAGTTTCTAAAATAGATACAAGACTTTCTCATTGGAATTTAAACATCAACTAGGTAGATATGTATGCATGCCTGCATGTATGAATGTGTGCAGGTGTGGATGTTAATGTATATGTGGATGTGGATGTGTATGTGTGCATGTGCATATGCTTTGTATCTGTACATGTGTATATGCTGTTATTACATGCAGAATATTTGGAATGTTTTACATATTTATACTGTTCCATTAATGGATTGTACTTGTAATTTCCTAACTAGTTGTGTTCTTTCTGGTTCTGTGAAGCCTAGTTTCTCAAGATTTGTACTGAGGCAGTTACTATTATATCCTAGTGCCCCAATAATTACAGGCATAAATCTGAAGGTATAGTCAGGGTGGAGTCTCTTTAGATTTTTCATTATTTCTGCACAGATATTCTCCTTTTTGCTGATCTTTAAGATTATATTGGCATCTGTTGGGCGGCTAACTTCCACTACTGTGCGTGTCTTCTTTTACCTGTCCCATACCATTATGTATGTATGTATGTATGTATGTATGTATGTATGTATGTATGTATGTATGTATGTATGTATGTATGTATGTATGTATGTATGTATGTATGCATGTCATGTATGTATGTATTCTATATAGTATGCCTCAAAGTTCGCACAATTCAAGCCGAATACTAACAAATCAGCGACGCATGTCTTTTCGTGCTATGATAGTCCCAGGAATTCGTGACTAACGGCACATATACATAGTGGTCTCTGTTGATATATCTGCATCCATATAATGAACGTACACCCTCCTTTAGTGTATGTGGGTGTGTTTTTACGTTTCACCCGAGTTTTTCTGAGGTTTCTGTGTGCTATATGCGCGTTTGTGGTTGTACTAATTCAAATAAAATAAAATGGAGATTCTTCAAAATGCTATACAAATATTTATTGTAGAACTGATCGATTGCATTTGTATGTATGTATGTTCTTCTGGTTTTATAATTTCACAAATGTTTTCCCAATAGAGAGAGAGACGGTTTCTAACATAGACACAAGACTCTCTCATTGGAATTTACACAACATCAGCTAGGTAGATTATGTATGCATGCATGTGTAGATATGGATGTTATTGTATGTGCGGATGGTATGTTTTGAGTTGTATGTGTGCATGTGTATATGCTTTGTATCTGTACATGTGTATATGCAGTTATTAGATGCAACATTTTTGGAATGTTTTACATATTTTTACTGTTCCATTAATGGATTGTACTTGTAGTTTCCTAACTAGTTGTGTTCTTTCTGTTCCTGTGAAGCCTAGCTTCTCAAGATTTGTATTGGGGCAGTTACTAACATATCCCAGTGTCCCAATAATCACAGGCATAAATCTGAAGGTGTAATCAGGGTGGAGTATCTGCAGATTTCTCATCAGTTCTGCATAAATATTCTCCTTTTCGCTAATCTTTGATATTATATTGGCATCTGCTGAGCAGCTAATTTCCACTACTGTGCATGCTGCTTTCTTCTCCCTGTCCCATATCATAATATCTGGTCTGTTATGCCTGCATTTTATTGGGTTTTTACTGGAACATTCCACCAGTACTCTTTCATATTATGTACATGGATGTCTTCCATATTGTTGTAGTTTTTAATGTGTTTATTATCGGGGCTATCTTTTTTACGAACTGCATTGTACAGTGTTTTGGCCACTACATCATGCCTCGTAGGTAGATAGTACCGCGATGACATCTTTGGACAGCTGCTGATGACATGGCTGATATCCTCGATGTATGTATGTATGTATGTATGTATGTATGTATGTTTTCTCTTTCTCTTAATTTCGAGTATATTTTTTAGACCGGCCACCTTCCTGGTGGCAAGGTTGTAAAAGAAAAGAAATTGTCATCCCTTGAATCGCAAGAATGTTTTGCATATTTTGAAGGTGCCAGCTATCGCAGCCATTTGTAGACTATGAATTAGGGAGCTGTATGTATGTATGTATGTATGTATGTATGTATGTATGTATGTATGTATGTATGTATGTATGTATGTATGTATGCATGTATGTATGCATGTATGTATGTGTATGTATGTGTGTGTGTATATATGTGTACGTATATACGTATAAATGTGTATGTATATATGTATACATGTGTATGCATATATATATATATATATATATATATATATATATGTATACATGTGTATGTATGTATCATTGTATATATAAATGATCGTACGAGATAAACAGTGAGCTATGATCTCCACGGTATTGTGAAGGTTCACAGGCAACCTGATGCAAGACCTGAGGCCAGGGCAATCCATAGTTGTCAGTGTGCGAAGGAGTGCAAGTCTCTAGCAGGCTTGAAAAGCCATATCCGAACGTCCCACATCTGAATCTGACAAGCGATTGCAATACTCTTAGCGGGAGTTTGCAGCCATCATGTATGTCTGCACGTAGGAAAGTATGTGTCTTTATATTTGCACATGCATACGTAAGTGTGTATGTATATATATTTGTACGTGTCTATGTATGTATGTATGTATGTATGTATGTATGTATGTATGTATGTATGTATGTATGTTTTCTCTTTCTCTTAATTTCGAGTATATTTTTTTGACCGGCCACCTTCCTGGTGGCAAGGTTGTAAAAGAAAAGAAATTGTCATCCCTTGAATCGCAAGAATGTTTTGCATATTTTGAAGGTGCCAGCTATCGCAGCCATTTGTAGACTATGAATTAGGGAGCTGCGCTTTTTGTCCGCAAATCCAAGTTCGGTCATACTTTGGTCCAAGCGGGTTGGTATATAACCCGTAGCACCAATAATGATGGGTATGAAGCTAAAGGTGTATCTTGGATACTGGATTTGTAAGCTCCTCATCAATGGTCCGTAGATGTCCTCCTTCTCCTGTATTTTTCTGACAACGTTTACATCAAGTGGGCAGCTGATCTCCACAACAGAACACGTTTTCAATGTGTGGTCCCAAACTACAATATCAGGCCGGTTGTGCTTTAATTTGGTGGCAGTTTTTATTTTCAGGTTCCACCAGTATTCCTTAGTGCCATCTGTCTCAATATATTCTTCCTCGTTTGTTGTTAATTTTGTTTTCCGAAGTGCGTTCCAGATAGTTCTAGCTATCCCATCGTGTCTCATGGGGAGGTAGTAGCGAGATGACATTCTTTCGCAGCTGGCAACAATGTGGCTTACATCCTCGATCTTTGTTTTACATAGCCTACATTTATTGTCAGCTGCTGGCCCTCCTCTTTTGTGCAGCAGATATTTGGTAGGGAGTTCTTGTTCCTGTATTGCATAGAGATATCCCTCAAGGTGTGATGACATAAACTTGTCGGAACTCCATGCCAGGCTTTTTGAGTGGTTTATCCCCTCTATGGTCTGTGTTTTACGCCTCAAGTATCCATGCACAACTTTCTCTGTAAATTGGTCAATTTTTTTTTCTTGTTTGAACATTGAATAGGATCTTCCGATTTCTCTGGGTGAGAGATTTATATCAGGCTTTATTCCATATCTCTCCTCCAGATCAGTCGCTATTCTAATGATATTTCTTTTTTCATGCTCATAAACCTGAGCAAGATGGTCGCCAACCTTTTTCCTCTGTTGAAGGTGTTGCTTCAGTGTTACTATCCGGGTTTCATATGTTGTTAATATTGATTTTAGACCCCGGCCACCTTCCTTGCGTGAGAAGTATAGCCTATCCACATCACCATTGATGTTAAAGTTCCCAGTAACACTGAGAAGTTTACGAGTTCTAACATCCATCTCACTTAGTTCTTGCAATGACCAGTTCAGTAGGCCAAATGTTGGCGTTAGAATTGGCACAGCATAGGTATTGTGGGCAATGTATTTGTTGTATGCTGACAGTTCTGATGACCATATTTTTTTTACTCTTCTGAGGTATTCAGTTCTGGTTCTCTCCTTATTTATGGGTCCATCATATCTGACATTCTCATCCTGTCCAAGATATCTGTAGTTGTCACCTGACTGCAGAGGTTGTATTGTCAGGCCGTTCATATCTAGATTTCTAGAGGAGGGCACAGCTCTTCCACGTTTTACTGCCAAATATGCACACTTGGACTCACCAAATTTCATTTTGATGTCGGTTGAAAATTGTGTAATGAGGTCCAATTGTTTCTTGATGTCATTGATATTTGGCCCATACAACTTCAGGTCATCAACAAAGAAAAGATGGGAGATACTTCTGGGCCCACTTCTTTGTCCACCTTGTTTCCTGAGTAGGTAAGATAGTGGATTCAGTGAGAGAACGAAGAGTAGTACTGACAAGCTATCACCCTGAAAGATGCCCTTCTGGTAATGTATCCTATCAGTCTTAACCTGCTCCTTCTCACCTCTAAGGATCAAATTGGTGTACCAGTTCTTGGTCAGGCGTTCAACAGCAGCTACTAATGGTTGTGGGACTTTAGCTAACTGTAAAGCCTTAATAATCCACCCATGAGGTACACTATCAAATGCTTTTTGATAGTCCAGCCACACGACAGTCATGTTTCTGCGATTCTTTGTTGTTTTTTCCTGAATCATTTTGTTAGTTAGTAGGTGATCTATGCAACCCCACACCTCCCTCTTTCCACCAGCTTGCTCAGGTGTTATGATGTTGTTGGTAGCACAGTGATCTTGTAAGAACAGGTTAAGGCACCCAGTATATAATTTATACATGATGTTTTGGCAGGCAATTGGGCGGTAATTTTTAGCAAGGGTGGTTTAGCAAGGAGAGTAGTGGCAGTTGATAACCATCTGGGCAGTTCTTGTGTGCCCTTAATGGTTTCTGTAAACAGCCGTATGAGATCTTGCCGATAGAAAGTGAAATTCTTCAACCAGTATCCTGTAATGAGGTCTGGGCCTGGCGATTTCCTATTCGACATTTTCTGTAGAGCTGTTTCCAGTATTGACTCATCTATGTCATATTGTTTTGTCTGGACATGTTGGCAGTAGTCCTGTTCCAGTTGTTTTAGCCAATTAGCTTGTCTGTTGAATCCGTCATCCGTTTCCCATACAGATCTCCAGTAGTTCTCAACCTGTTCTTTTGAAGGGGTGTCGTTTACAGGGATTGAGCTTTTGCCACCGAAGCTGCGATAAACTGATTTAGGATCTCTGGCAAACAATCTATTTAGCACTTGTCGTTTATGGGCTGTTGACTTATATTTTAGTCTTTTTGTTGTAGCTGTGAGTTGTTGTTTCAACTGGTGTAATTTGGAGTTCAAAGTTTTAAATTTGGTATCTCCAAATCGTCTCTCTAACTTTTTCTTTAGGTCTTCCTGGTGTCGTGTGAAGTTTCTCTCTATGTTGCATTTCATAACGACTGCGATGTGTGAGATACTTCGTCTCAGGGACAAAATTTTGGTTTTTAAATTTCGCATCCACGCTGGTTCAGGCTTTCTGTTTGTATCTTGATTGCGTGGTTTTAGATGTGTGTTATATGATAGCAATGTGACAGCTGAAACATATAACAAAACATTGAGCGTTTCAAATGTCGTTTCTACACCTTTAGATCGTATAGCCTTCAGATAATTGCCAGCTATTTCGTTCACCGCTTCCAATTCCAATTTAGTGGGTTCTTTACTGACTCTAGTGTTGTATGGTCTGTCACTCACATTAAGGCTGTGTATCTCTTGAAACATATCGTTCCATATCACTTGTAGGGTGCCCACAAGTTTTTGGTGCTCTGTTTGTTCAGTAGAGTCATGAATTGCAGCCTCGTTGTTGATGTGGTGACAATTACTACTAGAGTCAGCTGACCTTTCTCGCTGTTCTTCAGTGGAAGTGGGATGGATTTCAGCAAAATTGTTGGTGAGCTGTTCACTGTTAGATTTAGCCGGCCATTCTCTTTGTCTGTCAGTGGAGGTGGGGTGGTTGTCTACAAGGGCTGTATTTGTAGTATCACTCGATTCCGTTAGATGTATCAATTTACATCTAATGATACGTTTTGCCTGTTCATTTAGATGCTTTGGAGAAAAGTCTAATTCTGGGTGTTTGGAGTTCCATAAAGTTTTTAGCCTTTGCATAAAACCGAACTTTTGGGGTTCAGATTGTTTGTATGCTTCATATAATTCTTTGTTAAGCTCGTAGCTCCACTGTATACAACGGTTGTAATTGCGATTTGGTCGAAGGAGACTTGTACTTTTTGCCATGATGAGTTCGTCTATTCACTAATATTTTGTATTTATTTTTTTTTAATAGTCGATGATCTTCTTTAAAAGTTACGACAAAGTTCTGTCAGAATCAAATTTAAAGTTATTCACAGCTTGGGTAATATTTCTTTTCAGTTAGTTTTTAATTCTACAACTGTGTTTTAAACGTTGTTCTTGAATCGTTTGAATCGAGAACAAAAAGAACCGTTACTTAGTATATTCCTTTACGAATGTAATATAATATAACAACGCTGTATTTATATGTTAAAGTTTATGTATCATTCATATAAATAGGTGTTTTACAACATATTCACAACATTCACAGTTCAAACACTTATATTTTTGTTTCTGAATCGAAAACGTTACTTTTATATTTCTTTATAAATGTAATATAACAACGTTGCATTTATATGTTAAAGTGTATGTATCGTTCATATATCATAAGTGTATGTATCGTTCATATAAATAGGTGTTTTACAACACACTTACAGTTCAAACACTTATGTAGAATTATTGTATGTAATCTTACCGCGTAATGTAGCTCAACTTTTTCCAATATATGGTATGTTGCCTTCATGTAAGCCGTAATTACACACGTCCAATTATCGGACACTGACCACAACGGTCGCCATTGTATGTATGTATGTATGTATGTATGTATGTTTGTATATACATATGTATGTACGCATATATGTATATGTGTGTATGTGCGCATGTATGTATGTGTATACATCTGTCTGTCAGCATATATGTATGTGCTTACGTATGCATGTGTATGTATGTGTGTATATATCTGTCTGTCGGTCTGTATGTATGTATGCGTATGTTTATATGTATGTATATATGAAACACACACATATACATGCAACACTTTTGTTTCAATATTCTACGACAAAACCATAAAGTTTGTTACCAAAAGAGTGACAAGGTCCCTCTAGTAAAACCCAGACAGAAGGACTCGTTACTGTTGAACATGTAATTATTTCAATCAGAGTATGAAACCACATGGGACATGCATGTATACACGTCTGTGTGATGTAAGACATATATTTATATATTTTTTTGTATGTTTGGTATGTTTGTGCGTCTGCCTGTTGATGTATATATACATAGAGTGAGTTTCTTATTTTTGTTTTGTTCAGTAAGCCACGAAGATTTGTTTGTATACATGTATATACGAATGTATATGCATCAATTCCTTATTATTTAATTTGAAATCTTTAGATGAAGAGGGGCTTGTTTCTAAGAAACAAGGCACCATAATATAAATTTTAGATAACAACAAAAATCTAGAGTTACGTTTTGAGTTTCAGAAAAAAAGCTGATATACAATAATTGTTCCGATTAAAGACTTCAGAATATGAGTGAGATGGTTGTTTATTTTGGGTAAAAGACAAGTATTTCCAGGTTATTGTTGTTAGACCATCGTCAGTTCTGACGACCAGTTTGATCAACGGAACAGCCTGCTCATGAAATTAATGTGTAAGTGACTGAACATTACACAAATATGCATTCGCTTATCGATATTCTCAGGGAGATTTAGTATAACGCTTTGTGTGACAAGGCAGGTCTTTCAAATTATAGGTACAACTCAGGTTTGGCAGCTGTGTAGACTAAGCAATGCGAAATAACATGAATTTCTCAAGGGCACATAGTGACGCCGGGAATCGAACTTACGCATATCCTAAATGCTAAGCCACATGCCTCCACTGACTAGGTTGTTACATAAAGACTTAGTACTATAACGATGTGTAACAAAAATCAATGGTACAAATTTATATTTATTATCTGAATAAAGTTGTTTCGAAGAGTTGACTATACATATATCCTTTCTCACTAATTTTAAATGAAATGTTCGCATCTGATGGACAGTTGGTCTCTACAGTAGGACATAGTTTTGTTTTCTGTCTCAAATAACTAAATGTGGCCAGTTATGCCTGCAGTTAATGGAAGTTTTGGCGAGACCATTCTATCAGTATTCCTTACGTTTGAATGTATGAATGTACTGAAATTTAAATGTATCCCAGGGCTTTAATTTCCTAGAGATATCTCTGTACATTGCTTTAACAACAACACCATGCCGCATGAGAAGATAACACTTTGACGTTTTAGCTCAGCTACTGGAAACCTCTTCCAGAGATTGGTAAGAAATAATCGACATTTCTTGGTCCAATTTGGTGATTAGCAAGTTTGTTTTTATCGATGGCTATCATGTGCTTAGGCGGTGAATTGGCAGAGTCATTAGAACGTCGTGTAGAATGTTTTGCGGTATTTGTTTCTACTCTCTGCTCTCTTGAGTTCAAATACCGCCAAAGTCAACTTTGCCGACCATTCAAGGTCGATTAAAAAAATACCAGTGTAGTACTGCAGTCGATTCTTCCTATATATCTTTTTCTCACTCCCACAATTTTGCTCTCTATTCTTCTCTGGAAGAAATCTGCTGCATTGACACATGGAGAAAAGATTGGCTCCGCCAGGTTTAACAATGCAGTAGAAACGCCATATGTCTATACGGCTGACCAACGACTTCCCCAGGAGTTATGGGACCATGCATGCATATCAAGTGCTTAGCTGAAGTCGTAAAGAAGCATGGAAATGGTAGGAAATCATGGACGCCTGATTTAAAATTGTTCAACAGTTGAAACTGGGCAGCTTTGATGATTGATTTCACGTATGCTGTACTTGTGTATTAATTCTTGATCTATATTTCGATATTAACAAATCCTTCATAATTACTTCCCTTGTTTTGTATGAGATTCTATAAATAATTATAATGTTATCACCTAATGTTGGCCTATCTGATTTTGAAATTATAATAATATGTTGCAATGGATGCTCGTTGTAAGTTTGTAAGTACATGTATATATATTTATATATATATAGGGTATGTATATATGCGTATGTGTGTGTGTCTGGGCCTGTGTGAACGCATAACAACGGACATGTTTTAGGATTAATTGACCTCCATAGCGAAACATATATTACTCAATTGGCAAAACGAAGAGAGATCAATATATATAGAAATGAAGGAGATTTAATGACGTTATTTATGTATCTCAATAATATAACCGAGGGGAAATAACCCAGTAGAGCATTTCAAACGCAAGATATAAATATGGCAGTCATAGTTATAAAACATCGGTCATTAGATATTACTCCATAGATGTATTAAAGAACATAATTGTAATAGGTTTGAGTTGATTGAAAACTTCACACGAAGTATCCAATGTAGAATATACGAGGTGTGTCAGAAAAGTTCCAGGACTGATGTCACAAAAGATTTATTTCAAACCCAAACTTCACACTAAGAGTTTTCTCCTTCAAAGTAATCCCCCTGGAGTATGTAACTGTAATCTTAGCTCTCTGCAGCGATCAAATTTTTTTCTTCATAATTTTATATACATGTCCTCTGTTTTAGGTCGTCAAGCAATGAACAACGAACAAACTTGAAAACTCCGTCAGAAGCACTGGGATTGCTGCAGCAAATGTATGGAGATGAGACGATGTCACGCTCACGTGTCTTTGAGTGGTGCAAGAGGTTTAAAGAAAGACGAGAGGACGTGGAAGATGAACCCAGGAGCGGAAGGCCCTCAACAACCAGGACTGAGGTCAACGTTGAGCGCGTCAGGCAGATGGTGCGTAGCGATCGTCAGCTGACTGTTCGACTGATGGCAAATGAGCTGGGCATGAATCGGGACAGCGTCTGGAAGATTCTCACTGAAGATTTGGACATGCGGAAAGTCTGCGCGAATATGGTGCCAAAACTGCTGAACGATGACCAGAAGGGTCGACGCATACAAGTGTGCCAGGACATCCTCGAGCGTCTTGAAACCGAACCAGACTTGCTAGGGACAGTCATCACCGGTGATGAGTCATGGATCTTCGAGTACGACCTGGAGGGGACCCGTTTTGAAGACGTGGACGACATCAAAAAGGCCGTGACGAAGGAACTGCGGAGGATCCCGGAAGAATCCTTCCAGGAATACATGCAAGCGTGGCAGGAAAGAATGGAAAAGTGCATTAGACTCCAGGGGGATTACTTTGAAGGAGAAAACTCTTAGTGTGAAGTTTGGGTTTGAAATAAACCTTTTGACATCAGTCCTGGAACGTTTCTGACCCACCTCGTATACATGCCCGTTCGATTTGTTCTCTCCCTGGCTTAAAGAAAACTCCTTCATAATGCTCTGTGAGCAAAAGACACCTTTGTAAAGGATCGTTAGTATATGAGCTTTTTGATAGTTTATTGGGGACCATCTACCCTTTAATTTGTAGCTTCAAGACTGGTGTGCATAAAAGAAGAAATCCTTTGTATCTTCCTTCATCTGATCATACAGATTCCCTTTTTAATAATCTCTTTACATAATTGTTTCTACTTTAGACACAAGGCCAGCAATTACCCAGTGCATTACTGGTACTTTTATTTTATCGACCCCGTAAGGATGAAAGGCAAAGTCAACTTCGGCGGGATTTGAACTCAGATCGTAAAGGGACGTAACTATGCTGGAAAGCATGGCATCCGACCCTCTACCGATACTGCCAATCCACCGCCCAACGTCTTTACATAATAGTATAACTTTACATAATAGTATAACGTCTTTACATAATAGTATTTTATAATAGTTTCAGAGCTTTTTAATATCATTTTGGTATCATTCGACGTCTGATGCTTTGCAATATTGGAATGTTTTCACATGAGAATTCGTCGTCTGCTTTAAACACTTAAGAAAACTGAATATTTCTAGTGTTTTAAAGTACGGAAATCCTGTTTTACTATCCAGGCAAATTCGTTTGAAATTATTTTGAAAACGCTCTCATAATTAAACAGCAATTGTCTTCCAGTTAGCTCTTTTCGAAAGGAAATGTTTGTCTTTGTTGTAAATCAATAACTCAATGATGTTTTTATCTAGAAAATAAGAAACGCCTATTTAGATATTGCCCACAGCAGCTCTGTAAAACAAAGCAACAAAAAAAAGTTCTGTTATTTGGAGCCTACGTAAGAATCATACAACGATCGATCTATATCGTATGTTATGCAACACTGTATTTTGTTATTGTTATACACAGACGACAGAAATCTATATGAAGCAAGTTCACTTAGAAATTAATCTTCATACGAATTTGCCAGCCCACCATCAGTACCCATCGCCAGTACACCAGATTTGTGAAATTACCAGTAACGTTTCCCATTGCTAGCCACTAACCTTTTTTCTCAAAACGACCTTTGTTCACCGAAAAGAAGTTTATTACTTTAGCTGCATATCTTGTTAAATATTTTATATACATGCTCGAAACTCGTGTTTTCTCGATCCATATCGACTACACGCCGTTGATATATGTTATGAAGTCGAGAATAGACTGTCATTCTTCTCGAGAAATTCCTCATCTCGATGTATTTCTTGATATAATGCGGACATCAGACACACTATAATGTAGTGACTATATGGAAGAATACCACTAGCTATAATTGTTTCTGTGACCTAACATTCTGGACATATGTATGTATATGTGTATGTATGTACACATATGCACATGCTCACTCACACAAACACACACACACGCGCGCGCGCGCGCACGCACACATATATATGTATCTATATTTATTAAAATAACAGATTAAAGTTTAAGCAAAGAATCGCTGCTTTCACCCTTAACGGGATCTTCTGAAACTAAAAAAATAAATCTGTGAACGCAGAAGTTAATATTTCGAAAACCGATGCAACCGAAGGAAAACAGGAAGACGATACTTTGGTTTGTGAAGACATTTCCTGGCAATGAACGGAAAAAAAGCAAGGATAATACGTCGTTATGTGGATCGGTGAGAACAAATACACGCAAAGACAAAACCATGTTTATGGTATAAATGGAGTCATAGACAAATATTCATTCTCGGCTTCGGAGTTAAGAATGATGTAAATAAATTATTTGAACGAAAATGACAGAGGTTATAAAAGTAATAAGAATTAAATATATACATACACACATCTATATACGTACATACACGTACATACGCGAAAACACTCGCCATGCATGCAAATGCATGCACGTACACATAAACACGCGCACACATACGAACGTATACACCAAATACACATATAAAAATATATGTGTGTGTGTATGTATATATATAATTATTAAACGTATATAAATATACACACATAAATACGTATATAACACACGCAATATATATATATAAAGTCAGGATCCCGACGGCGGAGCTCTTACCGTTTCAACAGCTAGTTCCAGACTGATTGCCAAAAGGCATTGGCAGTTAACTGACTGTATCATCAGGAGGAATTGTTTGTCCAAATAGGGGCATACATTGTTTATCCATGCCCTTATTTGGACAAACAACCCCAGTTAACTGCCAATGTCTTTTGGCAATCAGTCTGGACCTAGCTGTTGAAACGGCAAGAGCTCCGCCGTCGGGGTCCTGACTATAATATAACCATACTCTACTAAGTATCGAGTACTCTGATGAGTAATCGTCTAATCAGTTTCAAACTAAATCCATCCTGATTTATATATATACATATATGAACACTGTCCACTCGTATCTGAGAAAGACCATCAGTGAGTATGAAAAAGAATCGTATTTTCGACAGTGATTCTTTACGTTCGCCAATCTTTTGGCAGACTTTACAAACAAAGCTTTACACATCAGTGTGTAAACGCAGTGTTGTCTTAATCCAAAAATATATTTGCAAACCTTCTCACATATACTGTATACTTTGTAATCTATTGTCAGGATCATACTCTATTTAACTTTTTATATCAACTTAGGATTTCGCTGGAGACTATGAAAAAACATATACGACTACATGTATACATGTATGTACGACTATGGAAAAAAGATATTATCCACTTCACACATTGTTCGATTTTATGATGTAGCTTGTTTAAATTCCGCATGGGAAATGCATGCTTTTTCGAAAAAAAAGAAAAAAAAAAAAGAAATATATATCCATACCATCCAGTACCAATTTTTCTCCATTGATAATCATGAAAAGCATTTCATTCCTCGTTGACCTTATTTATTTCATATGTTTTAAAGTGGAGTTTATACAGTCCTTAGACTGTAGGTTTGGTTTATATTCGGGGTACTTTCTGCATAGGGGGTCTCTATACAGCGAGTGTTTGGGACCGTCTAATCATTCGTTTGTAAAAAGTCGTTCAGTCCAACATAAACGATGCTTGTGTACCCTTACCGCAATACAAATAACCTCGCCTCGACTCAAGCTCTCCGAGTCTGGAATCCGAGAGCACCAAGTAACGTTCAGAATAGGTCCTAAAGTTCATCGCTGAAAGCATTAACGAAAACCTTACACGATCCTCATAATGGACCACTGGGTAAAGAGAGAATTCAATACACAGGCATGATCATCCACAGACACTTTTGTTGATTTCGTGTTGCCAGAGCGAGACCAGATACGAGACTCAAGAGACAATGGTTACTTATGTTTGTGAGACATGGAAAAAGACCAACAAAATCTTTAGTACCATACTTAGAATTACTTGTTGTAACTACATTACGAAACAGGAGGCCATTAACAGGGCTGCGGATGAGAAATTTACGGGATACCGTCACCATAAGACGCTGGATGGTATTTGAACACGTGATATTGATGTCAATAGAAAGACCAGTGAAAACCCCCTCAAGTGAAAGTCAGAAGGGACAGGTGTGGTATGTAGAAAAAGAGTATTTAAAGGAAATAATGTTTGCATTAGAGAGGAGAAAATTACTTCGAATTAAGAAGGAGCATAAGCCAATATAGGTTACACATATTCGTATTTTATATGTTGATAACAGAATATCAAAATAATGTTACGCATAGGCAAGGGAAGCCTGATGGTCCAACTGTATATCATATTATGGTGTACTATAGGACAAACCTATAAAGTTTAGCCATAACTGCATGTGTAACGTAATTCACATTCAATACACGTTGGATTGTCTAAGGTATTTATTTAATCTTAAGTAGTTTACACATGAACTGATGGCTAAAATGTATACGTTTGTCCTATAGTACACTATAATATATAGGAACTGTTGGCGTCTTAGTTATATGTTATATTGTCAGTGTTGCCGAGATTATGTTATCCTTGCACCTGTCACTATATGAGATAAAATGATTATATTATATATACTAGCAGAAAAACCACCCCGGGGTGGTTTTTCTGCTAGCATGTGTAGTGTGTATATTGATATTATACGCAAGTATATACATCAAATAAAATCGTAATTGACAATATAAACAGAAATTGAACGATGACGTTGTTACACTGTCTTATGTAATCAGTAACGTAATCCATGATACATTAAGAAAAGACGATATTATATATAAACTGCATTAGGAGAAAATTAGTGACAGAAAATTAGTATGTTTATTTAAGTGATCGCCACCGGAAGTGTTGACATCACACACTCTCTCTTTCTATATATATGGTAGTTGAAGTGGTGGTGGTGGTGATGGCAACAATATACCGGAAGTGCAACTTTGATGAAAAGAAGTCAATTTTAAATTATTTATTTTTACGAAATTAGGTAGATAAATTATGTAATAGTCATTCATTATTTATTCAAAGTAATCCAACTTATTTTACTAGCGGGATAAAAAGAAAATAACCGTACGCAGTCCCGCAGACCTTCCTTTATTATAGTTTAGATTACAAAATATACGATACATTAGTTATAGGATGGCTGGTAGAGGATTGAAGATGGTTTAAAATATGATTGATGATCTAATAATTTCTCATGATATTACGAATATTAGGAACTGTAAATCAGAAATACTTCACAGCTATACTAAACATAATAATTGTTTCTACGTTTGGCACAAGGTCATCAATTATCCCAGTGCATTACTGGTACTTTATTTTATCGACTCCGTAATGTTGAAAGGCAAAGCTAACCTCGGCGGGATTTGAACACAAAACGTAAAGAGCCGTTACTCTATGTCCGACGCTCTAATGCCCATTGTACCTATTGTGCTAATGATAGTGAGTGTGGTCATGGACGTCGTTATACTGTTGATGATGATGACAATGGTAAGGTTCTGTTCTGAATGGTTCATGTTGATGATGATAATGATGTTAGTAGTTGAGGTGGATTTGATAATGGTCAGAAACGACGATGATGACGATGATGGCGATGATGATGACGATGATGATGATGATGATGACGACGATGATGATGATGATGATGATAAAGATGACGATGACGATGATGATGATGATGATGATGATGACGACGATGACGATGATGATGATGATGATAAAGATGACGATGATGATGATGATGATGGTTACGATAAAAACGCTACTGACAACGACGACGACGATGATGGTGGTGGTGGTGACAATAAAGAAGACACTGACGACGACGACGACGACGACGAGACGACGACGATGATGACGACGACGATAAAAGCGCCACTGACGGCGACGACGACGATGTTGATGATGATGATGATGATGATGATGATGACGATGGTGGTAGTGATAATGAAATTAAATTAATTTATGATATTGTATCTAGAAAGCAGTGAGCTACAGACAAGAGCCAGGGGACATTCTCAAGACTGTTGTTTTCCGTTGTTCTCCGTCTCATCAAACCGAAACTTTAAGAAGATTCCCTCACGAAATGACATTTTGATAAATTTATATGAAATTAAGCAGTGGTGACGCCTTTCACACACGTAGCCATAGCCATGCATACATTCATACACATAAACACAAATACATACATATATGCATACACATAAACACAATTGCATGCCACACACACACACACACACACACACACACACACACATATATATATATATATATATATATATATATATATATATATATTATATAGATACATACATAGATATTTATATATATGTGTATATATATGTGTGTGTGTGTATGTATATATATATATATATTTATTAAAATAACAGATTAAAGTTTAAGCAAAGATAGTTTTCACATTTATTATTATTACTACATATGTATATATATATATATATATATATATATATATATATATATATATACTTACATAAGTGAGAGTTTGGCAGGAAGATAAGGAGAAATAAAACAGATGAGGGCGAAACTAAATATTTGAGAATTTAATTGGATTTAGTTGTTTAATATTAATTACTAGAACCCAAGGGGAAATTATGCAAAATATGACACAGATGGCACCTTTGTGGTTCCAGAATGTTGTTCATAATTTGGATGTCTTATTCTTGAAGCAAACTGTTTCAGGGAATGCCTATGTGAAACATGAAAATGGCGGTGTCAACAGCTTCATTAAAATATACTCTAAAGCAATTGTCATATATTGCTCTCTTCACTTATTGTGCAACTTCAGCAGTTTACAAGTAATGCAATGTGTTTTAGTAACACATTCAACAATTATAACAACAAAGACATACATTCATAAAAGCAATTATAATTATCTCTTGTGAAGACAAGAAGAATATAATTACTGTATATATGTCATAGCGAAGGCCAGAGTTGACACGAAGAAGTATAATATGTGGAATTAGGTTTGACCTCATCACGAGGGACTAAAGACTGCCTTAAACCAGAAGGCTCATTAGGCCGGTTCCTTATCCCGGTTTGATGGCGTGAAGCGACTGAGAGTATAAGACACCCCTCTGGACAGGATGCCAGTCTATCGCAGAGTTACTCATTTTGCTCAAACACACAACACGCAACCCAGCCCAGGGATCGAACTCATGACATTATGATCGTAAGTCGAACACTCTTACCAATAGGCCACACGCCTCCACAAGGAATCATATCAATTCAGCTCAAACTTTACTGATTTCCTTCTTGCACAATGTTTCCTCAATATTTGCAGCAGGGACCCAATTTTCTCCACTAATATTCGATGTGAGCTACATCGGTCAGCTACTACGGTCATTTTGGTTGGCCCGCACACATTTTAAATATACACAAGTCTTCTGGTAAAGAGCTGATTGCTTCTATGCAATGAAGTCAAGTCTTAAACTATACTATATATTGTTTAAAGTTTATTTTAGTAGAAAGATTTATGGAAGCAGAAAAGAACATATCACAAGTGCTTTATTATTCTTTTCTAAATAACAGTTTGTAGTTGATGGGAGGGGGCTGATTGCCTGTCATAGAAGAGAGGAGAGCTGAAGACAGTGTAAGAAACCGATAACCACTACGTCACAGTAATGGGTATCTATTTTCATTTCAATCCATCTTCTCTCTCATTATACTCGCCATTTTCTATTTTTCTTTCAAATTATTTCAGTAAAGCAAATGTAAACAGACTGAGAAAAGTAAACCTATTAAAAATCATACATGTTTTAACTGCAGGTGTAAATTCTGAAATTTTTATTTCATTTTCAATGAAGTGTAAAACAAATTACATCATTCGATTTCTTTTGAAACTAGTCAGTATTTTTTCACAATCTTGCGTGAGAGAGGAAGAATAATAGCGGAAGAGTAGAATTTTAAATTTTAAATTTGAAATAAACGACAATATAGTTGTGGTCGTGAGATAAAAACTAGTCAGTTTACTTACAAATTTTGTTTCCGTATGAGGGCTACTATGGGAAATAGTTTAGGTATGGTGGTAATTTTTAATATTGAAGTTTGGCAGGTATTTTGAATTTAGAAACGAATAAAAATACATTTGTTGCGTACTAAAATAAGTTATGCACACGAATATGTAAGTATCCGTAAGATTTGACTTCATTGCATGGCAGTACATTATTCTTCAGAAAAAGACCTGTGTTGATCGACCGACTAATAAAATTAACCACACACACACACACACACACACACACACACACACACACATATAGAATGAAACGAAATCTCATCTCTCACTCCTAGCACGGCCCTCACCTAAATGTAAGTATGTATGTATACGTACATACATATATGTATACAGACGCACAGTAGTATGTATATATATATACATACATGCACATATATATATATATGCACGTATCGGTTCACCGAACATCTATTATAATGCTCGGTTTGTTTGTTTGTAAACAAACAAACAGCCCGAAATACGCCGCACAGCACCTAGGCAACCACGTCACCCCCTTGTTCAACACCGACACAGGAACGATGCACCAGCCTCAAGCTCATCAGCCATCGTCAGCATCGCACACCCTCCTGCCAGATGCTTGAACGTCTGAAAGTATATACTTTCCCTATGCATAGGTGAGTGCCGTGCTAGGAGTGAGAGATGAGATTTCCAAACAAACAAACCGAGCATTGGGCGGTGGATTGGCAGTATCAGTAGAGGGTCGGACGCCATGCTTTGCAGCACAGTTACGTCCCTTTACGGACTGAGTTCAAGACCCGCCGAGGTTAACTTTGCCTTTCATCCTTAACGGGTCGATAAAATAAAGTACCAGTAATACACTGGAATAATTGCTGGCCTTGTGCCAAAAGTAGAAACAATTATGATAAATGTTCGGTAAATCCATACGTACATATATATATGTGTGCATGTATGTATATATATACATACTTGTTTCTACTTTAGGCACAAGGCCAGCAATTACCCAGTACATTACTGGTACTTTATTTTATCGACCCCGTAAGGATGAAAGGCAAAGTCAACCTCGGCGGGATTTGAACTCAGATCGTAGTGTGCGTCTGTATACATATATGTATGTACGTATACATACATACATACTTACTTACATTTAGGTGAGTGCCGTACTTGGAGTGAGAGATGAGATTTCGTTTCATTCTATTCCATTTGTCGTTTTCGGTGTGCCCGGCCGACTGGGCTCGCTCGGTGTGCAAATTAAGCTGCTCGGCCGTTGATATGCATAGGGAAAGTATATGCTTTCAGACGTTCAACCATCTGGCAGGAGGGTGTGCGATGGTGACGATGACTGATGAGCTTGAGTCTGGTGCATCGTTCCTGTGTCGGTGTTGAACAAGGGGTGACGTGGTTGCCTAGGCGCTGTGCGGCGTATTTCGGGCTGTTTGTTTGTTTACTACATTATAATAGATGTTCGGTGAACCGATACGTGCATATATAAATATGTGTATGTATGTATGTATATATATATATATATATATATATATATATATATATATATATATATATATATATATATAAATTAATAAAAATAATGAATAAAAACAAAGAGACAGTTCCTTATATTAAAAAATTCATAATTTTACGATCGTTTCTAGGATATATATGTGTGTGTTGGTATGTATATCATATAGATCTATGTAAAATTTTTACAAACTATCAGAGGTAATATACATACCTACACATATATATGCTGTCTATATATATATATATATATATATATATATATATATATATATATATATAGAGAGAGAGAGAGAGGGAGAGAGATATATTCGATATGTCTCTTTTGAAATAATACAGCCAATTTTCCACACAAAACATTTAGTTACCACCCCGAACGTTAATTAGGAATATACTCAGGTATTTCCTAATGTTTGTTGAGTCAGTTTGAATTTGGCCGGAGTATCGCAAAAATTCTTTCTCCGATGATGTATTTATATATATATATATATATATATATATATATATATATATATATATAAATTGTAATAAAATGAAAACGAAATTTCATTTCTCACTCTTAGTACGGCACTTACTTAAATGTAAGTATGTATGTATACGTACATACATATATGTATACAGACGTACAGTAGCATGCATATATATATATATATATATATATATATATATATATATATATATATATATATATACATACAGGTACACATACATATATGTACGTATCTGTTTAGCGGACGCTTATTATAACGCCCGCTTTGTTCGTTTGTAAACAAACTGAACAGCCTGAATTTATGCCGTACGGTGTTAAGGCAACCACGTCACCTTTTTGTTCAACACTGATACAGGAACAATGTACTAGTTTCAAGCTTGTTAGCTATCATCAGCACCGTTTACCCTTCTGCCAGATGGTTGAACGTTCGAAAGTATATACTTTCCTTATGAAAATTAACGGCTGAGCAGCCTAATTTGCATATCGAGTGAGTTCGGCCAGGCGTACCGAGAACGATAAGTTGTAATAAAATGAAAACGAAACTTCATTTCTCACTCTTAGTACGGCACTTACTTAAATGTGTAAGTATGTATGTATACGTACATACATATATGTATACAGACGTACAGTAGCATGCATATATATATATATATATATATATATATATATATATATATATATACATACAGGTACACATACATATATGTACGTATCAGTTTAGCGGACGCTTATTATAACGCCCGCTTTGTTCGTTTGTAAACAAACTGAACAGCCTGAATTTATGCCGCACGGTGTTAAGGCAACCACGTCACCTTTTTGTTCAACACTGACACAGGAACAATGTACTAGTTTCAAGCTTGTTAGCTATCATCAGCACCGTATACCCTTCTGCCAGATGGTTGAACGTTCGGAAGTATATACTTTCCTTATGAAAATTAACGGCTGAGCAGCCTAATTTGCATATCGAGTGAGTTCGGCCAGGCGTACATACTTACATATATATATAAATATATATATAAATATATATCTTTAAAAAAGCTGGGATTTAAGAAATAAAGCGAAGAAATTGAGAAAAGGAATATATATTCATATATGTATATAACATTCAAGAAAATTAAAGAATAGTAAAAGAAATCGTATTGTGGAAATTTTATAAGCATTCGCTGCTGTCTCAGCAGAAGACAGTCATTTCTATGTACGTACGTTTTGTGGGTGCGATTGTGTGTGGCGTGCGTACACACTCGTCACTGTATCGTTCGTTTGCATATCTATGTCTTTTACATTTTGACTGTTACGTCACTCACTGTATACTCCTCGTTCAATCTATACGTTAATTCTCTCTTTTTATCTCTTTTATTCTCTCTCCCTTTCCTTCGATATGTTATTAAACGTGATATCAGACCGACGAATCAGCACACAAAGGGAATTATATATGTTAGAATTAATAAATATCTCATACAATATACAAGGGTCGATTGAAAAGTTCATAGGCTGACTATGAAGTAGTGATGCTAGAGCTGTGAATTGTTGCATGCATTAATTTCAACTCTTCGTTGCATTGTTTCCTTCCAGGGACTATGTTGAGAAATGAAACTCATTTGGTCGGTCCATAAGAGTATCTTGATCAGGTTATGAACTTTTCAGTCGACCCTCGTATGTGATCGAACGTAGGCATTTCTGTTAAGGAGTCCTCTTCGCAATCATAAGGTCCTGGGTTTAATCTCACTGTGTTACGTCTAGAACAAGTGACATTTATCATAGCCTCAGGTCGATAAGGGTTTTGGGGGTGTAATTCAGTAGACAACTACTGTTGGAAGCTTGTGGCCTGTTTTGTGCCTGAAGCTCAATTGGCCAGTCTTGTCTCATAATGCAACATACTGATCTTCTCTTAGAATTAGGTTAAAGTACACACATTTGTGGAATACTGGGCTACATAGGTTATATCAACGAGGAGACAGTTATGTTAATAGAGCAATTGAAACATTCAACGCTGAATCTGATGAAGATCCATTATATTTGGATTGGCAGTATCGGTAGAGGGTCGGACGCCATGCTTTCCAGCATAGTTACGTCCCTTTACGATCTGAGTTCAAATCCCGCCAATGTTGACTTTGCCTTTCATCCTTACGGGGTCGATAAAATAAAGTACCAGTAATGCACTGGGTTATTGCTGGCCTTGTGCCTAAAATAGAAACAATTATATTTGATGAAGAAATTCGTTGATGTTATTTTTGAAAATATTGTGCAACAAAGATTATCTAGAGTGGCGTTATTTTTATTGTTATTGTTGCTGTTGGATTTTACTGCGGCAAGTTGTATGTTGAGACATCACGTAGTTGACCTTTTATAATATTTGGTTTCACTTACGTAAATTATATTTGTTGTGTCCTATTATTACAGTATCAAGGAAGAGTGGGGAATTTAATTCATATATGTGTCGCCCAAAAATATACTCACACTTTTATTAGAATGCTGTTGAATGAAGTGTGTATACATTTTTTGAGACACCCTGTATATATATATATATATATACACACACACACACACACATATATATATATATATATATATATATATATATATATATATATATATATACACACACACACACACACATATATATATATATACATACATAAATATGATGTACATACACACAGACACACATACAAAGTCAGACACTCAGACAAATATACATACCCACCATATATATATATATTTTTTTTTTAAAGAATAGAGGTGTAACACACGAGTTATGATATATTGGTAAATGGAAAATAAAATGCTGACAAATTGTTCCCAGTGAAAAATAGTTTAATTAGGAATAAGTAAAAATTAGTAATATTATTGGTTAGTATTCAGTTTTGGTTTTAAGTTTTACCGATTGCGCATTTCTAATGCTTTTCAAAAATAATTTTGAGATGGAGCGCCCGTGATGTTTGCTCTAATCTGATTAATTTTGGAAATTCTACCTGTTTTATGTAAAAAAAAGTAGCTCCAGATGTATGAAAAAATTCTTGTGGTCAAAACAATTTTGATTGGTCGGTAGAGGTCATGTGAATGTTAAAAATTGATTTTGCGCCAAATGTAGGTTTGTCTCGGCTGATTGAGAAGTCACTGAAAAATAAGTCTTTCAAGACAAATATGTGTGTGTGTAGTAGTAGTAGTAGTAGTAAAGAGGTTCGTTGTTGTGATAATGGTCAGCAGGGATGCGTGTGCGAACCGCAGCCTGCTGACAGTTCAAATGCCTATTAAGACAAGTGTGTGTGTGTGTGTGTGTGTGTGTGTGTGTGTGTGTGTGTGTGTGTGTGTGTGTGTGTAGCAGAGTAATTCGTGGTAGAGGGATGGTCAGTAGGAATGTGTCTGTACGTGTGTGGGGGATATTTTAACATGTTAAAAGATATTTTTCAGCTCTTGTCTTATACGGAGAAGTGTGTGTGTGTGTGTGTATATATCTATTTGTATGTTAATGTATGCGTGTGTATGTGTGTGTGTATATATATATATATATATATATGTGTGTGTGTGTGTGTGTATGTGTAAGAATGTGTGTGTGTGTGTGGGTGGAGCAGTATTTTTGTGATACTGGTAAAAATGGTGTACATTATTCGATATTTTCAGTAAAAACGATTCTCTCAATAGAACATCAAAAACCTTAATAATAAAAGGGGTGAAATGATATATAGTATTGGCATAATACCAAGGTGTGTGTGAGTGTCCAGATTATACGTACTGCAAGGGGAATCCATTAGGCCTTGCCGTATTGGAATATTTGTGTATATATATATATATATATACATATATACATATATATATACATCCCTATTTAGAAGGGTGACTTTATTCTTTATTATTTCAAGATATTTACAATAGTAGCGGTAAAAATATGATTTCTATAATAGAGGAAACTAAGCACATCTTTCGGAGGAGCGAAAAAATATAGAAATCTCTTGGGTATTGGAAACAATTTCAGAATTAGTAGTAACAATTTCTCCAACAACTGCAACACCAACATTATAATGATAAAACTAATTTGGTTTTTGATTTAGGCACAAGGCCAACAATTTCTGGAGTGAAAAGTCGATTAAGTTAATCCTAGTGCATTGCTTTAGCTACTTTAGTTTATCGACCCTGTAAGGATAAAAGGCAAAGATAACTTCGGCAGGTATTGAATTCGGAGCGCTAAGGGACGTAACTCTATCCCGGAAGCATATTGTCCGACACTCTGCCTATCCATCGCCCTAATACTAATATTGGTTTCTGATTTAGGCACAAGGCCAACAATTTTAAAGGAGGGGAAAGTCGATTAAATCGACACCAGTGCATTACTGGTATTTCATTCTATTGACCTCATAAGGATGAAAGGCAAAGCTAACCTCGGCGGGATTTGAACACAGAAGGTAAAGGGCCGTAACTCTATGCCACAAAACAAATGACTGACGCTCTACCCATTCTGCCAATCCACCGCCTTAATACTAATAATAAAACTAATAATATTACCAGTCGCCTTTGTCAATGTTTTTTCGACTCCAGGTGTATTTTACCCGATTCTTCAAATATATATATATATATATTGGTCAACTATTAATATAGTCATTAACATTTGGGACGACTACATTACAAATTTCAAATATTCTTAGTACCCCTCAAGTCAACCGTATGTCAGGGGTCAGGTACCTCTTAGCGTAATGCCTAACGCACTCATCCGGAATCTAAGAGATGCCTGGTTCGATTCTTCGCAAGTGCCTAGGTACACATTTTCCGTTTCTAGGTTTATTTTACTCGATTTTTCAACTACTATTTATAGTGATGCATTATTACTATAGTCATTTGCATATGGAACGACTACATATCAAAATGTACGTTTTATTAGTGCCTCCTAAGCCAATTACATTCATACATATTCAATCAAGTCACCTAACTAAGTTTATCTAGTCTTTATCCTATGTTTGAGTGACATTTAACTGACCGAATGAATCACTCCTATACAATTAGCGCCATCTAGATGCTGAACTTTCCATATGCCTTACTAAGGGAAGAACCTCTGAACATTCGACTGCACCTCTTACAGTCATATACCTTCCCCTCACGGCATCTGTTTCCTGCGCCAGTACACAACCAGCTCCTGGTACCTTACTTTCTTCCTTTCTTGTGTCTATTCCATTCTCTCCTCATAGACAACAGTTAGCCCTCACAAACAATATGTAAGGAGCTTGTAAACCAAAGTAGATATTACTTTCCGATTCTTTTAACAAATTTAATTATATTAATATTAAAGGGAGAGGCTATTTTGCCGGTCCCGGTAAAATAGACCCCCAGACTATTTTGACTGTAAGAGTGTCAGAAAACATGTTTTGCAGCATAGAGTTGCAGCTTTTTACTGTCTGAGTTCAAATCTCGCCGAGGTTTTCATCTCGCCTTTCATCCTTACGGGGTCGATAAAATAAAGTACCAGTAATACACTGAGGTCGATTTAACTGACTTCCCCTCTCCCAAAATTGTTGGCCTTGTGCCTATAGTAGAAACCGGTGCATTGGCAGTATCGGTAGAGGGTCGGACGCCATGCTTTCCAGCATAGTTACGTCCCTTTACGATCTGAGTTCAAATCCCGCCGAGGTTGACTTTGCCTTTCATCCTTACGGGGTCGATAAAATAAGGTACCAGTAATGCACTGGGTAATTGCTGGCCTTGTGCCTAAAGTAGAAACAATTATGAAGGCAGGTAATGTTAAAAATAGCAACACATATTTAACACAGAAGTTGATTTATTTTCCCCACCAATTATTAAGACAAATTAAACCCTAAACCTAACTCTAACCCAAACCCAACACTAACCTTATTAATATTTACCGGTAAAATAAGCTTAAAAAGCATGTTTGTCTATTTTACCGGGACCGGCAAAATAGCCTATTCGAACACTAATTGCAAAAAAACAAGAAGGGGAAAATAATACTATTTACATTTATTACCAAAATAACACTTCCAACACTTTCCCAGTCGACAAATATTTGTGGAAATATATACTTACCATTTATACTTAACATACACCAATATTGATCTAGTGTATTAATATCTTCATCTTGCATTAAATAAATAAATAAATAAACTAGCTTTAATAATCTAGACGTGCTACAAATGGCAGTGTAAGCTGTAAATCCATTTCAGTTCGATGCAAACAGCATTAAACTAGATTTGTCTGAAGAAATAATTGACTTGCAAAATGACTCAGGTGCCATTTTGAGAAAATGGTAATGAGGAATGATTGTTGAAGCAACTACATAAATATTTTCGTCCTTGGATGGAAGCAAAGATGCTGCTGTTAGCATTTCATTCTTTATACCTGGTCCGGAAAGGTTCCATCATAGTTGCACATCTGTTAATTAAACAGTAAAGTAGATAAACAATATATAAAAGGGGAAGCTCTTTTTGTCAAATATTGAAACTGATATTCTAAATTAACAAAACCTCATTAAGCACAAACACTCATTAGTTATTTTTTCAATTATTAAATATTGTTTTTGTCGAATATAATTTTATATGAACGTGCACTAGTAATATAAATCTAAATATAATGAAATTATATATCTCCTCGCCTTCTTTAGGAATTTCTACAATAAGTATCACATGCTGGATGAGATAAGAAAATATGAATAATGAACCACTGCGTAAAATTAGCTTGTACTGAATAAAATAGTCTATTGTTTTTTGTTTTTTCTTTGCAAACATTGAAGAGGGGGCGTTTGTGAAATGCCTTTCGGTGATAGGGGCGCCAAACTAATGATTTGGAATGACTGGATTAGCGAGCCAGTTAAACAGTGGAGGCTAAACACATTAGAGTAGAATCAGCTTTAGTAAGAAACTAACAATACAAACTACATATAAGAAACGAACCCCTATGTGGTCAATCCAACTTCTAAAAATAGCAGCCAAATCTTCTTCAAAGTGTACAGTCTTAGAAACGTACACGATAATGTTATTGTAGGAATAAGCCGGGTTGTACACAACTGAAATATCTTTGATCATAGAGACCTGTTCGGTCAGAATTGACCTCAGGCTACAGAATAGGAACAACAATTAGATTAGACAAGAATATTTTTCATTAGTTTAAAAGAATCTTGTTCAAAACAAATCGCCATTGACGTTCAAGGAAAAAGAATGGCACTTAGCTATTAATCTATATATTATTAAAACTCTGCGATTGCTTACTTCCTTGTCTGTAATGTAATACAGCCAAAAGAGCGCATAATAGGAAAATACTTTAAAAGGAAGTTGACCCTGAAATGGGGATACACATGGAATAAATCGGAGCACGGGTTCACGAGATATGGGGTTTTTCCGAGTACCTTCATAAACAGAGAGAGAGAGAAGGATAGAGAGAGAGAGAAAGGGAGAGAGAGAGAGAGAGAGAGAGAGAGAGAGAGAGAGAGAGAGAGAGAGAGAAAGAGAAAGGTAGAGAAAAAGAGATAGTGGTTGTGAGAGAGTAGATTGAAAGAGAGATATAGAGAGAGGGAGAGGAGACAGATAAGTACAATGGAAGAGAGAGAGAGAGAGAGCTAGTGGTGTTGTTGTGTGTGTATATAGATTTATATATATATGTGTATGTGTGTATGTATGTGTGTATGAGTGTGTGTATATGTGTGTGTGTGTGTCTATGACCAGTGTATATAGATCACAGACACCCACACATATATATATACACACACATACATATATATATATACATACACACATGTATATATATGGGCCTTCCAGTTTCATTTCACGTTATATACATGTCTGTGTATATTTTAATTATTTAAAAATTATCTTTAAGTGAACATGATTTAAAAAAATATTTTGAAGTGAACGTGACCCAACGGGTCACGGGTGGTCTAGTTCAAATTAAAAGCCTAAGATTATTACGGCAAGTTACTAAACACTACATATGTA
>OZ024740.1:313870657-313878157 GCA_964016885.1 Eledone cirrhosa | reverse complement strand
TATATATATATATATATATATATATTTATGTAAATATGATAATAATGGAGCTGCGGCGTTGCAAATGGGATACATATGAAAAAGTGAGTCCTTCATCAGTGACCCTCCAACCGTCCCAGGCATTTCATCGCTTTAAGGGCCATCTTGGGCGAAATTCTTTCCTTGCTCACATTTCAACCACGTTTGATGGTCTTTTGTCTCTTGTTCAAGATTTCACCGAGTTTATATTCATAGAGATCTGGGACTTGTCTATTTCTTCTCACTTTCCGTTGCTTAAACTTTTTTGTTGTTACCCTGGCGTCCCCTTTGTTTACGTGTCCCAACGACTTTTTTAGCCGTTGTTCGCACCAACCTGAGGCATATGGCCCTTAAAGCGATGAAATGCCTGGGACGGTTGGAGGGTCACTGATGAAGGACTCACTTTTTCATATATATATATTTATATATATGCATACACATATACGTATATATACATATATATATATACGTATATGTGTATGCATAAAGATATATATATACATACATATATATATATATACACACACACATATACACCCGTGCCCATAGAGTCGACTGCACCTCTGACCTTACATCACGCCACCGCCCCCACTAACCGGCTACTATTCCCCTCTTTCTGCCATCTTTCTACTTTGTCCCGCCAGAAGACAATCCTCCGTCTCTTCCGCTGCTTCCACTCGTATCTCTCCATCTTCCACATCCCCCATCCCCCCCTCTCTCTTTAGTCACGCACGCAGCATTAAGAACATTCTCGCCCGGAGTTCATGGACACTAAGTGTGTGTGTGTGTGTGTGTGTGCGCACGCGCGTGTGTATGTATGTATATATGTACGTATGTATGTATGTATGTATGTATGTATGTATGTATGTCTCTCTTTCTCTTAATTTTGAGTATATTTTTGACCGGCCACCTTCCTGGTGGCAAGGTTGTAAAAGAAAAGAAATTGTCATCCCTTGAATCGCAAGAATGTTTTGAAAACTTTGATGATGCCAGCTATCGCAGCGATTTGTAGACTATGAATTAGGGAGCTGCGAAATCCAAGTTCAGTTATACATTGGTGCAAGCGGGTTGGTATATAACCCGTAGCTTCAATAATGATGGGTATGAAGCTAAAGGTGTATCTTGGATACTGGATTTGTAAACTCCTCATCAATGGTCCGTAGATGTCCTCCTTCTCCTGTATTTTTCTGACAACGTTTACGTCAAGTGGGCAGCTGATCTGTACAACAGAACACGTTTTCAATGTGTGGTCCCAAACAACAATATCAGGCCGGTTATGCTTTAATTTGGTGGCAGTTTTTATTTTCAGGTTCCACCAGTATTCTTTAGTGCCATCTGTCTCAATATATTCTTCCTCGTTTGTTTTTAATTTTGTTTTCCGAAGTGCGTTCCAGATGGTTCTAGCTATCCCATCGTGTCTCTTGGGGAGGTAGTAACCAGATGACATTCTTTCGCAGTTGGCAACAATGTGGCTTACATCTTCGATCTTTGTTTTACATAGCCAAAATTTATTGTCAGCTGATGGCCCTCCCCTTTTGTGCAGCAGATATTTGGTAGGGAGTTCTTGTTCTTGTATTGCATAGAGATATCCCTCAAGGTGTGATGTCATAAACTTGTCGGAACTCCATGCCAGGCTTTTTGAGTGGTTTATCCTCTCTATGGTCTGTGTTTTACGTCTCAAGTATCCATGAATAACTTTTTCTGTAAATTGGTCAATTTTTTCTTCTTGTTTGAACATTGAATAGGATCTTCCGATTTCTCTAGGGGAGAGATTTATATCAGGCTTTATTCCATATCTCTCCTCCAGATCAGTGGCTATTCTAATGATATTTTTTTCTTCATATTCATAAACCGGGGCAAGATGGTTGCCAACCTTTTCCCACTGTTGAAGATGTTGCTTCAGTGTTACTATCCGGGTTTCATATGATGTTAATATGGATTTTAGACCCCGGCCACCTTCCTTGCGTGAGAAGTATAGCCTATCCACATAACCATTGATGTTAAAGTTTCCAGTAACACTGAGAAGTTTGCGAGTTCTAACATCCATCTCACTTAGTTCTTGCAATGACCAGTTCAGCAGGTCAAATGTTGGCGTTAGAATTGGCACAGCATAAGTATTGTGGGCAATGTACTTGTTGTACGCTGACAGTTCTGATGACCATATTTTCTTTACTCTTCTGAGGTATTCAGTTCTGGTTCTCTCCTTATTTATGGGTCCATCATATCTGACATTCTAATCCTGTCCAAGATATCTGTAGTTGTCACCTGACTGTAGAGGTTGTATTGTCAGACCGTTCATCTCTAGATTTCTAGAGGAGGGCACAGCTCTTCCACGTTTTACTGCCAAATATGCACACTTGGACTCACCAAATTTCATTTTGATGTCTGTTGAAAATTGTGTAATGAGGTCCAATTGTTTCTTGATGTCGTTGATATTTGGCCCATACAACTTCAGGTCATCAACAAAGAAAAGATGGGAGATACTTCTGGACCCACTTCTTTGCCCACCTTGTTTCCTGAGTAAGTAAGATAGTGGATTTATTGAGAGAACGAAGAGTAACACTGACAAGCTATCACCCTGAAAGATGCCCTTCTGGTAATGTATCTTATCAGTCTTAACTTGTTCCTTCTCACCTCTAAGGATCAAATTGGTGTACCAGTTCTTGGTCAGACGTTCAACAGCAGCTACCAGTGGTTGTGGGACTTTGGCTAACTGTAAAGCCTTAACAATCCACCCATGAGGTACACTATCAAATGCTTTTTGATAGTCCAGCCACACCACAGTCATGTTTCTGCGATTCTTTGTTGTTTTTTCTTGAATCATTTTATTTGTTAGTAGGTGATCTATGCAACCCCACACCTCCCTCTTTCCACCAGCTTGCTCAGGTGTTATAATGTTGTTAGTAGCACAATGATCCTGTAAGAACAGCTTAAGGCACCCAGTATATAATTTATACATGATGTTTTAGCAGGCTATTGGGCGGTAATTTTTTAGCAAGGGTGGTTTGACTATTTTTGGGAATGAGGAGAGTAGTGGGAGTTGATAACCATTTGGGTAGTTCTTGTGTGCCTTTAATGGTTTCTGTAAACAGCCGTGTGAGATCTTGCGATAGAAAGTGAAATTCTTCAACCAGTATCCTGTTATGAGGTCTGGGCCTGGTGATTTCCTATTCGACATTTTCTGTAGAGCTGTTTCCAGTATTGACCCATCTATGTCATATTGTTTTGTCTGGACATGTTGGCAGTAGTCCTGTTCCAGTTCTTTTAGCCATTTATTTTGTTTGTTGAATCCGTCATCCGTTTCCCATACAGATCTCCAGTATCTCTCAACCTGTTCTTTTGAAGGGGTGTCATTTACAGAGATTGAGCTTTTGCCACTGAAGCTGCGATAAACTGATTTAGGATCTCTGGCAAACAATCTATTTAGCACTTGTCGTTAATGTGCTGTTGACTTATATTTTAGTCTTTCTGTTGTAGCTGTGAGTTGTTGTTTCAACTAGTGTAATTTGGAGTTTAAAGTTTTAAATTTTGTATCTCAAAATCGTCTCTCTAATTTTTTTCTTACGTCTTCCTGGTGTTGTGTGAAGTTGCTCTCTATGTTGCATTTCATAACGGGGACAAAATTTTGCTTTTTAAATTTCGCATTCACGCTGGTTCAGGTTTTTTGTTTGTATCTTGATTGCGTGGTTTTAGATGTTTGTTTTTTATATGATAGCAATGTGACAGCTGAAACATATAACAAAATATTAAGCATTTCAAATGTCGTTTCTACACCTTTGGATCGTACAGCCTTCAGATAATTGTCAGCTATTTCGTTCACCGCTTCCAATTCCAATTTAGTGGGTTCTTTACTGATTCTGGTGTTGTATGGTCTGTCACTCACATTAAGGCTCTTGAAACATATCGTCCCATATCACTTGTAAGGTGTCCACAAGTTTTTGGTGTTCTGTTTGTACAGTAGAGTCATGAATTTCAGCTTCGTTGTTGATGTGGTGACAATTACTACTAGAGTTAGCTGACCATTCTCTCTGTTCTTCAGTGGAAGTGGGATGGATTTCAGCAAAATTGTTGGTGAGCTGTTCACCGTTAGATTTAGCTGACTATTCTCTTTGTCTGTCAGTGGAGGTGGGGTGGTTGTCTACAAGGGCTGTACTTGTAGTATCACTCAATTCTGTTAGATGTATTAATTTACATCTAATGATACGTTTTGCCTGTTCATTTAAATGCTTTGGAGAGAAGTCTAATTCTGGGTGTTTGGAGTTCCATAAAGTTTTTAACCTTTGCATAAAACCGAACTTTTGGGGTTCAGATTGTTTGTATGCTTCATATAATTCTTTGTTAAGCTCGTAGCTCCACTGTATACAACGGTTGTAGTTGCGATTTGCTCGAAGGAGACTTATACGTTTTGCCATGATGAGTTCGTCTATTCACTAATATTTTGTATTTATTTTTCAAAATAGTCGATGATCTTCTTTAAAAGTTTCGACAAAGTTCTGTCAGAATCAAATTTAAAGTTATTCACAGCTTGGGTAATATTTCTTTTCAGTTAGTTTTTAATTCTACAACTGTGTTTTAAACGTTGTTTTTGAATCGTTTGAATCGAGAAAAAAACAAACAAAAAAAAAAACGTTACTTAGTATATTTCTTTATGAATGTAATATAATATAACAACGCTGTATTTATAATGTTAAAGTTTATAATGTTAAACTTATTCACAACATATTCACAGTTCAAACACTTATGCTTTTGTTTCTGAATCGAAAATGTTACTTGCATATTTCTTTATAAATGTAATATAACAACGTTGCATTTATATGTAAAGTGTATGTATCGTTCATATAAATAGGTGTTTTACAACACACTTACAGTTCAAACATTTATGTAGAATTATTGTATGTAATCTTACCGCGTAATCTAGCTCAACTTTTTCCAATATATGGTATGTTGCCTTCATGTACCCGTAATTACACACGTCCGATTATCGGACACTGGCCACAACGGTCGCCATTGTATGTATGTATGTACGTATATATGTATGTATGCTTGTATGTATGTTTGTATGTATATATGTATGTATATACATATATTCACTATTAGATGGCCGCTCATCGGGTTTTCATTTTCATACCGCAAGGTGTCCAATCTCACACTCCTCATCATGCAAACTTGCTGGGATTGCCGGTTCATTCACCAACGACCCGATCATGCGCAACGTTGTACTGGGTTACACGTTACCAGTAATACTTGCGAGCGCCCTAACACATACACACATACACAGGCACATACATACACACATGCACGCGCAAACACACACACACACACTCACATATATATGTATATATACAAGGGTTCCCCCAAAAGTATATACATATTTCAACAGCATTCTAATAAATATTGTATACATTTTTGGGGGACACCCTGTATATATCTCAGATATAGGCTGCTCAAGCGCAGAAAATAACTGCAATTACAGTCTATAAATTACAGTCTATAAAATAGTTTACAAAAATTGGGTAAATACCCTTAAAGACAGAAAAATATTAGCAGCGGTCGCTACAAAGAATTGATTTGTGTACCTGTAAGATACATGAGTGCTCTGAGAGATAGGGTGTTCGATTCTTCGTAGTAACGCCTGACAATATTTTTCCGTCTCTAAGGCTCTTTATCTGATTTTGTGGAAAGGTACTATCATATATGTTATTGAGTATTCCAAACAACTACAGCGTCAGATATATAAGTTGTACAATTAAAACAAAAAGACAAGTTTCAATGCTGAATTCGTTCATTGTTTTACGATCGTTTCAAAGGTGGAATGAACCATGATAATATCCAGAGCAATTCCATAACTCCATACTATTAGCCTTGACAGATCACATCTGACCATTTTCATAATAATAATATTTTGTTCATATTATATGTAGATGCTCTCGATGTTGTTATTACTATCAATGTCAAGACGATCGATTGGCAATATCAGTTGAGCGTCGGAAAATATGCTTTACGATATAGAGTTACGGCCCTTTACGTTCTGAGTTCAATTCCCGCCGATGTTAGTTTTGCCTATCATAATTATGGGTTCGGTAAAATAAAGCACCAGTCACGCACTGGGTCGATTTAAACGGCTTTCCCCTCCCCCTAAAATTGTTGACTTTGTGCCTAAATCAGAAACCGTTATTACTATCAATGTTAGCAATTGTGTTAATTTCTGTAATGGTGTCAGTAATGCTCAAGTTGCTTTCTAATATCATTCATAATGTTTGTATTATTTAATTTTTATATTTCCATGGCTAGTTTTCATTTGTAATTATTCATGTTCGCATCCCTGCCTGTTTGTTAATCTGTCATGTCATCTGAGTATTTTTTTATTGTTCGCAAGCATGCCAACATCTATTTGTTTTCTAGGGGATTTGGTGTGTTATTTATCTCTTCATCATCAAAGCCCTACCACTAAGTAACAAGTACCTCCGTATACTACCACTGATGTTGGTATGTCGTACGACGGGATAAAAATGCAAATGGCCGCTTGCCAGTAAAACGAATGAAGTAATAAACTAAAGCAATGTCAAAACTAACCTTTCTGTCACCCCAGAATGTGGTGGAGACTTAATAAATCGAAGCCCAAACCCTTCTGTCAGTTTTTCACGAGAAAGGAGACACATAGATACATTTTTTGATTAAGTAATCCAAGTAAGATTCCTTTCGTAGCGGGAGTTCTGTGAAGAGATATCCTCCCGTGGCAGCATTCAAATATAATTATTTCTGACATAAGAACAAGGCCAGAAATTTGGAGAAAGAGAAAACCAATTATATGGACCCCAATATTTAACTGGTATTATATTTTATAGACCCCGGAAGGATGAAAGTCAAAGTTGACCTTGGCACGATACGAAATCAGAGTGCAGGCAGTTTGAACGAATATTGCACAGAATTCTATATGACGCTCTATTGACTTTGGTAATCTACCATCCTACATTCAAAGATGATAATACTAATGGTTATTTTATTTAAGAACAATTGTTATTATTATTATTTGGGGTGAGGGCGGGGTTACATGGAAGTCGATTATAACGGCTCTAGTACTTCGTTTCGTTTGATTCAAGCTATGCATGGATAATCCCTTAACTCAAGAAGGAATCACAGGGGCGCCATATTGACATACGGCGTTTTGGGGTCATGTTTAAACGAGGCGGAGCCTATGCCTCTCCAGGTCTGAGTACGGCAAATTTCTTCCAGAGAAGAAGAGAAAGTGAGAGAGAGAGGAAGTGAGCAAGAGATATACAAGAAGTATAGAAGAAGAATCGACCCCAGTAATAGACTGGTACTTTTTTTTATCGACATAGAAAGGATGAAAGGCAAAGTTGATCTTGGCGGGGTTTGAACTCAGAGAGTAGAGAGAGCGAAAACGAATACCACAAATCATTCTTACGATTCTGCCGATCCGCCGCTTACAAAACTAAATATATGATATTTTAAATAATTTCT
>OZ024740.1:313855657-313863157 GCA_964016885.1 Eledone cirrhosa | reverse complement strand
ACTCAGAACATAAAGGGTCATAACTCTATGCTGTAAAGCATGGTGTTCCACGCTCTACCGATCCTCCCAATCCACCGCCTTATGATAAGTAATAATAATAATATTTGGTTTCTGATTTAGGCACAAGGCCAGCAATTTTGGGAGAAAGGAAAGTCGATTAAATCGATCCCAGTGCACTACTGGTACTTTATATATCGTCCTCGTAAGAATGAAAGGCGGGATTTGAACTCACAATGTAAAGTGCCGTAACTCTATGTCGCCAACGCCAAGCATGGTGACTACCATACTGCTAATCCACCGCCTTATAATAAATAATAATAATAGTAATAATAACAACAACAATAATAATAATAAACAAATAAATAATAAAATAAATAAATATGCCCCCTTCCCTCAAAGGGAAAAGAATAAAAACAATAAAATAAGATAAAAGTGTCAGATAAATGTGAAGTAATAATGTTGATAAATCTAGCGTTATTCAAGTAAGACGATAGCAACTTTAATATGTCACTGATTTATTCTCTGATTGATGGCAGACGTGAAGAGACTTCGTTCTGTTGAGCTGAGATTGACGCAATCTCGGATGGAATCGCTGCTTCTCTTCTGTAACTAATTCGATTTTGAACGTGAATAACCAATAAGTTTAATTTCAGGAATTCAAACCTAGTTGTATTTTTTTCATTATAAGTAGACATGCGGCTTCAGTTCCTTACCATGCCTTCTCAGATTGCTCTAGTAAATACACACACAAAGATAGTCACACAAACATAGATACATACAATATATACACACGCACAAACATATACACACACACAAACATACATATACATAAAACACAGACATATACACACACAATTATACATATGTATATATACATATGTATGTGTGTGTGTGTGTGCGTGTGTTTGTACATTGTTTAATAAGTGTTTCAGTATGTGTGTATTAATGTATATTTTCTGTATATATATATCTACGCATGTGCACGTGCGTGCGTGTGCGTAGGTGTGTGTGTGTGCGTGTGTGTGTGTGTGTTGAGAATATGAAGACAAAATGAAAGGAAAGTAAAATGTCTTATATAACATCGAAATACCATTTGGCATCCGGAAACTAGTTGAATATTGAGAGAGACAATCAGAACCGTGGTGATCCGGAAAAATAAAGAAGATTGTAATCCCTACAATTTGAATTTTTCTTATTTACATTCCAGTTGAGAAGGAGCCTGGTTCTGTCTGTCCGTCTTCAACCAATTTCCAGACACACAATTGTATCCCGGTATAATATATTTCATTTTAATGCATGTACGTTTGTTTGTCTAGCAATAGTTTCAGTATATTGTTATACACTGCTTCAAAGTAGTTTAAGATACATTTCTGGTTTATATATATATATATATATATATATATATATATATATATATATATATATATATATATATATATATAGGAAAGAATGAAACTAAATTTCATTTCTCACTCTTAGTACGGCTGATACCTAAATATACGTATGTATACGTACATACATATATGTGTACAGACGTACAGTAGTATGTATATATATACATACATGCACACATATATATATATATACGTATGGGTTTACCGAACATTTATTATAATGTTCGGTTTGTTTGTAAACAAACAGCCCGAATTACGCCGTACAGTGCTCGGCAACCATCGTCGCTCTTTTGTTCAACACTGACACAGGAACGATGTACTAGTTTCAAGCTTATTAGCTATCGTCAGCATCGTATACCTTTCTGTCAGATGATTGAACGTTTGAAAGTATATACTTTCCTTATGCATATTAACGGCTGAGCAGCCTAATTTGCATATCGAGTGAGTTAATCGGCCAGGCGCACCGAAAACGATAAATGGAAAAGAATGAAACGAAATTTCATTTCTCACTCTTAGTACGGCTGATACCTAAATATAAGGATGTATACGTACATACATATATGTGTACAGACGTACAGTAGTATGTATATATATACATACATGCACATATATATATATGTACGTATGGGTTTACCGAACATTTATAATAATGCTCGGTTTGTTTGTAAACAAACAGCCCTAATTACGCCGTACAGTGCACGGTAACCATCGTCGCCCTTTTGTTCAACACTGATACAGGAACGATGTACTAGTTTCAAGCTTATTAGCTATCGTCAGCATTGTATACCTTTCTGTCAGATGATTGAACGTTTGAAAGTATATACTTTCCTTATGCATATTAACGGCTGTTTGTTTACAAACAAACCGAGCATTATAATAAATGTTCGGGAAATGTTGGGATCTAGCTGTCGAAACGGCCGGAGCTCTTTCCCTATTACCCACTCTACTACCCTAAATATCGAGTACTCTGGTGCGTTATGGTCCACCTGGTTCCTTACCAAACTTTCTTTGTTATATATATATAATTATATATATATATATATATATATATATATATATATATATATATATATATATATATATATATATATATATATATATATAAGTATGTGTTCCTATATGTAATTAATACACACAGGGATACAAGTATAGTCCGACCATATGTGCCCTTACCGCGGTTTCAGATCCCAAACTAATAGATAATCCAGGCGGATTTCAATTCAGAAAGAGATCATCGTCAGAGGGCTTTCTCTCTCGAAAAATTCCCGAGTTAAAAATTTCAAACTGGCGCCATTCCAAACTGCCTCAGAATGAGAGCAAATGAATGATAAAGCAGTTTTGTCATGGTACAGTTTGCTTTCCCTTGATTTTATATGTTCTGGCTTGTTAATTTATTAACTTGCCATTGGTCGGACTATACTTGTATCTCTGTGTGTATTAATTACATGTAGGAACACATACTTTTATTATTATTCTCCCCAATGGTAGAGAAACCTTTGGTCGTTTGAGTGGCTGCTATTTTTAGCAGTACATGATTGACATGTCCACCGTGCTTCGCCTTTGCACACGGTACCATGACAAAACTGCTTTATCATTCATTTTCTCTCATTCTGAGGCAGTTTCGAATGGCGCCAATTTGAAATTTTTAACTCGGGAATTTTATATTCTCCGAGAGAGAAATGTCTTCTGACGATAATCTCTTTGTCAATGAAAGTCCGCCTGGATTATCTTTTCGTTTGGGATTTGAAACCGCGGTAAGGGCACATATAGTAAGTACAGTGAATTTTTTTAAATTTATTTTGAAATTTTTTCTATATTTGCTTTCCCTTGATTTTATATATATATATATATATATATATATATATATATATATATATATATATATAATTAATATTACTATCATTATTATTATTATTATTATTGTTGTTGTTATTCCTTGAATCTCAGTCATTGATGTTGGTTAACTGGAAAGTCCGTTGGAATGAATATCAAGCCACTACCTGCAGCCTCAGATATTCAGGACGTATCGGAGGGTTCTTGCTGTTCCAAGCAAGCATGCCTTTTGAAGCGTTCCAAAAAGCGTGAAGGGCCGATTTTCTTTAACCATCCCTGGAAACTTTTGGAGATAGTCCCCAGTGCGCCTATGACAATCGGGATCACTTTGACTTCATGGCAGTTCCAAATCCTTTTCACCTCCCACTTTAGGTCCTGGTATCGGTTAATTTTCTCCCTCTCCTTCTCTTGCACTCTCGTGTCGAACGGGCAGGCCACATCCACAATCAGACACGTTCTTTTTTCTTTGTCCACAACCACCAGGTCAGGTCTATTGTGTTCCAGTTTTTTGTCCGTCTGTATCCTAAAATCCCACAGCACCTTCACCTGATTGTTCTCCATCACCGCCTCTGGCCTATGCTCATACCATTTCTCAGAATGTGGTAAATTGTTTACTTTGCACAGGTGCCAGTGGATCACCCTGCCCATCACATCGTGTCTCCAGCCCTTATAGTGGGTCTGGGCTAGGTGTTTACACTCGGACACAATGTGAGCCACAGTCTCCTCTCTCTCTCCACAGATCCTGCACAGTGGGCTAGCCTCCTCCTTGTAGATATGGTGCTTCAACCACTTCGTTTTGAGGGCCTGCTCCTGCGCAGCCATTAGCATTCCTTCTGTAGCCTTTTTGAGGTCTCCTCTTCTCAACCAGTTCCATGTCTGTGGATCTCTAAATTCAGTTTTCTCAAAGAAGGTACTATGAAGAGATTTTCCCTTAAGGCTGCTCTTCCTCCTTGATGTTATTTCCTCCTTGGACATCCCCTGGCCTACTGTCCCCTCCTTCAGTACAGTTCTGAGCATTGGCTCCTTACTATAGGTCACGTATTTGTATAGGTTGTTTTTCTTCATCTGAACACAGTCCTCTATGCTGATAAGACCTCTTCCACCCTCAGATCTCCTTATTATTATTATTATTATTATTATTATTATTATTATTATTATTATTATTATTATTATTATTATTATTATTGTTCTTTGAGTCTCAGTCATTGATGTTATTTAACTGGAAAGTTTGTTGAAATGAATATCAAGCCACTATCTTGTGTCGAATGGGCAGGCTATATCCACAATCAGGCACGATCTTTTTTCCTTGTCCAAAACCACCAGGTCAGGTCTATTGTGTTCCAGTTTCTTGTCCGTCTGTATTCTAAAATCCCACAGCACCTTCACCTGATCGTTTTCTATCACCGACTCTGGCTTATGCTCATACCACTTCTCAGAATGTGGTAAATTGTTTACTTTGCATAGGTGCCAGTGGATCACCCTGACCATCACATCATGTCTTCAGCCTTTATAGTGAGTCTGGGCTAGGTGTTTACACTCGGATACAATGTGAGCCACAGTCTCCTCTCTCTCTCCACAGATCCTATACAGTGGGCTAGCCTCCTCCTTGTAAATATGGTGTTTCACCCACTTCTTTTTGAGGGCCTGCTCTTGCGCAGCCATTAGCATTCCTTCTGTAGCCTTTTTAAGGTCTCCTCTTTTCAACCAGTTCCATGTCTGTGGATCTCTAAATTCAGTTTTCTCAAAGAAGGTACTATGAAGGGATTTTCATGAAGGCTGCTCTTTCTCCTTGTTGTTATTTCCTCCTTGGACATCCCCTGGTCTATTGTCCTCTCCTTCAGTACAATTCTGAGCATTAGCTCCTTACTATCAGTCACGTATTTATGTAGGTTGTTTTTGTCCATCTGAACACAGTCCTCTATGCTGATAAGACCTCTTCCACCTTCAGATCTCCTATTATTATTGTTATTATTATTATTATTATTATTATTATATGGGTAACTTGTAGTTACATGCAGTGACGCTGGGCGAACCACTCGATGCTGTTACTGTGTCTGTCTCTCGCCAGGTTGTGCTCCAGGTTTAAGGCGACTGTAGTTTGCAGAGTGTATATAAAATGACAAAAAGTTGCAATTCTTATTGGCACTTTATATATATATTGTACTACAGTATACATATATATATATATATATATATATATACTGTAGTACAATTTCGGTATAAATATCCAAAGGCGGAAAATTTGATGACGTCACATTGGTGCAAGTCACTGTTGTAACGATTACATATCGTCTCTATGCCAGTGTCACAGAAATACTTATGATGATAGATGTGATTATTTAACTTCTGTCTTAACGTTTATTTCATACATATTTATATATATATAAATATATATATATATGTATATATATATATATATATATATATATATATATATATATATATATATATATATATATATATATATATATATATATATATATATATATATATGTATATGTGTGTGTGTGTGTGTATGTATATATATATATACTTGTATGTACGCATGTATACTCACACTCGTACATAGACACACTCACACACACACATATATATGATATATACATATATATATACACATACACACACACATATATATATATATATATATATATATATATATATATATATATATATGTGTGTGTGTGTGTGTGTGTGTGTGTGTGTGTGTGTGTGTGTGTGTGTGTGTGTGTGTGTATATATATATATATATATATATGCGTGTGTGTGTGTGTATATATATGGGTCTGGTCTTGTGATCGTAGTCACCCACATACGAGGAAGAACTCAAGAATTCAGGCTTAAAGCGACGGGATATAGAAAATTATATGAAATTCTCAACTTTAATGGTTCCTTTTTTCTTTTGGAGATTAATGAAATAGGCAATGGATCTCCGCTTCTGTGTGGCTTTTTTTCAGATTTTCAAAGCATAGCATATTGCTTCCTAGTTTCTCTTAATTAATTAGTGCCGCCACACACATATATATATATACGAAGGTAATCCCAAAAGTAAGCTCTCCAAGGCGATGGGGACGCAGAGAAACTGTTGGTACGGCTGTTGGCAACACTGTTGTGATTGGTGCTTCCTTCACTCCCAAACAAGCATGCGCGCGCTTCGCTGGGATGCTCAATCTTGGCTTGGCAGCCGTTGAGAATGGAGCTCCCGTTGAACGCTACCGCCAAGTGCGAATTTCGAGCAGTTATTATATAGAGGGCAATCCCAAAAGTAAGATCTCCTTCCGAGGAAAACATGCGTAAAGATCGGCGGATCACTCTGGATGCTCTCTGCATTTTTGATTCCTGAGGTTTCCCGAAGCACCATCCATAGGATTTTAACGGAAAAGTTGCAATATTGGAAGGAGACCTTACTTTTGGGATTGCCCTCGTATATATATATAGTAATAATAATAAATTTGAAGACTAAAATCCAAAGAGGGCTCGATAAGGATAAATACATATCAAATATATAAAAACCGTAGAGCAAAAATTTATTAAAATAACGAAGATCCCGTTAAGGGTGAAAGCAGCGATTCTTTGCTTAAACTATAATCTGTTATTTTAATAAAATATATATATATATATATATATATATATATATATATATATATATATATATATAGATATATATATATATATAGATATAGGGAAAAGGTTCAGGACCCCGACGGTAGAGCTCAAGCCGTCGGAACGGCTTGAGCTCTGCCGTCAGGGTCATGAACCTTTTCCTATTACCTACTCTACTACCCAAAGTATCGAGTACTCTGGCGCGTTATGGTCCACCTTCCTTCGTTATATATATATATCTGTTAGACACGCAGTGACTAACAACAGAATGTTTTATGTCTGCGTGTCTGGCATATATGCGTAGCTTGTGAATAAAAAATTCAAGGGGTGTCGCTGGCCGTGGTGATCCCTGCCAAACATGTTTTGTAATGTATCGTCTTATTGGCTAATTTCATCGTCTTATTGGCTAATCAACCAACGAGAGTAATTGTTGCTCAAATGCATCCGCCATTTTGTTTGCACGTTTATTTATCGTTTCGCTTTCGAATCTTCTTCCTCTATTTCGTCATTTCTCATCAAAATATTTTTCTTGTTTTGGTAAGTTATATTGTTAATTTATATTTATATTAACTATTTTTTTTCAGTTCGTTATAACATGCTTATAATATTGGTTGTATCATATTTACTTGTATATTTGTCCATATTATTGTTCGTTTTATGTAAGATTATT
>OZ024740.1:313788157-313850657 GCA_964016885.1 Eledone cirrhosa | reverse complement strand
CCTGGAGTGACGTGGCTAAATTTTATAGTATGCTACTACTATTTGCTGTATTAATGCTCCTCCACGTATTCTACCTCTATACATCCATGTACTTTCTACTTCCCTTATTCGGACTTTTACTCGCGTGTACCCTCAGCACACGTCACTGGAATATTTCCCCCTGGGAACATAAATACCGCAATCCGAACTATATTGTATTTCTCCTGTCTCTTGAACTCTACATTTACTAGACAACGACTATTGTTTGTTTATCTATATCTTCACATCTTTGTTTGCTGTATTAATGTCCTGATTTCTCCATCTTACTCCAACACCACTCTTGTTGGTTTATTTACATGTTTATACCTATATATTGATATGTTTATATATTTATACCTCTGCTGTACCAATGTGCTCTTCCACGTATTCCACTTCTATGTATCCATGTATTTCTACCCCTCACATTGGGACCTGTACCCATTAGCTCTTCCACGTATTCCACTTCTATGTATCCATGTATTTCTACTCCTCACATTGGGACCTGTACCCATTAGCACACGACACTAGAATGTCTCCTCCTGAGAACAAAAATTAAACATTACACGACTATATCCCGTACTCTACATCCCACTAGGATAAATTACAGATCTACATAATACAATTAACGTTTCTTCATAAAAGACTATTTAATTAAACCCCGCAACCCAAAACCTCATAGAAGTTATTTGAATGTCTAATCTTCAATTTTCTGTTTGTTCAATTCTCAATCCTCTTACTCCTTAGTTTCATAATGTTATTCTGAATTCTTTCAACTTCATCCGATAGAGTTAAGCAAAATTCTAAAGTTCCAACTTTCTGTCGGACCGTTGGGTGGGTTTTAGCGGCGGCGCGACCAGCTCCCTGGCGAACGGGCTCACCTGGAGTGCTTGGAAAAATAAATTCCCCTTCTTTCAGTAAATGAAAATACTCGGCGTGGCTTAATTAGCCATGGGGCCTGGGGCGCGGCCGGTGTTTTAACCGCCAAATAGTACCTTTAAATTACAGAACAAATCGAAACTATTATATATATCAACCTGAAACTGTTGAGCTTTAAGTTTTCTAACCTCTTTAATATGGAATATTGATTATTAATTTATTAATTTGTTAACTTCATCCTATAAGTCTAAACATTGTAACACACTGACCCCCAATATATTCACCTCTGCTAAGATGCGAGTCCCTGTGAAAATTTTGTCGCGCCACTCCTGGCCCGACTGTGGTGTGACATTAATATCGACCTTCCTTCCTCTCTCTTTCTATCTTCCTTCTTGTAGCTATCAACCATTACTCTTTTACTTCTCTAAGCTAAATTTTAAAGTTCCAACTTTCTGTCGGACTGTTGGGTGGGTTTTAATGGCGGCGCGACCAGCTCCGTGGCGAACGAGCTCACCTAGAGTGCTTGGAAAAATAAATTTCCCCTTCTTTCAGTAAATGAAAATACTCGGCGTGGCTTAATTCGCCATGGGGCCCGGGGCGCGGCCGTTGTTTTAACCGCCAAATAGTACCTTTAAATTACAGAACAAATCGGAACTATTATATAATTAATTGTTAAACTGTTGAACTTTAAATTTTCTAACCTCTTTAATATTGAATATTGATTATTAAATTTTTTTAACTTCATCCTAGAAGTCTAAACACTGTAAAACACTGACTCCCAATATATCCATCTCCGCTAAGTTGCGGGTCCCTGTGAAAATTTTCTCGCGCCACTCCTGGCTTGACTGTGGTCTGACATTAATATCGACCTTTCTTCCCCTCCTTTCTATCTTCCTTCTTGTAGCCATCAACCCTTACTTTTCTACTTCTCTCTTCCCTTCCTTCTCTCCTCTCCTCCTCCCTGCAGACTTATCTTCCTTCCCCCTCTTGCTTGCCTATATCTGACCAGTAGTAGTTACCTTCCTCTTTTAGCTGACATTAACCCTGACTTCTCTTCTTCTTTCTTCCCCCTTCTTCTCCTTCCTTTCTTTCTTTCTTTTACCTTGTGTCATGGGATCGACGTTAACCTATGCTCCCATCTCTTTCTGTTTTCGTTCATCTGACCGGTAGTAGCATACTATAAAATTTAGCCACGTCACTCCAGGGCGACCGGCTGAGGTTGAAGGAACAGAATAGCGGTCGCCCTCGGGTCTCGATTTTCAGCCCCATGGATTTTACCTATTACATTCACGTATTATATTTCGAATACCTGATGATATCACCGGATTCATACGGAACCCGGTCATTGAAATGATCATAGTATAATAAACCTTTCAAGGATTTACACAAATCCAGCCTCCTGTCATTTCATTATAATATTTAACTCCGTAATAGCACCACCAACTACAAAAACAAAGACGGTTGAACTGCTTTACGTTGAGTACTCTCTATATTATTGCATTACGATTGACCATACGGAATAGACCAGCTCTATACAGTGGTGAACCTCAAACCTGAATAAATATATACATATATATATATATATATATATATATATATATATACATATATATATATATATATACATATATATATATATATATATATATACACATAATAATCATGTTAAACATTCTCAAACAATGCAACACCTCTTCTGACGAGCTGCATTGTGGTTACATATGTTATACTGTGTATTCTGATTCATGTCTGCCATTCATTTAGGTCAATTTGTATTATTACACAAACCTTGCAAGGTGAACTTCATATAAGATGCGGACTGCAATGCTAAGAAAGATCAGTATCAAGCTGTTTGGGTTTTCCATTCCTGTACTCCCACTAGAATGTAGCTCATTGTACATCGAAGGAGAGAGCGGGGGTGGCTGTGCAGAATCTTATTCCACCACTTAAAACAGTCTTTGTGCATGCGGGTTGTTCAGCAGCAACCTCATATATGTATGTATGTAAATATATATATATATATATATATATATATATATATATATGTGTGTGTGTGTGTGTGTGTGTGTGTGTGTGTGTGTGTGTGTGTGTGTGTGTGTGTGTGTCTAGGAAACATTGAATGGAATGCTTTATGTAGGTCTTCTTTGAAACACGGTACACCGCACCCTCCGACGCAAACAAACATATACACAAACACACATACGCACCCCCCGCCGCACACACATACATAAAGTATAAAATGAAGGTTGGTTTTTTAACGCATGTTTATACTTGCTCTGCATATTCATTCAAAATAACATAGATATTTTATTCTACGAGGCATAACTCTAGTTAAAGAGAAGAGAGTCTTAATAAGAATCATTGCGTAAAACACTACTAATATTCATTGTTTCAACTCGGGTACAAACTACTATATGTAAGTTAATAGGAAAGGAGAGGTTATGATATTTATGTACATAGGAGGGACATTAGAAGCATAACTGAAAGGAATCAAGGTTAACTTGGAACTTGTGTCTCTGTCATAGAAAACTTCTGAACTATGGAATTCTCCTCCATACTAAAATGAAAAAGTTTGTATATTGCTTGATATGAAAGAAATACCAGAAAATCTCCCGAAATCATTGTCTAAGGTTTGAAAATGAGGTGAATTTATTGGATAATGTTGTCCTAAAAACCAGGATAATCATGGTTGGAGCAGCTTTAATCAATGGACTGTTCTACTAGGGCTGACCTCTGGCTACAAAACAACAACTACAACAACAACATATTTCGCTTTTATAAAATTATTGTAAGGTTTGACACATGCAACCGGAAATGTAAAGTGGGTCATGGACTTTGCTTATTGCTAGTTTCCATGGCACTGACCTCGAATATTTTGAAAGAAAAAAATGAATGGTTCTTCTGTAGCGTTGATGGGATTCTTGCTGAGATATTTGTTTTGAAGCAATTCGCTGCTTTCATTGCATCACAACTTGTCTTCTCCTATATGAGATAACCCATGGATACTTGATACGAACATCGTGTGGCGTGACATATTATTTTTGCTTTTTTGTATGAAAGACATAAAGTATAAAACAAACAAAAACATAGAGATTTGAGAAAAAGAAGTGTTTTGTGTTAACAGGATATTGTAAAACAAGGCAGGTTTTAAGTAATGCGGAACGTTCATGATTTAAGGGTTTGTACGACTTCGAATGCTACGAGGTACCTACAGAGATGGGAAATAGAAGTAAAAACTCTACAGATACAGTAGAGTATGGTAGGGGCAAAAGGTGAATGTTATGCTGGCTGAGCAAACAGGATGGGGTTCGGTGACGAAGCGCCAAGATAAAAGATGGAGAAGAAGATTTGTTAGAGAGGTTATTCTTCATAAAAACAAGAAAGAAAAAAAGACAAATTACACAAACGATGTGTCAGGGAAGAGAAAAATTAAGTTAATAAACTATAGATGTGTCTCATACGGTGATATCTGCCCCCTTGCTGTTCCATTTCTCTTAGAAGTTGCTAAGGTTTTATTGTCAGTAATTAAACATTAGTCAGCGTTGAAGGGTTGGACGTACTATCGCGGTTCACTGTCATGTTGTGATAGAGTTACTGTCAGCGGTTGTAGAAAAACATGCAAATCACGGCTTTCCTTCTTCCTCCCCCGAAATTCATTTGTTTTATCCGTAATAATAATTTCTACTATAGACAAAAGGCAAGCAATTTTAGAGGAGGGGAAAGTTGAATAAATCGACCCCAGTGCATCCGTATGGATGAAAGGCAAAGCTAACCTAGGCGGGATTTGAACTCAGAACGTAAAGGGCTGTAACTCTATGCCGCTAACCATGTTGTCCGACGCTCTACCGATTTTGCCAATCCACCGACTTATGTTTTATCCGTAATAATAGACTGCAACCAACGTCTTGGAATTGGTTAGGCTTTCGGCATGTCTGGCCCATCATTTCCAAACTAAATAAAGTCCTTGTTCTGAAATCAATCTCAAGCGAAAAAAAAAAAAAAAAAAAAAAATGATTAAAAAACCACGTGATGAGGAGACATTGTTTTCTATGTGTGGTGACTCCAGTACAATATTTTTTTTTTACATTTCCTTCTTTGTTTAAGTAACATTTAGATATTATTTCTAACCGGTCTAGTAACCACTCTGTTTCTTTCTAATTGACACGTAAGCATGAACATGTTTAATGATGCTTCAACAACACAGTTACTGTTGAGGCGTTTGATGTGTTGAGGTAGAGATTTCGCAAAACTAATCCTGACATTTGATAGCACGTATAGCAACTATTAAAATCTCATTTTTTAGCAGATTACTTGAACAGTGAGTCATTTAATAACTAGATACTATTAATCACTATATACTATTAAATTAAATCAGAGAATGTTAAATAGAAGTAAAAGGTTTTCCACTTAGAGAATGCAACTAACATTTTAAACTGTTGAGGATTGACAGAAACAGTAGTGTCAGACTAAATCTATCATGGTATTTATGAACAGTTGATGGTAAAATCAGTAGTGAACCAACAAAAATATATACTGGTCTTTACCTTTTAATTTCTTAGAAGAATTTTTTCTAGGGTCACTGGCTCTGTTAAAATGCCCTAGTCCACATAGTTTTAAATATGTACTGCAATATAAATAATTCATTACTCTGAACCTTAGTAGCACTGAAATTAAGAAGATTTCTGTTAGATGGTTAACGGACAAACATCAAAATACCTGTTTACAAGAAATGTGGAGAAATCACAAGAAGATTGATCTTGAGTAAAGTTTAGGGTTGAGTTACTACACTTAGAATATTCTGGATGAGCGGACGAATTTATTTGTAGTGCCCGTAGTGTCCTTAAATTAGTTCTAATAAATTTTATATGTACCATCATCTCAAAATCACGCTGGTGAAAAGTCGTTTATAGCCACTAATATGTGTTTATACGCTTGTTTTTTGTATTTCAATTGGTGAATATGTTTCGGTGTAAAAGAATTAGGATTTTTCAAGGTTCATTCCCAGAGATTATTGTAATTATGTTGGTATCTATTCTGTTAGTGTGAGTTTCATACGTACTTGTGCTATCACATGGATAGATATTTAACGAGAAGTTTGGAGTTTGTGAAGGACTAGTCAAATGGGAGAGAGGCTGTTAGTGTTTGATGCGCTGATATTAGTGATTTGATCTAAGTATATGTATTACGAATATCTTATATATACGGTTTAATACATTATAACGGTGTAGTCGGGATCTTCCAATGACCAAGAGAACGAAGTGTCCGCACGAGAGCACACACTAAGGAATCTACCTTGGTGTTAAGCTTTTTAGCTTGTGAGGTAAGGTTGAACAAGATATAAATGTGTACAGAGCCGACACGTTTTTGATCAATTGGAATAACGTTAGCAAAGTTCGAAGATTTTCACTTGATCTAATTCTGGATTTTCAGTTTACACACACACAAACTCAGATTTAATATATATATATATATATATATATATATATATATATATATATATACATCCTTCTTAATATACACCTCTTGGATATATGTAAACTTTTAATGAGTTTGGTCTTGGAAACGTGTTTTGTTGCTATTAGACTTTCATTTGAAGCTCCCTATTTATGTGTGGTTCATTGTTCTCGATATGGTCGACAGATCGTAGAAAGGTTAAATTAGAAAGCATTATGTCTCACGGTATTTAGTTGCGATATGTTGTGATTTGAGTTCATATACAGCTGATAACAATAACCTGTCAAGCCTCTCGTGTCGATATATTCAAGAAAACAATCATACAAAATTCGTGGCATTTTGTTCACGATAGTAATCAATTGGTAGAATTTACACCTCTAAAGTATCCGGAAAATGACAGGAACGTCACTCAGTACCTTTACTCTCACTCCATTCAGAGTCAAGTAACTTAGTAATGTATGAGTGTTTCTAACTCTTACATTTGGCACGTATCAATGAGTAATTCGCGACTCGCAAGTTTATGGAAAACTACGCAGTTTCAGATTCGGCTCAACTACGTAGAATTCTGGGCAAATATTTTTTTCCCATATTTTGGGGTCGACGAAAAATCTGTTACTGAAATTTAGTAGATTGAAATTGTGTGGAACTCCGTAGTAGGAACTATTCTTGATCTTGGTTAGTATACATATTTCGTCACCCGGTTTTTATTACCATAACTTGGCCCTTTGATTACTTTAGTGGAGTCCAATCTGTTGGGTTTCTTTTCTTTCCTAAGGTTAATCTCCTCACTTTCTCAGACCTGCTAACCTCTAAAAACCCAAATGGGGAGTACCACGAGAAAAGTGCCCCTAAAACGGGGAGAAATGAGGCAAAATGTGGAGATTTTACATAATTGTTTCTACTTTTGGCACAAGGCCAGCAATTACCCAGTGCATCACTGGTACTTTATTTTATCGACCCCGTAAGGATGAAAGGCAAAGTAAACCTCGGCGGGATTTGAATGAAAGCTATAACCATTTTCACAAGAGAAGACATTTCTCATCCACCCCAAAGTGGGTAGGAGATCTCCCCGTCCGACGGGGAGAGTTGACAGGTCTGAATAAGTATTTCGTCACCTGGTTTTTATAACCATACTTGTCCATTTGATGCATTTAGTGGAATCCATTTTGTTGGTAGTTTTCGTGCAAGGTCTCTGTTCAGAGAATAACCTCCTCACTTTCTCCTCTCAGTCTCGTAGGCCAAACAAAATGTAATGGGCGCTGCCTTTCCTTCCGTCTAAGCCATTAAAAGGATGAAGATAAAAATTGGAGGCAATGACCAGGTTTCGATTGCCTACGTGTGCAAATCATTTCCATGTACATATGTATGAATGTTACAGTATATATTTACCTCTTCACCGAATTTAAAAACTTCCTGCTTAGTGAATAAGAAAGCCAATACTTTTATACCCTGCGGAACATTGTTTTGTACTGGATATAATCTTTTAAAAGTTCGAATCCATGACCCGGTTTTGCCTGCAGACTGTAGGCATTTCACTTCATTTACTTCACTGGAGCCCTCTAGCTATGTACAAAATTAATATTTTTATCGCTCCCGTAAACCGCCATCTCATTTGAAAACGACACTTCCTCTACTCACTAAAATTTCCTAGCAAATCCACAATCATTGGTTTATCACGTTTAGTTGTGTTTGAAAATACTATGGTCCTGTCTTGTTGTTTTTACATCCTTTTCAGAAACTTTAGATGTTCCCATTTAAAGTCTGCAAGTGTTATAATTAATTAAAATTCTAGAGATTTCGGAAAAAAACATATCGCTTGTGATATGCGATCGGTTTGTGATTTAACTGTTTATTTATCATAGGAACTGCAGCTACATTCGTTGCCATGGTGTATTATGTTTGTGTTTGTGTGGGTTCTGCTTGCCACGTGGTTAACGCCTGTTTGCTTTGCCTTAGGGTATTAAAGGCGACTGTACTTATTCGCTTGCTAGATTCGATTGTTTGTTTGCAAATGCTTGCATAAATGTTGAGGTCAAGTGGAATCAGGGATAATGTTTTACTTCCACAATGTTTTCTCTTAAGTTAAAGATAGTTAGAGAAATAATTTGAGGCAAAGAAGCAAAGCAAAAATGATGTCGAAAGTTGTAACTCTATAACTCAATACGGTCGTATGCTCAATACTATCTCTTTCTCGGGGATTTTCACGTAATTTTAAGCCGGATGTTGAGTTGGTAAAAATGTTAGAGTCTCAGAGGAAATGCTTCACGTAATTTAATTTAATTTCTTTATATTCACAGTTTAAATTCAAACGGCTTGTCTCCCAAAATATCTTATATGATTTATTAGTAGTACTGGTAGATAAATTTCTGGGCTCTTAAGAAAGGTTTGTCTTTCACATTTCGAAAGATTGTGCAACTATTTCCCATTATTCGTCATTTTTATCTATGTATAATTCTCGAGCTGAAATTGAACTTACAAACTTTATTTTATGATAAGATCGTAACATCAAATCCGGCTTAAGGAAATAATGATGGTAATGTGTCGATATGAATATATGTGTACGAAAATATTTCCCCTTTTATTACTCTGACTAAATAAGTCAAAATTCATATCGTCACTAAGAGCGACTGCCCTACTGAAGTAATGTACAAACTTATTCATACCTTTCATTGCCTGTTAGTTTAACGAATCATAAAACAAGTAGTGTGAGACAGAGAGAAAGAGAGAAAGAGAGAAAGAGAGGAAGGGGATATAAATAGTCAGAATTTAGGAAAGAAAACATTGGGAAATGTAGCCATAATTTATATATATATAATTTATATATATACATAATTTATATATAATTTATATATATATATATATATATTTTAATGAATTCTAAATTTTCTATTTGTATATTTGTGTATTTGTGTATTTTGACAATGTATATTAATTAGCGAAGGTTGTAAATAACGGTGAAAAGTCTTTGAACAAATTGTGTTGCGACTTTTGATTTATACAATTACAAACATGTCTTTCTTCATTGGCGAGATCTGGAGGAAGGGTCATTGTCAGGAGTGTGTTTATTAGTGACTATATACCAGTCAAACTCGTGACCTTTATCTGGCTGTGGTTTAGAATATGTAATGAAACAGAGAGTATTGCGTTGGAAACCTGTTTACCTAGCAATTATTCATTAAGTGCAATATAAAACAGATAAAATATAACCAGTGTTTTCTTTTCATCATCAACAAATTTAAACTCACAGGCACAGAATTCACCCAAATATCCACACAGCAATTAATGTATCTATCCGTGTGTAAATCACGCTGGTACGTGACGGCCATTTTTCGTGCAATATTTATAATATAGCATATAAGTTAAATCGATGTTTTGTAGGTTGTAGTTTCAGTAGATAAATTACAGGATTGTGTTTTGTCTCATATTTTTGTGGGAAATTCAGGCTATATTTACGTGACCACACACACACACACACACACACACACACACACACACACACACACACACACACACACACACATATATATATATATATATACATATATATATACATGTATGTACGTATGTGTGTATGTATGCATGTATGTATGCGTGTATGTATGTAGCTATGTAGATATGTATATATATATATATAAATATATATATATAAATATATATATGTATATATATATATATATATATATATATATATATATATATATATATTTATATATATATATAATTAAAATGTGAGTTAAAGATCTACGTTAATCACCTATAATTTAATGAGCTCAAGGAATAGATTTCAGGCTCTTTATAAATCAGTATAAGAGAGAAGTACACAAATAGATATGTGTTTAAAAACTCACGAGTAAACTGCTGTAAAATACATAGATTATCACATTATAACGTTCAACGAATCCTTACCTATGGTCATGAATCTTAGGTAATGACAGAAAGAATACAATCGTGAATACACGTGGACGAAATGGGTTCCTCCAAGGAAATCAGAAATCAGAAAGTCATTCCAAGTAGAGGCGCTACTTTTCAGAATTGAGAGATCATGGCTCCGGTGCTACGAACATGGGGTTAGGATATATCAGGAAAGAGTCACTGGACAGATTTTATGGGCAAAACCAACAAGCAGGAGTCAAAAGAGTAGACTCCGAGCAAGATGATTGGATAGCATCACTGAAGTTGGATAACATCAACCTAAAGTCCAACCCCTCCTGAACATGGCAGGGCGGTGGTGACGGGTAGTGTCAGAGCTATGCCGTCGGGAACTTCGGTTCCTGGTAGGGCCACCCAAGGCGGATTGGTCTGGCACCCAGTGGTATTAGGGCCACAACCCGGCAAAAGGGGCTTTGGTGAAAATCCAAGAGGTGTCTGTTCCGGTAACCGGCAGCTTCGGGTCGTTTCTGTCTCTGCGTCTGTGGGGAATCTGTGGCAAATAGGACGTTTTTTCCCCTCGTTCGGGATATACATGCGGGTTTTTTTGGACCGCTTGTGAATTCACTATTCCCATGACACTTCTTCCATGAATCCTACAAATACGAACTATGAATACGAATTGCCTTCCCGCTACGAACGCAATGCAAAGCACTCTTTAACTCGCGGAGAGGGCGAGAGTGGCCCGACTCGAGAGTGCACCCAATCTTCGAGATCTACGACGTCGCACATCTCGAGCTATTCGGGCCGATCGGAATGCACCATGGCGCGAATTTGCGGAGCAGACGGAGAGGGCAGCAGCCTGTGTGACTCGCGGAAGCTCTACCAACTGGTGAAGCGGGCCAGCCGAAGCAGTACGGGTATCAGCGAGAAGATCCGTGATCAGAACGGGGCGGTCATTACTAATCTTAATGACCGGCTAGTCCGATGGCGGGACCATTTCTCCGAGCTACTCAACCAACCGCTACCACCCACGCCAACCTACGTGCAGCCTTCCGGAGAATAATAGGGTGGGGCACTGCTCCTCCAATGGTCGATGAGGTACGTGATGTCCTGACACATCTCCGTAACAACAAGGCGCCGGGCGAGGATGGCGTTCCAGCTGAGGTCTACAAGGCCGAGCCTGATATCTTCGCAGCTTGGCTCCAACGAGTCTTCTCCTCGGTGTGGGCGACGGAGCGGTGCCCTGGTGACTGGAGCGAGGCAACTCTCCTACCCTTCTTCAAAAAAAGCGACAGGAAACTGTGTTCCAACTACAGGGGTATCAGTTTAATTGACGTTGCTGCCAAACCTTCTCAATTCTTCTGCTGAAGAGGTTCCAGGCCATCCGTGATGTCCGTACCCGTCCTTCTCAGGGCGGCTTCCGTCCGGCGAGAGATTGCATTGATCAAATCTTCATTCTCCGGCGTGTCCTGGAACAACGGTGGGCACATCAACAGCCTACCGTACTCTGCTTCATCGACTTTGAAGCTGCCTTCGATTCAGTAGATCGGGAAGCCCTATGGCGTACAATGCAGGCGGACGGCATCCCAGTGAAGCTGCTTTGTCTTATACAAGGCTACTACTGGTCGACTCGGGCTCGAGTGAGTGTCTATGGTGGGGAGACGGAGTCGTTCGATGTTGTGATCGGTGTTCAGCAGGGGTGTGCGCTATCGCCAACTCTCTTTAACTACGCCATTGTCTACACTCTGAACACAGCGCTCCGGGATTACCCGGGCGTAGAGGTCGGGAGAGGGGTCCTGGTGACGGACCTGGCCTACGCGGATAACATCGTGCTGATGGGCACTAACGGGACAGATGTACAAGGTGCTGTCGAAAGGGTGCACACTGCAGCTGCCGCTGTTGGTCTGCGAATCAATGCCGCCAAGTCGAAAGTCATGACGTCACCGGTCTCGCCTGATGCCTGGCAGCCAATATCTCTCGAGGGCGTGGACCTGGATGATGTGGAGTCCTTCGTTTACTTGGGCTCAACAGTGGTTCCAACGGGACAGGGCGCAGCCGAGGTCAAACGTCGCATAGGTGCTGCCAGATCCGCTTTTGGGCGCCTCCAGCGGTGTCTGTGGGACAGAAGAGAGATCACCTCGGCGACCAAAGGGCGAATATACCAGGCCGTCGTTCGCATTATCCTCCTCTATGGCTGTGAAACATAGCCTATGATGGTAGTCGATCAATGAGGGCTGGAGGTCTCCGACAATCACTGTCTCCGCCGCATTCTTCGCTGCCGATGCGTTGATCGAGTACCTACCACCAGTCTTCGTCTTCGCCCGAATCTTTGACCCCTTCCTTCAGTTCTTCTGCAACGGCGCTTGAAATCGTTTGGTCACGCACCCTGGCGCCCTAAGGGTGAGCTAATCCGCAATGTTCTCCTCCCACCTCCACTCCCTAACTGGCACAAGCGTTTGTTGGCGGGAAGCTGAAGACCTGAGCAACGACGATCAAGGAGGACCTCTCCGAACTCTCAGGTCCGCAGGTGGTCGGCCTGCGCCGATGGAACCGTGACTGGCTCGCTATCTCCAGTGACCTAGCCCGGGACCGTCGTGCGTGGGCTGCCATGGTTCGGGATGCCGTCAGGACAAGGGAAGAAGCCGGCTCAACCCGTCCAGGGTGAATGTCGACAAGTACAAGTACAAGTATAACATCACTGAGCCCGGTTGGTCTCGTTTGGGGATATAATAATTATTATTTATTCTATCAAGAAGCGGTGGCGTTACATTTTTGTAGTTTGAAGTATATTACGTTCTTCTTCTTCTTCTTCTTCTTCTTCTTCTTCTTCTTCTTCTTCTTCTTCTTCTTCTTCTTCTTCTTCTTCTTCTTCTTCTTCTTTATTAGTAACCACACAGTGCCTTTCATATATATACATAATATATATATATATATATATATATATATATTAACCATATTTGGTTTGTTAATTTTACTGTGGATCTAACTCTATACCCAACTCAACTGTGGAATTAACCTCCTGGATTTTTTACCACATTATATATATATATATATATGTGTGTGTCTGTGCGTGTGTGTGTGTGAGTGTATACACACACACACGCACACACACATATATATACTGGAGATAAGACTGATTAAAATGCAATGCCTAAAGCATGTATAAAAATATAAATACTTAAAATTCTTCTACTTGTCATATGATATATACACAATAGCTAGAAAGGCAGGTCAAGACCTGCAAACCAGACCATGACGTCATTTGTAATATCATGGATTGCCTCCAGACCGCCGGGAAAACATCTGAGGGGGCAATCTCGAATAAAAGACAGTACTGTCTGGTCAGGGTACCGACAGTCGTATGCTGGGTTATATTTCATTTTCCATCGATATTGATGATGGGCTTGTCCTGGCATGTGTTGTGCGGATCCCATTGCTTTCTGGAATACATTCTAATTAATGCCATTGCTCGATATATACCCAATACCAAAATTAAAATTATGTAGACTGCCAAACATTTAATCGCCCATGACACTGTACTGAATAATTGGCTGATTTGCTGAGAATATTCAGATTTTATCCATGAATAAATTGTGTGTGTTGTTATACTTAGATTATACTCTTAGACTAGGAAAAACGACTTTTTATTTTTTCTGCAACAAATTGCAATCTTATTAAGGTGTAAATATGTTTTTAAATATGTAGATCATAATATAGCAAAATGCGTTTAAATAATCTGTAATATGTAATATTATCTACGAAAAACGAAGTTCAGCATCTGAAGAATAACTTGTCTTAAGCAAACCAGAGAGAGAGCCTTAATATGGACGTTATATCTGCTAGAAATAACAGGCAAATTCCTTCAAATCATATCCTACCTTCTTAAAAAGGGTACATGACATATTAGGTAATATAGCATTTGAATAGCAATAAGAGGAGCACATACTCACGGAATTGACCAGAGGTTTGCTCGATCTACGTTGGCCTAGGACTACCAAACAACAAAAACAATAATAATAAACTGAGATTTGACTACTTTTTTACAGCATTTTAAAAGGAATTCCATTCCATGAGTTATCAGATTTGTGTAAACACGCCTTTTGAACTGTTTTATTTACAATATATTACTAAGCAATAATTATCCTTGACGAGCAAGCAGTGCCTGTTTGTGCTGGAAATTAATTTAAGAAAGAATGAGTGAGAGAGAAAAGAGGCACGAGAAAAAGAAAATGAAAAATCAGAAAAAAGAACAAAAGAGAGGAGCAAAGAGACGCAGCGAGAGAGAAAGTGATGATTATTATATTAAAATGGCCGCCATTAGTAAAACAACACGTAGTCAAGTTACTTGTGACATGAAGGAAGCAGTCAACCGTATAAAACATAAATAACATATATTCCATTATTTTTCTGTTGACTTGTCACACCTAGTTTTGTTTTTTTCTTTCATACTACATAGTATTTAATCTGTTATTTCGTTGGCATGCCTGTGTATTTGCTATATGCGCATGTGAGTATATGAGTGTTTGTTTATCTATTTTATCTATGTTCAAATATATCTGCATTTATGTCTATGCTACTTAATATATATATATATATATATATATAGTGTGTGTGTGTGTTTAGGTATGTATGTATGTATGTGTGTATATATGTAATAATAAATAAATAAATAAATATATATATATATACATATATATTTATATATATATATATATATATACATATATATACATATATACATATATATTTTGAGTATATGTTGGTTGTATACCAACACCTCAATATGCAGATTGGAGCACTCGACGAAGTGCGCAGGTTGGTTTGATTTACTCCGGAGTAATGTAAAATAAACTAAAATAAATAAGTCAAATATTTAAAATTTGGCTTCGTTTATTACTGCGATATATATTTCGGTGACAGCCAACTTTGGCTGTGACCTCTTCAGGCAGTCCGAATTAGTGTGGAACTGGGCATATCAGAGTATTGACAAAGTTAAACACCTCAACAACATGTGGAATTGTCTCTACCACACTAATTCGGACTGCCTGAAGAGGTCACAGCCAAAGATGGCTGTCACCGAAATATATATAGCAGTAATAATAAACGAAACCAAATTTTAAATATTTGACTTATTTATTTTATTTTATTTTATATACATATATATATATATATATATATATATATATATATATATATATATATATATATATATATATACATATATTTAAACACACACACACACACACACATATATATATATTTATATATATATATATATACATATATTTAAACACACACACACACACACACACATATATATATATATATATATATATATTAAGAAGTGCATTAGCAGCCGATGTGTACGATAAAGTTGTATCTGTATATATACAGAATGTGTAACCGAGATTGCATCAATATGTATATAAATATACACATATTTACTCGTACTATGAATGCATGTAAACATGCCAAAAAATACGAATTTCCTTGTAAATTGAGAAAAGTGATAAACACCTTTAATCGATATTTGGAACTAATTATTATTGATATTATTCTGAAATGGACGGACTACTTTGCATATAATTAGCGTTCGTATATACACACACAAAGACACACAAACACACAGACACACACATACACACACACATACACATACAAACACACACATATATATTTACATATATATATATCAGGATAGAACCAGTTTTAAACTAGTTAGCCTATTACTCAACAGAGTCCTCGATACTTGGGATAGTAGAGTGGATAATATGAAAAAATTCAGGTCCCGACGGCTGAGCTCAGCCGTCGGGTCCTGAATTATAATAATTAACTCCGTACTCGCACCACCAACTACACAAACGAAGACGGGTGAGTTGCATTACGTTGAGTGCTCTCCATAATATTACATCGAGGTTGACAATACGGAATGACCAGTTCTATCCAGTGGTGAACCAACAAACCAAAATAAATAAATATATATATATATATATATATATATATATATATATATATATAGCGGCGATGAATTAGTTTAGCGAGGTTTTTTATATGAAATCGTGTGTCGAAACAGTAAGTTAGATCGCAGATATAAAAGACAGCGAGAAGCGAAAACCAACCAAACAGTGAGTGTGTTCTGTTATTAATTCTGGCAATATTACGCAAATATGACCCTCCCCAAGTATAACAATATATATATATATATATATATAAGTAGTCCGTCCATTTCAGAATAATATCAATAATAATTAGTTCCAAATATCGATTAAAGGTGTTTATCACTTTTCTCAATTTACAAGGAAATTCGTATTTTTTGGCATGTTTACATGCATTCATAGTACGAGTAAATATGTGTATATTTATATACATATTGATGCAATCTCGGTTACACATTCTGTATATATACAGATACAACTTTATCGTACACATCGGCTGCTAATGCACTTCTTAATATATATATATATATATATATATATGTGTGTGTGTGTGTGTGTTTAAATATATGTATATATATATATATATATATATATATATATATATATATATATATATATATATATATATGTATATCTATGTTTTAGTGGGTTTACATTTCAGTGGTTGGAGAGACAAGTGGTATATGCACATCTGATCTGGCCCTAGAAAGCCTGTCTCTTGTCAACCGACTTGGCTCTTGTGTCAGTCACTGGAATTATATTCCAAATTATGATACTTGAGTGCAGAAAGTTCCTGTATAGAGTAAGGTTAATAGAATCAGCTGTTGATAGGGTGTGTACAGATATGGGCATGTTGACCCCTTGTTTTAAGATCTGATGCTGTTTGAGCATTTTATAGGCAACTATCACTTCCTCGGCCTCTGTGGGATTTTGTCAGCAACATCCCACTACAGTGTAATTATTCTAAGCGTTCTTTTAGGACTGTAGTAAGTTAACTGAATCTTCTTTGTATTTGTAATGCATTCCTTTAACATGGACTGGCCTACTCCAGAATACTTTGGATTTCGGCTTTCTACGGTAGACTCTCGCTTCATGTCCAGCTTTGCTGTAATTTTTTATAGCATCACAAGCCTTTATAGTATAAATGTATGTATATTTAGGGTAGTTATCGTAATTGAAGTGGTTGGCTGGAGCAATAACGGTCTTGTTTACGTAGGTAATAATTATATTTACCAAATATGACAACAATTTGGAATTAGCATAGATGGAGCTGTGATTGGTCAAAGTAATAAAAGATTGTGTTATTGTGAGATTAGCATTGTTGGAATAATGCCTGAAGATTCAACGCCCACGTGTGCTTGTATTCTAAGATTTACATGAAATGTAAGTAACATTCTGCATTCTTAAGAACTGTATAAAGACATGTTTCACTCTGAGATGCATATTACGCCCTCTCTAATTGTCGATTGACAGAGTATGTACACACACACACACACACACATACACACGCATATAATATATATATATATATATATATATATATATATATATATATATATATATATATATATATATATATATACACACATATATATATATAAATACACATACATATATATATATATAAATACACACACACACACATATATATATATATATATATATATATATATATATATATATATATATATATATATATATATATATATATACATATATATATACACATATATATATACATATATATATATATATATATATATATATATATATATATATATATATATATATATATATATATATATATATATATATATATATATGTGTATAAGTATGTACACGTACATACATATATGTATACAGACGTACAGTAGTATATATATATATATACATACATGCACACATATATATATGTACCTATGGATTCACCGATCATTTATTATAATGCTCGGTGTGTTTGTAAACAAACATGCCGTATTAAGCCGTAGTATCCAGCAACCATCGCTGCTCGTTTGTTCAACACTGACAAAGGAACGCTGTACTAGTTTCAAGCTTATTAGCTATCGTCAGCAACGTATACCTACCTGCCAGATTGTTGAACGTATATACTTACCTTATGCATATTAACGGCTGAGTAGCACAATTTGCATATCGAGTGGGTTAATCGGCCGGGTGCACAGAAAACGATAAACGGAAAAAATGAAACGAAATTTCATTTCCCACTCTTAGTACGGCTGTTACTTAAATATAAGTATGTACACGTACATACATATATGTATACAGACGTACAGTAGTATGTATATATATATACATACATGCACACATATATATATGTACGTATGGATTCACCGAACATTTATTATAATGCTCGGTGTGTTTGTAAACAAACATCCCGTATTAATCCGTATTAACCCGTATATATATATATATATATATATATATATATATATATATATATATATATATATATATATATATATATATATATATATATATATATACACATATATATACATATATATATATATATATATATATATATATATATAAGTATGTATACGAGAAGTATGTATATGAGAAATGAAATTTCGTTTCATTTTTCCGTATATATATATATATATATATATATATATATATATATATATATATATATATATATATACATATATATATATATATATATATATATATATATATATATATATATATATATATATATATATATATATATATATATATATATATATATATATATATAAATAAAGAAAAGCGTTTCCATATATTTAGTTTTTTATTGTGTATAGACCTGAATCACATACATTATATATATATATATATGAGGGCGGTGGATTGGCAGTATCGGTAGAGGGTCGGACGCCATGCTTTCCAGCATAGTTACGTCCCTTTACGATTTGAGTTCAAATCCCGCCGAGGTTGACTTTGCCTTTCATCCTTACGGGGTCGATAAAATAAAGTACCAGTAATGCACTGGGTAATTAAGTATAAGTATAATTAAGTATAATAATAAAGTAGAAACAATTATATATATATATATATATATAGTGCTTTCTGATTATTTCTTCCGAATGAAACAGTTCTTGTCCTGTAGAAGCCATTTATATATATATATATATATATATATATAACTCTCTCATATACACACATTTGTAGGCAAATATCTCTGCACACAAACATATATACAATTCATGACTGAGTTAAAAAATTGTTTTGACGTTGTATAGTAATGTGTAACAGTATATAACTCCTGTGGATCATTGCTTTAGAAACTATAAAAACCAATTTCTGAAGCTACAAAGTAGAATAGTAAACTAAATACTTTAACAATAGTAATTATTTAAGGTGTATTACAAGAACAATATGCTTCTTTGATTCACAACATTTTCTCATGTTAAATGTCTGACTTTTTGTTTTCTCTAACCATCATCTTTTCCTCATCATAATATCCAATTTCTCAGTATGCAATCATGATTCTCTTAGAGATCTTCAGTTTCACATTGTGATTGTCTGTTTTTCATCATGCACTTCACTGTATTTTTTTCTTTTTATTTGTACATTTACAAATGTCAGATCACGTAGTAATGTTATTCTTATCAGCAGATTTTTAAACTTATATAATATAAGCAAGAGAAGACCTGCTGGCAAAGACCAATGGGTAGATGTGTGCTGTAAGTAAATTTGTAGAAGAGTATATGAAGCTTGATGTGGCGCATGTCTAGTGTTACATCTAAAATAAGGACAGAATCTTACAACGAAATGTCTCGAATATTTAATAATTATACATTAATTCGGCCAATATGAGATGGAGTACTACGTCTTCTATAACACCAGTTCTGGCGATTAGCGTAAATCTTAATAATTATGTACACAAATACTCTTGCTACATTAAAAGTCTTCAAATAATCTACTTAATCCTTTGAGCTGTCAGATATAGCAGCCAAATCTGCCTCAATTCGAACCCTACTGTATTAAAGGAAAGGTTACGTTAGGTATTAATGTCTTAGGCATCGTTCGAAAACACTGTGGTGTTTACGACTAGAATGCATTTGATTGCATGCAAGCTGATGGGGAGCGGGGTAACCTAGGGCAAATCAAACAAACTACAAGGAGATAAATGATTAATCACCTCAGATTTTCTTCCTTTCTTTTTCCCGTGTGAAAAACAGGTTTTTTTGCCGATGTTAGAGACACTTGTGACAAAGACATGAGTGCAAGAAATATTATTCTTTCAATGTGTTTAGTCAATGATTAAAGTTTACTTAGAAATTTCTATATGGAATAAAGAAATAAAAAGTTTCTTTACAGAAAAGATCACGAATCTGTCTATGGGAGTAATCAGAGTATAATTTTTAGCCATAATCGATGAGAGTGGATATATAATATGACAATTTTTATAAATGGCAATCTCGACAAATAGTAATTTTCACAAATATTATCACAAAACGATTGTAAACACAGTGACAAGATCATAAGTTTATTTCGATCACAGTAATTTACTAGTATCTATTTTGATCGATTTCTAGAAGAATGGAAGACAAAGTCAACACCGGTGTCGAGCGGTGTAGACGTAGGACGTACAGGAATTTAACTAAGTACAACAATATTCACGTCACCTATCACAGTTGACTGATTCATTATACTCCGATGTGAGTTAAAATCATCACGAACACAACTTTATCTTTCATCTTTTCGAAATCGATAAAAAAATGTGCAGACACTTTGATTATCTGTACAGACAATATTTATTAGAATGCTTTTGAAGTATGTATACGTTTTGGGGGTACACACTGTATATATATATATATATATATATATAGTAGTACAAATTCTGTATAAATATCCAAGGGTTTAGAACACTCATTCCATTGAACGATTTAAGTATAATTAGTTAAAACATTGACATGTATTGGTACTTAGGTTTCGTTGGGTTGTTAACCCCAACTCATTCAGTCTGTCATTCTTCTTCTTCTTCTTCTTCTTCTTCTTCTTCTTCTTCTTCTTCTTCTTCTTCTTCTTCTTCTTCTTCTTCTTCTTCTTCTTCTTCTTCTTCTTCTTCTTCTTCTTCTTCTTCTTCGCTCTCTGGATTAGACATGATGTCTATATTTTTAAGGATTAGGCCCTTCCTACGAAACTTTACTGAATGGGTTTCTATTGCGAATTGAAACGCTATTACAGAATCTTTTCTCTTGCTAATATCTATCTATCTATCTATCTATCTATCTATCTATCTATCTATCTATCTATCTATCTGTCTGTCTGTCTGTCTGTCTGTCTGTCTATCTATCTATCTATCTATTTATCTCTCTATCAGACGGGCCACAGGTATATAAACATTAGCGTGGAGGGGAGAAGGCCGTCCTGTCATATCTGTGCAGGCAGAGGGCACCTGAAGGCCGCTTGTCCCCAACTCAACAAAAAGAAAACCCTGCTACCAACACCAGCTCCACCACCACCACCACAACAGATAAACAAACAACAAAACTCAGTCCCACCCAACCCGTCCCTCAGTAAAACTACACCACCACCACCACAACACAAACAGTCACAACACATTACCCCAAAACAAAATACAGGCCCACCCAACCCCTCACTCAATAAAACAACACAACCACCGCAGCCACAACACACAACACAGTCTAACATAGTGACATCCATCTCCCCCACAAAGAAAACCAACATGGAAACATTACCAGCAAACATACCTCTTCCCTCCAACACTGAAGATAACCCAACGAATTCGGAGGAAGAAACGGAGTCCTTCAGACAGATTAAAAGAAAAAAAAGAAAACATGTACAAAACACACAAGGCCAAACAACCCCCACCCAAATGTCAACACAATCCAACAAAACACAAAACACCCCTCCAGCAACAAACAAAACCAAACCTGCCCCTCCCCTCTTTGAAACACTCACACCATCCGAAAAAAAGACATTACACTATACTTACATCAACAGAAACAATAATAAATTAAATGAACTCATAAACAATAATCCTTCGGTACAAACCGAAGGTGTAAACTTTGTTTTTTCAGAAAACTACCCACATTTAAAATTAATAAAGATCCCAATGAACCTCTACCAAAAACTAAAAAAGGATTTTAAGGAGGACGTAGGACCACGCTCTGTCAAACCCATAAACCGCGTCCTACTAAAAAGCTTTCCCCCTCCCCTTCCCCTCCCCAACACAACTCCAAACACCCCAACCCCACCACACACTTACGACCCCACACCACCACAAGACACCCCTTCACCCAACACCCCCGACCCCATGGAAGTCGTGCGACCCGAACCCCGGGAAGCAGAAAGGTAGGTCTCTACACTCTCCTTTGGCTCTGCCGCCCACATGGATGTGTTAAGAGTAGGATGTTTGAATGCACGTGGCCTGGGCTCAACTTGGAAGCAAGCAAAGCTTCTAAATGACCTCAGGTCATGTGGTATAAATGTAATGGTTATCTGTGAGACTCGGATCAGCGTCGTGCGGCAGCTGGCCCCTACCTTCGATGACTTTGAGGTGCATGCATCTCTCTGTCAACCTGTAGGTGGGGTGGGGTTGTCGTACTGCTGCAAAAACACCTGGGTCTTACCGTACAGGTTGTTCACTCGGACACGGAGGGTCGTTTGTTGGTGTTAGACGTTGGCAGTAGTGAAGGTGCGGCCTTGAGACTGGTCGCCGTCTACTCCCCTTTCGGAGCTGAACGGCCCGACTTCTTCCAGCGTTTGGAGACTTTTCTGGGAACGTCGTGTTCCCTGCTTCTAGCGGGGGATTGGAATGACATCCTAGATGCACGTTGGGACTATGCAGGAGCATGTCCTAATAGAGGGGGTGTAACAGCCTCAAGAGGTTACTCGACCGTTTTAACTTGGTCGATAGATATCGACTAGATTTTCCAACTGTGCCTACCTGGACTTGGAGAAACCACAGTGGTCAATCTAGATCGTACTTAGATAGATTCTTAGTTAGAAGTAAGGATAGGGACATATTAAGCTGTCCAGAAATGCGCACGGTTGGCTATACGGATCACAAATTAGTGACCTGCGTAGTCAATCTCGAGAAAACACATAAACAGGGTCCCGGTTACTGGAAACTTAATTTGTCTTTACGGGCAAAAGAGACTTACAGAAACCGGATTAGCAGATTAGTTAAGGAGAAGTTGACGGGTGCAATCGTCAACAACCGATGGTGGGCATCTCTCAAAAGAGAGATTAGAACAGAATCAATAAGTTATAGCAAGATGTTAGCTGCTGATAGGAATAGAAACGAGAAAGAATTAACAGGTAAATTAGAAGAGGCAATCAAGAGCGAAGATGTGGCCAGAGTGCTGGCATCGAGGACGGCCTTGAACCAGTTTTTCGATGCAAAGAACGAAGGCTGCGTCATTCGAAGTAAAAATACGTGCTCTAGGTAATGAGGGGGCCAAAGCCGTTGGCTGGGCCCGCGTGACAGAAGCTAAGAGTGGAAATCGATCCACCATCCGGTCGTTGCAAGACGAGGATGGACGGGTGATCCGGGAGCCTAAGCAGATGTGCGAGGCCTTTCAAAGGCACTTTGCCCGATTATTCGGGGGAGGCGAGGGTCCGGGCGGGGACGTGGATTTCGGTCCATACCTCGACGGCCTGCCGCGTCTCTCGAGCGAAGAGGCAGAGTCCTGCGAGGGACCAATCTCGGCTGATGAGATCGGAGATGCGTTGAGCCAATGCAGCAGACGCAAATCTCCAGGTCTCGATGGTATACCTTACGAACTTTATTTAGCAATGCCGGTCTTCTTCTCCGAACTCCTCGAAGCGGTCTACTGCAATTGGCAGCAGAACGGGAGAATTCCTTGTTCTGTAGCCAAGGGCGTAGTCTCGCTGGTGAGGAAGGACGAGAACAAGGGGGATAGTATAAATAATTTTCGGCCCATAACCCTGCTAAACACAGAGTTAAAGATTTTGGCCAAGGTGTTAGCAAAGAGGTTGGCGCTTGTCGTGGGTGGCCTGGTGGGAGATGCGCAGACATGTGCTATCCCATCCAGGTCCATTCACGATAACCTCCACCTCATGCGATACATCATAGAGAGGGTTGGCAACAAACCCGGCTTCGGTGGGGCCCTGATCAACTTGGATCAGTCTAAGGCCTTCGATAGGGTCGACCATGGTTACCTGGATGCGGTGCTAGCGGCGGCTGGGTTCGGTCTTGTTTTCAGAGGCTGCATCACTGCCTTACATAGCAACCACATCTGTTCTAGGATCAAGGTGAACGGTACATTTCGAAGCCGTTCGAAATCACACGATCCATTCGACAGGGGTGCCCTCTCTCCTCCCTTCTGTACGTATTGACTCTCGAGCCTTTACTGAGGAAGTTAGAGTTGTTGCAAGGTATCCCCCTGGAACCAGGATTGAGCAAAGCGGTGTCGGCCTACACCGATGACGTAACAGTAATGGTATCGACCGACTCGGAAATCGAGGCGATCGGTACCTTACTGGAGGATTACGAAAGGTTGTCAGGAGCGAAACTGAACCGGGAAAATCCATCGGAACGTGGAGAGGCAGACCGATGCCTCCCGACGGTGTCGTCGGACACTGGACGGAGGGCCCGGTAAAGTTGCTTGGGGTCTGGTTTGGACCGGACCTCCAGGTGGAAAAGAACTGGGACGAGGTTACGAACAAGGTATTTGCACTAACCCAGAAATGGGCCAAGTGTAAGCTGTCCCTAAAAGGCCGGGCGGAGGTGGCGAACATTTACATAGCGTCCGTCACTTACTACCGCCTGACTGTCGTGCCTTGCCCTAAGGAAACACTCACCACCATGGAACGCATGCTCTTCCAATTTCTTTGGAAGAAGCGCCCTCCTATGGTGAGAAGATCCATCTGCTGCCAACAACCTTCGAAAGGAGGGCTGGGGATGCCGTGGTTGATGATGCGTAGGCACGCATTAAGGCTACGGCACCTACAGGTATTCCTCACTGGTCAACCGGTGTGGGCTCCGTTCGTGAAACGAGCCTTTCCGAGACTCGTCTCGCTCACCGAGCTGCAGTCCTGGGTCAAGCAAAGATCCGGAAAACTGGGAGACTGGCACACTGAGTGTGCTCAGGCGCTCAGGGCTCTCTGGCAAGCGGGCCAGGCCATCGGTGGAGAATCCACCTCATCATTCTATAGAGGGCTGGTGGCTAGCAGGGGCGATGACACCCTTGGAGAGTCGCTGGACATGGAAGAGGACGAACTGGCCAGCCTGTTCGGTAGGATTTTCGGCCCGGGACCAATGGACAACTTCCAGAAGTCACTAGCCTGGCAGTGCTACCGGGGGGCTCTACCCGTTCGAGAGAGGCTCTACAGACACGGGCACCCGGGCAGGGATCCCTCGAAATTTGCCCTAGATGCGTGCGTCACGAAGAAACCGTTGCGCATGCATTGGTGCAATGTCCGGGCGTGGCTGATCTGTGGGGCTACGCCGAACGACTGCTGTCGCGGGTGGCGCCGATTCAATTTGACCGCCGAGTCCGTGATGACAATCAAACCGCCTCCCCTCTTCACAAAGGAAGCAAAGGCGGTTTTTCTGTGCGTAATAGCCATGTTCAAAGAGGTTGTTTGGTGGACACGATTGAAAGGTCTGAGGTCAGGCAACTTCCTCTCTGGCCATAGTCTGGTCTACTTCTTCTGATATCACTTCGGAAGAAGGATAAGAATGGAGAGAGAGGTGCTTGGCCACAGGCAGTTTTATGAAAGGTGGGTGATAGTGGCGAGAATGGCTCGTGTAAATGGGCCTTCTCTGTATACCATCCTGTAGGTAAAGAAGGGGCGGAATATCCATTTAAAAAGTTTTTCTCCATCGAATCTTGGAAAAAATATGGTAAAATTTTGATTACGTTATGAACGCTGCGTCCAACGATAATGGTGGTGGAGAGGTGGTAAACTACAAAGCTCGCAGTCAACAACGTCTTCTTCACTAGATACTATAGAGATGGAAAGACAAAATGAAAATAAAAAAACGAATTCATATCCAAACAACACAAATGACACCAAACAGTTCAATGACAACAAAAATAACAGCAAAACCAATAATGATGATAAAAGCAACAATGATAAAAACAACAAGGAAAAAACAGCATCAAAGACAACAACAACACCAAGGAAAATACGGATGATACCAACATCGGTGACAACAAGAATAACAACAACAATAGCAACAATAATGACAACACCACCAATACGGATTCCACAAAGAAACCAAAAATCTCCTTTGCAGAGAAAGTTCAAAAGAAAGAAGAATTGATATATCTCGACATAACAAATGCTGAACAACTTTTAAAGGACGCTAAGAGATATGTCACTTTCGAAAAAAATGGTGCTTTCAGCATCAATTCTCCGGTAGAAATTCGCAAGGAAACTGCTCTCAAAACGATAGTTTTTAGGACAGTTTCCAATTCTACCCGAAAACCAGGCCAATTGTCACAGAAAGAAATTGAACTGGTTTTCAAAAATTCAATGAATGATATTGCATTCATTCAAAGAAGCAAACTTTTTGGGAGTATTTCGGTACTCATGAAGGATCAATTGACGACCCAAAATTACTCTGTGTCGCCAATTGTATCCAACCTGTACACCTTTTTCCCTACATACATGGGAAAAAGGACACAACAGATCAGAATCACGAGTGTCACACCAAAGGTGAACATATGGTGGATACTGTGCGGCTTCATCAATTTTGATGAAGACAGAATACTGACAGTAGGAAAGTCCCCCAGAGATGTATTCAATGGGACTAGCATTGAAGTTCTGGTGCAAATGAGCCCAGAGCGAATAGCTATGATCCCACAGCGTGTACTCCTGGACGGACTCACCTACATAAACTTTTCGGTTGAGGGTAGGCGGCCTTCATGTTACCATTGCTTTAGCAGGGGTCACCTGAGGGCTTCCTGTCCGAAACTAATGAACCAAAAAAAGGCTCTTCTGCCGACACCCATCAAAACAACACAACCACCAACACCACCACCACAACAACAACACCAACACACAAAAATAACCACAACAAACACAGTCCCACCCAACCCCACTCCACCTAAAACCACTGCAAAATCACATACAGACACAACAGCTCCCCAAGACATACCCCTCCCCAATCACACAGACGATACAACAGATGAGGCTATCTCGCCATCACCCAGTGAAGACGAGGGAGAACCCCATCGCTCGAAAAGAAAGAAAAGACATCACAAAAGCAAAAAACCAGCAAACACTACCACAAACATACAACCACCAACACAAACAACAAACATATCACAAACAAAACCCCCACCTCCTGAAAACAAAATACCTACAACAAAACGAAAGCACACACAAGAACTACAGACAAAAACAAAAACAACACAAGAAAATTACACTTACACTTGCATAAACACTGAAAACAAAACACTAATGGAGACCATCACGAACGACCCTTCGGTTTTCACCGAAGGGAAAACTTTCGCCCACTCTATTAAAAATAGCAAAAAACTGAACCTAAGACTGATTAGGGTCCCTATACAAACTTATAGGTCCCTAAAAGAAATATTTGAGAAGGATGTGGGTAATTCCTGCGTGAAACCACTCAACCGCGTCCTTCTCAAATGCCTCCCCACCCCAGACACCCCCATCCCACCAGACCCCACCCCACCAAACATCTGCGTCCCCACCCCGCCGGAAACCACCACCCATCCAGACAACCCCTCCAACACCCCCATGGAAATCGTGCGGCCTGGTCCCCAGGAGGCGAAGGGTGAGTGATCTCTTTTCCTCTTTTAACTTTTCAGCACCAACATGGCCAATATAAGAGTTGGATGTGTGAACGTACGCGGCCTGGGGATGCCCTGGAAACAGGGCAAACTCTTAAACGACCTCAGGTCGCACAGTATGGATGTGGTAGCCATTTGCGAGTCCAGGATCCACGGCGAGCGACAGCTGGCCCCCATCTTCGATGACTTTGAGATCTACGCATCTCTCTGTCAACCGGGGGGTGGGGGCGGAGTTGCTGTTTTGTTGCGGAAACACCTGGGCCTCGTAACACAGACGGTACATCTGGACCCGGAGGGTCGACTGGTGGTCCTAGACGTTGACGGTAGTGAAGGTGGAGCCTTCAGGCTGGTGGCCGCATATGCCCCATCCGGGACACCGCGGCCAGACTTCTTCAAACGTCTAGAGACTTTTCTGGGAACGTCCCGCTCCTTGCTTTTAGTGGGGGACTGGAATGGAATCCTAGATGCACGTTGGGACTATGTGGGAGCATGTCCCGATAAAGGGGGGTGTGACAGCCTCAAACAGTTAATCGACCGATTTGACCTGGCCGATAGATATCGACTAGATTTTCCGACTGCGCCACTGTGGACGTGGAGTAATCGTAGCGGAACATCTAGATCGTACCTAGATAGGGTTCTAGTTAGAAATAAGGATAGGGACATGTTAAGTTGTCCACAAATGTTCATGGTTGCCTATTCAGATCACAAACTAGTGACCTGCATGGCCAACCTTGATAGAACCCATAGACAAGGACCCGGCTACTGGAAGCTGAACTTGTCGTTACCGACAAGCAAAGCCTACAGTAGACGGATTAGCACTTTAGTTAAACAGCACTTGACAGGGGCCATTGTCAACAACAGATGGTGGTACTCTCTCAAGAGGGCAGTTAGATTAGACTCGATAGTTTTTAGTAAAGAATTAGCGTTAGATAGAAATAGAACCGAGAAGGAACTGGTAGATAAAGTAGAAAAGGCAATTAGAAGTGGCAACGTAGCCAGCGTGCTAGCAACGAGAACGGCCTTGGACCAGTTCTTCGACGCAAAGCACGAGGGCTGCGTTGTCAGAAGCAAAATACGTGCTCTGGGAAACGAGGGAGCCAAAGCTGTTAGCTGGGCCCGAGTGACGGAGGCAAAAAGTGGCAACAAGTCCACGATTCGGTCTTTGAAGGACCAAAAGGGACGCGTGATACGTGAGCCGAAGCAGATGTGTGCGGCTTTTCAGCGGCACTTTGCTCGGCTGTTCGGGGGGAGCGGCGCGCCGGGAGAGGCTATGGATTTCGGTCCATACCTCGACGGCCTACCGCGACTCTCGGACAGCGAGGCAAAGTTCTGCGAAAAGCCGATTTCAGCCACTGAGATAGGGGACGCGCTGAGCCAATGCGGCAAACGCAAATCTCCAGGTCTCGACGGTCTACCCTACAAATTTTACGTAGCAATGCCGGACTTATTCTCCGGTCTCCTGGAAGCAGTCTACTGCAACTGGCAACAGAACGGGAGAATTCCCAGTTCTGTAACCGGGGGCGTGGTCACACTAATCAGGAACGTCTGCTCAACAGCAACGTCTGCTCAAGGGTCAAGGTGAACGGCTACTTCTCGGAGCCGTTCCATATTACGCGATCCATTCGACAGGGATGCCCTCTCTCCTCCCTTCTGTACGTACTGACTCTTGAGCCACTACTGCGGAAGCTGGAGCTATTGCAGGGCATCCCTCTGGAATCGGGACTGCGGAAAGCGGCGTCGCCCTACGCCGACGACGTGACAGTAATGGTGTCGAGCGCCTTGCAAATCGAGGAAGTCGGCACCTTACTGAAGGAATACGAAAGTCTCACAGGAGCGAAGCTGAACCGGGACAAGTCCATCGGTTTGCAACTCGGATCGTGGAGAGGCAGACCGATGCCTTCCGATGGCGTCGTCGGATGCTGGACGGAAGGACCGGTAAAGCTGCTCGGGGTCTGGTTTGGTCCGGACCTCCAGGTGGAGAAGAACTGGAACGAAGTGACGGCCAAGGTGTTTGCACTCACCCAGAAGTGGGCCGAGTGCAAACTATCCTTGAAAGGTCGAGCGGAGGTGGCGAACACTTTTATAGCGTCCGCCATCTACTACCGCTTGACCGTCGTGCCTTGTCCAGCCAAAACGCTCGCCAAAATGGAGCGCGCGCTCTTCCGATTCCTTTGGAAGAGGCGGGCTCCTTTGGTGAGAAGATCCATCTGCTGCCAACACCCTTCTAACGGAGGGCTGGGGATGCCGTGGTTGACGATGCGCAAACACGCGCTCAGGCTGCGGCATCTCTACGTATTCCTCACCGGACAACCGGTGTGGGCCCCGTTCGTGAGGCGAGCCTTCCCACGACTCGTCTCGCTGACCGAGCTGCAGTCCTGGGTCAAGCAGAGACCGAGGAAAATGGGCGACTGGCACATCAAATGTGCTCAGGCGCTCACAGCCCTCTGGCAGGCGGACCCGGCGGTCAGTGGAGACTCCACTTCGTCATTCTATAGAGGGTTGGTCCGCAGCAAGTGCGACGACACGCTCGGTGAAACTCTAGGCGTGGACGAAGATGAACTGGCCAGTCTGTTCGGTAGGACCTTCCGCCCGGGACCGATGGACAACTTCCAAAAGTCCCTGGCCTGGCAGTGCTACCGAGGAGCTCTACCAGTTCGAGACAAGCTCTACAGACATGGGCGCCCGGGAAGGGACCCTGCAAAAAAGATCTGTCCGAGGTGCGTGCGAGACGAAGAAACCGTCGCGCACGCATTCATACACTGCCCGGGCGTCACTGACCTGTGGGGCTATGTAGAACGACTATTGTCGCGGGTGGGACCAATCCAGTTGACCACCGAGTCCATTGTCATGATCAAACCGCCACCCTCCTTCAAAAACGAAGGAGAGGCGGTTTTCCTTTGTGTGATAGCTATGGCGAAAGAGGTTGTATGGTGGACAAGGTTGAAAGGGCTGAGGTCAGACACCTTTCTCTCCGGCCAACAACTGATTCTTTTTTTCAAATACCACTTTGGAAGAAGAATCAGGATGGAGAGAGAGGTGCTGTACCCCAGCAAGTTTTATGAAAGGTGGGTGAAAGTGGCGAGAATGGCCCGAGTGAATGGGCCTTCTCTCTATATCAGCCTGTAGGTTGAGGAAAAGGAGGAGGAGAGGAAAGGAGTACAAACTCTTCGTACTCCTGGAGATGAGGGTTGCACATTTTTTTTCGGGGGTATGTGTTACCTATATAAACTGTCTCCCCCTATTGGGGAAAATCGACTAACTTTTTAAATTCCATTTGTGATAACATTTTACACGTTTTTATTGTATGTAAACTTCCCCCTTTGTATTTGTCCCCTTCTTTTGTGCCCCTGTGGCTAATAAAGAAATCTATCTATCTATCTATCTATCTATCTATCTATCTATCTATCTATCTATCTATCTGTCTGTCTGTCTTACAGTCTACTTGTCTATCTGTATGTCATTATGTCGGTAGAGGGTCGGACGCCATGCTTTGCAGCATAGAGTTACGTCTCTTTATAATCTGAGTTCAAATTCCGCCGAGGTTAACTTTGCCTTTCATCTTTATGGGGTCGATAAAATAAAGTACCAGTCACCCACTGGGGTCGATTTAATCGACTTTCCCCTCCCCCTAAATTACTGGCCTTGTGCCTATATAAGAAACCATTATGTATGTATCTATGACTCTCTGTCTACGTTTCTCTCTGTTTTTCTTTCTGTGTATGTATGTATGTATGTATGTATGTATGTATGTATGTATGTATGTATGTATGTATGTATGTGTGTATATCAGTATGTTATATATGTGTATCTATATCTACCTTTCAATCTAGGATATTAAAATACAAAGACTAATGAGCAAACAAGATTCTTACAGTTTATAGAGTAGACTAAAGGTTGATATTCACTCTTATATTAAAAGCAACATAAGCACTAAGAGCCTGGTACAAACGGAAGTCAGCTACTAATAAAACCATTATTCCACGCGATTTGTACCTGAAATTTCAACAGAGATAAATTGCTTGAAAAAGTTCAGTTCTATGTTTAGAGAGATAGCAATGTTTCCCAAAATAAATGAAAATGTCAACTGAAGAAAAACGATACATTGCATATGCATTAGGTTTTGCAGTAGAAATGTTATGAAAGTAAGCAATAGAATACAATGAAAGGCGAATAGAAAAGTTACCTCTAACTGGGTATTATTTACCAAGAATAAATATATAATTAACAAACTAATTCCGTGTGGCTAACCATCTCAAGCTGGAATATTTTCACTGATGGTTTATAACTACAACATATGATAATTCAGTAATGGGACTGTAACAGAAACACATTTTAAAGTCCGAATTATAGAGAATGTGCCAGGTGTCTGTCTGGTACAATTGATAAAACACTCGAATACGTATCTGTACACTAGGTAGTCAGAGCGCAATCAGATGAAAAAAAAGACAAACCAAAACTATTGGATAGATCTAAATATTTTGATTAATCATTAAAAACGGAAAAGAAAGGAAAAGGCAAGGGCTCTAGAGTCACAGAATCGTGGGGAGGGTAAGGGGTTGGGTGATGGGCTCTTGTCCTAGGGTGCGGTGATGCTGGGGCTGCGTCCCGCGGACAAGACCACAAAAGCGTTCCCACGGACAATGGCCAGCGACACCTGCTGCAACAGTCACCCCACCTCTCAGGTCCCCTTCTTTAGACAGGCTGCGGACATTCCGATCTTGCGGAGGAGCTCGGCAGCACGGGGTCCAAGTACCCCTGAGGTCTCGACGGTGACCGGTACGAAGAGGAAGCAGCCGGACAATCCCAGGTAATTTTTTGTCTTCCTTTGCGCTGCATCACCAAATCAAAACCACACAAAGATATGAGCTCAAATTTTAAAATTTGTAGAAATAGACGGCATGGCAACACTCCGAGATATGAATATGCTCACACTTTGAAATAGTGATCATATATAGTATATAGATGGGAGGTGCATGGCCTAATGGTAAGCGTGTGGATTTACAATCATAATATTGTGGGTTCGATTCATGGACTGGGTTGTGTATTGTGAGATTGAGCAAAACACTTCATTTCATGCTGTTCCAGTATATTCAGCTGAAAATGAGTACCGACAATAGCTGGAGGTTTAACCTTGCGATAGACTGGGGTCTTGTCCAAAGGGGCGTCATGTACTCCCAGTGGCTTCACACAACGGAAATCAGGATAAGCATCGGGACTGATGAGTCTCAGCGTTCGATAGGGTATCCAGGATTACATCATCATATTTTTTCCCCTGATTCTAAGTGTATCATTTGACGGCCATTCGGTTCTTATTTCGGGCAAGTCAAGCCACAGTGATGAGGCTTCTTTTAAGTGTTTATCATATGTTGCTTGCATTGAGAACATTTCTCGATCTAATTCGTGAAAATGGTTGAAACTGTTCCAAAACTGATCTGAGTTGGGATTTAATTCCATTGAAAATTTACTGACTGGATTTAGCCATAACCTGAGTTTCATCAAAACCAAAAGTTATTAAATCAGATTTAATGTCCCTGCGTACTTTTGTTCATATTGTTTTCCATGTGTTTGTGACAATGTCTATTTTGGTTGCGCTCGTCATCGTTAACAGGCGAGCTTCATTGTATATGTATAGATGTTAAATCTATGTTGACCTTTAACTTCAATAGAACAATCGTATGTGGTTCAGGGATTTACGCCCATTGTTATTAACTTTTAATCACTTCATGTATAAACATTGTTTATGGGTGTAGAAACTGAGTAATTTCTGGAGGATACAGATTGTAGTAACAAGATGGAAGCTTCATGTTCACGGATTCGAATATTTCAATTGTCTAGTTTCTATATGTTTGATGCAACGGTCTTTGTACAATTACCTCCAGCCATTACTAACACACACACACAGACACACAACACACACACACACACACACACACACATACACACACACACACACACACACACACACACACACACACACACACACACACACACACACACACACACACACGCACACACAGCAATCCATCCACACATACGTGCATGCATATATACATAAATAATTACATACATACATATATACATACGTACGCACGTACGTACATACGTACATACGTACATACATATAAAACTACATACATACATACGTACGTACGTACGTACATACGTGCATACATACATACATACATACATACAGACATAATTATACACATGCCGAATAACACACACTGGCATGCACACACAGACACACACCCATGATTTGTGTGGTTGTATATTGGTGTAGTTATTCTTTAGACTGAGGCCATGTTTCATATAGCAGACATATAATTGTTTCTACTTTAGGCACAAGGCCAGCAATTACCCAGTACATTACTGATACTTTATTTTATCGACCCCGTAAGGATGAAAGGCAAAGTTAACCTTGACGGGATTTGAACTCAGACCGTAAAGGGACGTAACTATGCTAGAAAGCATGGCGTCCAACCCTCTACCGATACTGCCAATTCACCGAGGCACAATCCATTAATTTGTGGTGAGGTGAAAGTCGATTAAATCGACTCCAGTACGTTACTGGTACTTTATTTTATCGTCCCGTAAGGATGAAAGGCAAAGTTAACCTCGGTGGGATTTTAACTCAGACTGTAACTCACTCTATGCTGCATGGTGTCCGACTCTCTACCGATACTGCCAATCCACCACCATTAGAGCAGACATATAATGGTTTCTTATATAGGCACAAGGCCAGCAATTTTGGGGGAGGGGAAAGTCGATTAAATCGGCCCCAGTTCATGACTGGTACTATATTTTATCGACTCCGTAAGGATGAAAGGCAAAGTTAACCTCGGTGGAATTCGAAACCAGATCATAAAGGGCCGTAACTCTATGCTGCAAAGCATGGCATCCGACCCTCTACCAATACTGTCAATCCACCGCCCTAGAGCAGTCATATGGTAACAACTGTTCCAGTTCGGAACATCCCAGAAGAATTAGATCAGTCAGTGTTTTTATTCCCATTTTATGGTAACAGTGAATGATTTTTAGGGACATTTGGTTAATATATCCAGCAGGTTGAGAGGTCACGTAGAGGTTTCTTAATTGATTCCGTCTGTGTTTGTATGTATGTGTGTTTGCGTGCTTGCATATTTATATGCAGTTTATCTCTACCTATGTGTGTGTGTGTGTGTGTGTGTGTGTGTGTGTGTGTGTGTGTGTGTGTGTGTGTGTGTGTGTGTGTGTGTGTGTGTGTGTGTCTACTCTTGTAATGAGACTTATAGATCGAATACCTTTGGCTACCATATTCACAGCTCTGTCCCTACTCTGACCTGTATTCATATAGTTCCGCGCAAACATGCCTTGAGGTTGTTTTGTTAATCTGTGAAAAACACACCATTATATATACAGAACAAATGTTCACACAAATCTTTTCACTGTGTTTTCAAATCAACGACCGTGTTGTGTTAATTAATACTGAACCTAAACTGCCGACTATCTTTATCTTATATAGTAGCACCATCTTGTGTGGAGAACATTAATACACATCCTGTTATATATAAAGCCAGAAGCGCTTTCAGTTTTTGTCGCTGATTAAACAAGCTTCATGGTGTTCTATTCTTTACTTCTAAAGACAGTAATGTCCTTATGAAGTTATGTCAGAAATAGATCGACGAGGGGGTAAATGATGGCTGGACAAATGTTCATACACTAAGTTGTACGTGATTGCATGTATGTATGCGTGTATATATATATATATATATATGTGTGTGTGTGTGTGTGTGTGTGTGTGTGTGTGTGAATGCGTGTGTGTTTGTGTGTGTTTATATATATATATATATATATATATATATATATATATATATTTATATATATATATATATATATATATACATATATATGTACATGTATGTATGTGTGTATGTATGTGTATATATGACATGGACTTTAATTACAAGGGAGAAAAACATCTTGAAAGCCGCCGAAACGGGATTGCTTCGGAGGAACAAAGGAGCTTCCTTGTTGGATGATACTGGAGGTAATCCTTTCAGAAAAGAAATGGTTGTAGACCCTATAATCGGGAGGATTTTAGTGGCGCGATAAAAGTGGTTTGGGCATGTCGTCAGGATGGGTGAAAACAAGCCGGTCAACAAGAATGGAAAATGGAGCTAAATGGCAGCACACTTGTTGGAAGGCTCAGAAAACGTTCGAACAGGAACATATAATAAAAAAGTGATTAACACAGAAGGGTGCATTGGAAAGGGATAGCTGGAGAGTGCGTATCAATTTACAATGGTCACAGACTAGCAACGATGCTGGAAAATGATGACAATATATATATAGAGAGAGTGAGTAGGGATTTTGGTACCCGCTTCAGTAAACCAGAATTCTACTGAACCTCCTAGTCTATATATATATATATATATATATATATATATATATATATATATATATATATATATATATAGTTAAAAGAATAGAGGTGTAACACACAAGTTATGGTATATTGGTAAACGGAAAAGAAAACGCTGACAAATTGTTCACAGTGAAAAATAGTTTAATTAGGAATAAGTGAGAATTAGTAATAGTATTGGTTAGTATTCAGTTTTGGTTTTAAGTTTTACCGGTTGCGTATTTCTAATGCTTTTCAAAAATAATTTTGAGATAGAGCGCCCGTGATGTTTGCTCTGATCTGAGCATATATATATATATAAAAGTGAATGATATATATCTATACACACATAAGTGTATATTAAGATGCATCAAACTTAAACAAGAGACAATCTGCACAGAATATAAGATTACATAATTCGTTGGATATCATATTAAAATTGAACAAAAAATTAAGGCATAGATACCTGATAAAGATAAACGAATTATGTAATCTTACATTCTGTGTAGATCGTCTCTAATTTAAGTTAGACGTGTCTTAATATACACCTATGTGTCTATAGATATATATCATTCACTTTTTTATAATGATTGAATGCTCGATGTTATTGTTTGAATTTTTTCTATGGGATGTTTTTAAGAGACAAGACATATGTTTGATTTTATATCAATAATGACATCCTGAAGTTTGAAGGTAGCCAACACTCATACCTGTATCTGCGACTGTGTCTCTATGTCTGCGACTATCTGCGACATATGTCCTCTAATTACTTTGTTATATATATATATATATATATATATATATATATATATATATATATATATATATATATATATATATATATAACAAAGGAATTGTGGTAAGGAACCAGATGGACCATAACGCACCAGAGTACTCAATACTTAAGGTAGTGGAGTGGGAAATAGGAAAAAGTATGACCTCGACGGCAGAGCTCAAGTCGTCTCGACGGCTATTTCTGGATTGAAATAGCCGTCCAATCGGCTTGAGCTCTGCCGTCGGGGTCATACTTTTTCTATTTCCTTTTTTCCTATATATATATATACATGGCAGTAGGGGAATATTTGAGAGTAATTTCTCTTCTATTTCTAACAAATATCCCTAGCATGTAGCACCTAGGAATGTATATAGGCAAGGTAAAGGCCTATAGCTTGGAGGTTAGGGGTTTGGTTCAGGATTATAAGGCCATATGTTCGCGTTGTGTCCTTGAACAAGACATTTTACTTCACGTTGTCTTATCCATCCACTTAAAGAAAATTATTTGTACCCGGGAGGTCGCAGGCATGGCCTTGCCACATAATGTGTCACGCAGATTCACTGTAAGAACTACGTTAAGGGTGGAGGTGTCTGTGGAATACTCAGCCACTAGCACGTTAGTTTTATAAGCAGGTTGTTCCATTGATCGAACAGCTGGAATAGCTGGTGTCAGCAAACGGACGGAGATCTAACAGAGAGGGGGGGGTAGAGAGGGAGTGAAAGAAAGAGAGAGAAATCAGAGAGAGAAAAGAAAGAGAAAGAAAGAGGGAGAGAGACCGGAAAGAGATAGAAAAAAGAGAGAGAAAAAGAGAGATAACAGAGAAAGAGAGAAAAGAGAGAGAGCAAGAGAGAGAGAGAAGAGAGAGAGAGAGAGGGAGAGAAAAGAGAAAGAAATGAGAGAGAACAAAGAGAGAGAGAGAGAGGCCAGAAAGAGAGAGAGAGAGACAGAGAGAACAGAGAAGGGAAGAACAGAGAGAGAGAGAAAGAGCAAAGCGAGAGAAAGGAAAGTGTGAGAGAGAAGAGAGAGCGAAGAGAATAAGAGAGAGAAGAGAGAGAGAGAGTTGTCAGAGAGAAAGAGCTAGAGAAAGAGATAGAAGAGAGAGAGAGAGAGAAAAGAGAAAGAGGGTGAGAGAGAAGAGCAGAGATAGATAGAAGAGAGTGAGATAAAGAGAGAGAGAGATAGAGAGAGGAAGAGAGAGAGGAAGAGATAGATAGAGAGAGAGAGAGAAAGAGAGAGAGAGGAAGGGAGAGAGATAAGACAGTAAAATATGATTTGATGGTTATTTGTTAGGCTATGCTACCAACACCGACGCAGCCTTTGCTGTAATTCAGCCTCTTCTCTCTTACATCAGCAGAAGTTGACCAATAATAAATCGTTTTTATATACACAGACAATCTTTTATATTTTATTAGACTTGTTGAATACCCGGCGTTGCCCAGGGACAAAAGTACCTCGAGACAAGATTTGGTCTTAATGAATACATATTCTGTTTAATTAAACACCATTGATTTTGTTGTTGCTGTTGTTGAAAGTTATTTTGTGAACGTGTGTATGTACGTGTGCGTGTATAAGTATGTGTGTATGTGTGTGTGGGTGCGTGTGTGTTTGTGTGTATGTGTATTTTTGGATGTGTGCATGTGTGTATGTGTGCGTATATGCATGTGTGTATGTGTGTGTGTGTGTGTGTTTGGGTGCGTGTGTGTGTGTGTGCTTGGGTGCGTGTGTTTGTGTGAGTGCATGTGTGTGCGTATGTGTTTGGGTGCGTGTATCTGTGTGTGTGTGTGTTTGTGTCTGTGTGTGTGTGTATCTGTGTCTGTGTGTTTTGGTGGTTGTAGATTTAATCCATCGCCGCGTTCAAGACATTTCCACATGGCCCGTGGCTGCTATTTTTAATGGTTTGCCCTCTGCTGCAGGGATTCGGACGAAGTCTCCGTTCTCAAGATATCTTCTTTGTTTTCCTCCACTTTTTCAAACAGGCCGTGATAAAATTAACCAGAGCTTCCATTATTTCATTCTTTGACTAAACTATAAAAGATTATCAACTATATTCATCTAAAACTGATAAATCATATTGACATTGGGATAAAATGAAAAGGTTTTATGCTTTTTTCAATGTAAAGTCATTGAATTGTAATGGCGTCAATCGGCTGTGGAAAGGTGTCTCTACTAGTAGGCGTTGCTCATATTTAGAATAGATTTATAATGGAAGGGTAGCAATGAAGGGTGTGGATTGAAATAGAATGACACGAACGTGAATAATGTAAAGTTTCCATCTCAGTAAGTGTAAGATTATATTACATGGAGAATACTAGAAAGAATTTATACAGCGGCTTGAGTTTCTTGATACTTGCTTGTTATACTATTGTGAAGTAATTACTTCTTACATTGATACAGATTTTAAATATGCATGAATGATGAATGCAGTCTGTCATATTAATCACGTAAGTAAAGGTAAATAGCTATATCTGAAAATCGAAACCACTTTAAGCTGCCTATTTCTTAAAAGGTTGAAGACCTTAACTAAATAAAAAGACTACATAGGATACATGTCTTTCATTTCTGATGTTTTCTATGGTAGATTTTATACAAATATGATTATATATTGGAGATAGGGCGGTGGATTGGCAATAATGGTAGAGCATCGGACAACATGCTTTACGTTCTGAGTTCAAATCCCACCAAGGTTAGATTTTCCTTTCACCGTTACGGGCTCGATGAAATAACGTACCAGTAATGCACTGGCGTAGATTTAAATCAGAAAAAATTATGGCATATAATTACGTCCTTTTACTTTCTGAGTTCAAATTTTGCTGAAGTTAGTTTTGCCTTTCATTTTTACAGGAGCGATAAAAAATAGTACCAGTAACACACTGAGTTCAATTTAATCGATTTCCTCACCCCCAAGAATTGTTGACTTTCTACCTAAATCAGAAATCATTGTATATGGAGGATAGGGCAATCGATTGATAGTAACGATAGAGCATCCGAGAACATGCTTTACATTCTGAGTTCAAACCCCACCAATGTTACCTTTGCCTTTCGTCCTTACGAGGGTCGTTAAAATAAAGTACCAATAACACACTGGCATCGATTTAATCGACTTTCCTCTTCCCTTCAAATTTCTGGCCTTATGCCAAATGTAGAAACAATTATTTTATATAGGAGAATTGGCTGTAGATTGGTAGCATCGGTAGAGTATCGGGCAAAATGCTTTGCGGTATTTTTACGAGTACAACCTTTCTTTTCATTAATGTGAGATTGATAAAATAAAGTACCAGTGAAGTACTGGGGTCGATATAATTGACTTTTCCTTGCCCTAAATTGCTGACCTTTTGCCAAAATTAGAAATCATTGCTATATTAAGGAAAGGGGTATGTAGAATTGTGGTGTTCATTTCTTTATTTAAAGTGACACACCGATAATATGATATCCTAGATGTAGGAAACTGTGGTCCACGGGCCAACTTCAGTCCGTGGACTTAATGTTTACATGTGCCGTTGAGTAGAAGAAGCTGTAGATAAAAATAATTGTGGATTTTTTTTATTCCGTCGTGTTGTTCTGTTTTTATAAACCTAATATTGTGTTATTTTCAGTTTTACTTAATCCATATGCATTATTCGGCGTTACAGTAATCCATATGCATTATTCGGCGTTACAGTAATCCATATGCATTATTCGGCGTTACAAGGGAGGTGGATTAAGCAGTACCAGTAGAGCGTCACACTACATGTTTTACGTTCTGTGTTCAAATTCCGCCGTGGTTAGATTTGCCTTTCATCCTTATGGGGTCGATAAAATAAAGTGCCAGTAATGCACTGGGGTCGATAAAATAAAGTACCAGTAATGGACTGGAGTGGATAAAATAAATTACCAGTAAAGCACTGGGCTCGATAAAATGAAATACCAGTAATGCACTGGGGTCGATAAAATGAAGTACCAGTAACGCACTGGAGTCGATAAAAGGAAATACCAGTAATGCACTGGCTCGATTTATTCAACTTTCCCCTCCCCTAAAATTGCTTGCCCTTTGTCTATAGTAGAAATTATTATTACGGATAAAACAAATGAATTTTCCCTCCCCTCAAACTTTTGGCCTTCTACGTAAATCAGGAACCATTATTCTGTGTTACAGCTGTGACTTAACGAAATAGAGTATTTTTTTTATTAACGTAAATAAATAATATTACGGTATAAAAAATTGCTTCCTGTCTTGGTTATTTTATATCTCACAGCTGAAAAACATTGATTTTATTCTACATTACACATTTATAATGAAAGACATTAAACTAATTAAAACTCAAGTTATTGCCATAACCTTGTGTGATCATGGGTTCAGTTTGACCTGACCATAAACCTCAATAAATACTCGATTAAATCATTTATAATAACTATAAGTGTAAATGTTCATCTAAAAAATAACAATTCTGTCACATATATGACAGAATTGATATTTGTACATCAAAACGGAGGGTTAGTCATTTTCAGCTGAGAATAATGAGGCAATGTGAAATGAAGAGTTTTGCACAAGAACACAACTAATCTAGGAATTGAATCCCCGACATTATGGTCGTAAATCCAACATCCTAATCACTAGACCTCGTGCCTTCACTTTTTTTTAAACAAAAACACCACAAACATTTCTCGATAACACATGAACACCACCCGTTATACCTTTCCTAATAATCTGTGAAGTTATGCTTCCTCTCCAATATAACCTGAGTAAATAGATGCTTAAATCATTTATAATAACCGCTAACTATAACATATTTTTTCTGCCTATTAATATGATGGAATTGTAACATTCATATGTCAACGTAAAATATTTATTTGGGGTTTATATTACGTAACTACTTTTGAACATCTGGGTATCTGACTTAGCTACCATCTGTTAAAGTAATGATATTAGCATATGTGGATAACTTCTGTTAACCTAATATAATTATTTGCGGTTAACATATGGTTTAAGCTACATTTCGTACTATTATCACTACTAAAGATATTTGAGAAAGTTAAGTCATTCATGTATGTAATGACATGTATTTTATCGAAACCATCCTATTATAATACATAAAAATACATAGTACATAAAATCTATTACTATTATAAGCATAAGAGATCTCTTATATTCTTACAAAAACAGACTTAGGTAAACAGATTTCACAATTATCAGGGCTGCTTGAAACAGTAAATGGTGTAATTTCTTTTGCCTTCCTTTTAAAATAATAGGCTAAAATTTATCTAGAAAAAAGGGATGACTAAATTTTTAAAAAATGTCATGATAAATGCTGACAGTTTTCTCTGTTATTGAGTTTATTGTAAAATGAAGAGCTGTGACAAGTGGCGAGACACTGTTGTAGAACTGATCTCATGTACTTACATATATATGGAAAATACATGTAAAATGACGAAGACGACCACAACGACGATGATGGCGTCAACGAGACGATGATAATAACAGTGTTGTTGTTGTTGTGGTAGTGATGGTGGGGATATTGAATATAAAGGGCCGTAACCCTATGCCATTAAGTATGGTTTCCGACGCTCTATCGATTCTGCCAATCCACCGTACGAAAATAATGAGATGGTGATGGTTGGTCTGCTCGTTGAGGTGAGTTGACCAGAGATAAACATCACCACTGTCATAAACACCAACGACAACAACAAAAAACACAATAAATTTACTATATTATTATCGGTAGAATAACGCTAAAATTAAGTTTCCTAATTGTATGTCTAATTAAGATATATTTCTTATTTTGGACATATGTTGTCTTACCGACCCACATACTTAATTAATTGACATATGTTTGCAATTTGAAATGAGAAAATCATATTTGTTTATTTAATTGGAAATTTCATTGCGGAAATAGGCGCTCTGAAATTAATCTTATGTTTAGCTAATTGTTTATGGTCTAATTAATAATTTTTCGCTTTTCAGTAAATTAAATATTTAAGTATTTACTCTTCTGTCTTGAAATTCAAGATTGTTCCTGTACCAGAGGATCTAGTTAATTAGAAGAGTTGTGAACTACGACACAACATAGGACAGACTAGTTATTCCTTAGATATCAGTATTTCGTCTCAAATGCTCTTCTGTAATCTCCCGGACATCTTTATAATGAAAATCAGATTGATTAATCTTCTAACACGAAGAGATACTACCCTAGCGTCTTATATACGAGGGTCGGCTGGAAAGTTCATAGGCTGACCAAGATACCCTGATGGAATGATCAAATGATGTTTATTTTTCAACGTAATCCCTGGAATGAAATAATGCAGTTGTAAATTAATGCATTCAAGATTTCTCAGCTCTAGCATCACTCCTTCATAGTCAGCATAACCTAAAATACTTTTTAATGTAATCCGTACCATGTTTAAAAGGTTAACCTCAGAAACTATAAATATTGCTATCCTACTCAATGTAGCAGGAAGGTGGCGAATTGGCAGAGTTTTTAAAGCGTCGGATTAAATATGCCTCAGTATTTTATTGGCACACTCTGCCCTATGTTCAAATTCCACCACAGTATTTTCCTGGCTCACTTCGCTCTATGTTCAGATCCCGCTATTTTCCTGATTTACTGTAAACTGTCTTCAAATTTCACCACAGTAATTACCGGGCTCACTTCACCCGTGTTCAAATCTCACAGCATTTTCGGGCTCACTTCACCCCGTGTTCAAATCTCACGGCAGTAATTTTCGGGCTCACTTCACCCTGTGTTCAAATCCAGCCACTATAATTTTCGGGCTCCCTGCACCCTATGAACTCCCCTCCCCACATTATTTTTCTGGTTTACTTCGTCCTGTGTTCAATTCCCACCTCAATATTTTCTCACTCGCTTCACCTGTCTTCAAGTCCCACGACAGTATTTATCTCGCTCAATGAGCCCTGCATTCAGATCCTACCGCAGTATTTTCCTCACTTCACCTTATCTTCAAATCCCACCACACTATTTTTTTAACTCACTGCGCACTGCGTTCAAATCCCACCATATTATTGTTTTTACTTACTACGCTCCGAATTTAGATCCCACCACATTAATGTTTTTAATTCATTGCACTCTGCCTTCAAATCCCACTGAGATCAAGTTTTCCTTACCTATTTTCGAGTTCGATTAATAAAGTATCACTCCACTATTTGGGTCGATTCTTCCTCTATCTCTATTACTTGTCTCTCTATCCCTCTTTCGTTCTCTAGAAGACATTGTCTGTGTTACGATCTGGAGAGGGATATGCTCCACCAGGTTTAAAATGCCCAAGACATACCACATGTCAAGATAGTGTTCCTATGTCTTCAGGAGTTAAGTACACATTACTTGTAACAAGGTAGCAGCTAAATATCTCCCAATAAATTCACGACTTTCAAATGGAGACCTCACACTTTAAGTATAAGTATTAGGATAACATATCCAACAATAAATATAGAAAGACTACGGATAGAAAGAAAAACGATGTAATATTGTGTTCAATCATCTACTGATCCGTCATAAACAATCTTAGTTAATTCTGGTTGGAACTGCGCAGCAACAACAACACCATCTGCTGGAGATATATCATCACTATAGATGGAATTGATAGCGTGATTTTTCCCTATCTCATCCAGAATATTGAGTTGAATATCATATCATGGATATATTCTTAGACGAGTATCGATTCAAATATTTGATATTGTATAATGATATCGATAACCTATGTAGTGGTTCTGGTAATGGAAATAGTATTTCGATATATGTTTACGTAAGAGTGGTATTGAATATAGCATTATGATATGAATATGAGATTAAAGTGTAGCTTAGAATAAATCACCGTGACATAATAAGTAAACTAGATTCTTATTCTACATCAAATATTACAAATCTTCTTATAAGTATAATTTCCTGCACGTAATCTTTGTTCGAATCCTTTGGAACACCAGAAATATCCACATTGAATTATATAACGAACTGTGTGCGTGTGTGCGTGTGCGCACGTGTGTGTGTGTGCGCGCCTCTGTGTGTACGCACGCATACACAAACAAAAACACACACACAGACATATATATATATCTTCAGTCGATCGACTTTCGTCAAATCGGACAGAGGAAACAATTTTTCCATTGGGCTTTCCAATTGCTAAAACTACCTATCGGTCTCAAATCCAGGTAGAAGGAGCAACATTAAATAAAGTGTCTTGCTCAAGGACATAACGCATCCTGGAATCGAACTCACAACCTCACGATTGCGAATCCAATTCTCTAACCACTCAGCTGCAAGTAGCAGATTCGCATCCGATTGAATTTCGAGACTGTTACGAAGCACTAAGTGATAAAGTAATTTAGAAATTGCTCCTCAGACTGAACACAATAAGTTAGGTAATAGTGATATAATGAATAATGTGACCAGAAGCATGTTGCCACATTAATACTACAACAACGAAAAATACAGCCAGGTTAAAGTCGAGCGTGGACCTGATCGATAGATATTAATCAATAAATATCTTCGATAGGCTTCTAGGAATCGTTAGTTACACTCCAAGTTGCGTAGCGTATATGCATGTCGGTAATGTATCCTAAGTTGGAACGGGAATTTCTTCAACAGGTTTTTCGTTCCGAGTATCCGTTTCATCAGTTCTGAGTCAACATAGGCATTCTACCGTAGTAGTATATACATCATTGAGGTCAGGTGTTTTTTCTGAGAAAGAGGAGGGATACTTCCTGGGTTTTGGCGGGTATATTCAAAAGTGTAAACAGTCACAAAGTAAGCTCTCAATTAGGTTTTCAAACAAACAATTAAATAATCAATTATTCAATTAATCAATTAATTAACTAATTATAAAGACGATGAGAAAATAATAATAGTAATAAGTATAAACGAAGTTGCAGCTGCAAGTAGCAAATTCGCATCCGATTGAATTTCGAGACTGTCATGAAGCACTGCAATTGCTCCTCAGAGTCAACACAGTATATATGAATATATATATGTTTATGTATTTGTTCTGTAGATACTTGAGGTGAAATCATGTGTTGAAACAGATACAGTTATATTTGGAGATGGTAATGTTGCCAATAGAAAGAAAGACACACCTTATAAGTTTCAATTTATCTTTCTTTTTCGTTATTCATTTGTTTATCAAAGTTCTTTCGACCTCAGTGCATTACTGGTACTTTATTTCATCGAACCCGTAAGAATCAAATACAAAGCTAACCTCGGTGGTATTTGAACATAGAGCGTAAAGGGCCGTAACTTTATGCCCTACAGATACTGCTAATCGACCACATAATAACTTTCCTCTTCCTTGTCATTACACACGCACACACACACACACATATATATATATATATATGTATATATATATATATATATATATATTATTATTTGTCTGACCCGAATTTTTTTGGTCGTTTTTTCGGCTGTGCAAATGATTTTAAGCATTATCTCAGTGTGTTGGTATTTAAACGTTAGTTATAGCTCTGGTTTGTCCAAACTATTGAGCACTTTTCCACACTTTTCGAAGATTGTGTTTCGTTATTTCGTGGGCCGAGATTCCGATTCTCGATAATTTATTTGTATTTATCTCCAGTCTTTAGCTATTCACCAGTTAATTTTATTGATTTTTTAGTTGATCTTATTGACTGATGAATGGCTCATGTTAATTTTAACCCGTCTGTTGAGAACTCTAATTCGATATGTGATATTTTGTATTTTTACAACAATATACACTACTGAATTCATTCGCCTAATATAGGGGTTCCCTCCCTTGCTAGACCCCACGTGGATTTAGTAACGGGTTCCCTTGTATTTTTTTGAACGAAATGCCTGTTGAGAAAGTGGTTCCTCGTTCATCATTCTACCAGAAGCCGGATATTTTTTATGTAAGCTGACGGTAACTGATTTAGGAGCTGCAGAAACGAAAATGCTAGATTTTACCATCATTCTAGCGGGTCCGGGTAAAGATTTTTCATTCATATATATTATTATTTGTCTGACCCGAATTTTCTTTGTTGATTTTTCGGCTGTGCGAATGATTTTAAGCATTATCTCAGTGTGTTGGTATTTTAACGTTAGTTATAGCTCTCGTTTATTCAAACTATTGAGCACTTTGCCACACTTTTCGAAGATTGTGTTTCGTTATTTCGTGGGCCGAGATTCCGATTCTCGATAATTTATTTGTATTTTTATGTATATATATATATATATAGAGAGAGAGAGAGAAAGAAGGGAGCAGACATTTAAATAGATATATTTTTAATATAGGATCTTATAAATGAAAAGCATTTAGCGTTTCCTTTTAGACAAAGAATATATATATATATAAACTATAAATATACTATTAAAAAAAACAGTAGTATGAGAAAAAAAAAACAAAGAAATTGAAATTGAAATAAACCATTTCCTATGTATATATATTTAATAGTATATTTATAGTTTTCCAGCGGAAATGATATTACGGACCGTTACATTCAAATACAACCGGAATTCACTTTTATTTATACATTTTATAAATATTTATCTCTCACTTACTCTGTCTGTCTGTCTCTCTCTCTTTCTTTCTTTCCCTGTCTCTCTCTCTCTCTCTCTCTATATATATATATATATATATATATATTATTTTTACCTACCTATTTCTATTTTCATATTTAACTTCTATTGCATTTTTTTTTAACTACCACGAAATTTGAAAAAAGGAATTAAATCATAATTATTTTCCAACTATGGCAAATATATATATATATATATATATATATATCGCAGAAATGCTATAAAGATACCGGCTGGATGATATGGAGTTCAATTCTTCATAGCGGCCGTTGGAAAATTATTTTTTCCTTCTTTCAAGGGTCTTCACCCTATTTTATACAAGCTATCTTTATAATACATATAATATATAACAATGATGTTATAGAGAAAATCGTGCTTGTATATATATTAACATCAAGTCACCTTTGCCTTTTATCTATTTAAGGTCGATAAAAAAAGTACCAGGATAGTGCTGTGGTCGCTTCTTCCTCAATATCTCTTTCTCAATTTCTTTCTCTCACTCTCTCTACGCTTCGCTGAAAGAAATCTGCTGTATTCAGGCCTGGAGAAAAGAAGGGCGCCGCCAGGATTAAAAATGCCCTAGAAACGCTTTATGTCAATACGACTCCCCCAAGAGTTACGCCCCCCTTACGACTACCTCAAGAGTATCGCGACTTTACGACTCTCCCAAGAGTTACGGTCCCCTTACGACTCACTCAAGAGTTATGGATCCATACGTATATGTTAATATATAGGTAAAATGAGAAGCACCATAATGATGTCCATATGTTAGAAACTAACATGCCAAAAAGATAAAATCAGAATACGGATATGTCATTGAAGTTAGATAATATATAGTTACTATATAGATTGCTTCATGACATGCACTCATACTGAAATATAGGATTCTCTTCTACGTATTTTACTACCACACAGTATTTGATAAAAACCAACTCCTAAATCAATCCAACAAATAATATAACTAATAATATAATATAACTAACTAGACCTAACAAAAATAATCAAAACAAAAAAATAACGAACCGAAATTAAAACAAAAAAAAGAGATACATTTTTTCTTTATTTTTTTAGAACTGATCAGAAATCTGAAACGAAACGAAACACGATTTTCCTTACTTCCTGCCTAGTATAGACATTAATTAACTCATTAATTGTAGTTTTAGGATAACTTAGTCAACAGGTTTATTCCTAACATATACATGATATATTACTATTCTATATGCTAGTAATATGAGAACTTCGGAGATGCATAACTAAATATTAAGTGTTCAAGTGTTAGTGTGCGTTTTTATTATAGCTTTGTTTTACATTCGCATGCATTTTCACAATTTCTAGTCTCATGACTGGAGTTACATAAAGTTTCAAGAGTATTTCCTTTCATCTAATGTTCACAAAAGAGAGTACGTTTTGAACGGGGTTTAGTTAATTCTAATATTTAACGTTTCCGTCTTTTTACAAAACTAAAGGTTGCTATGATGTTTCTGAGAACATCCATTATATGTGATATTGGCTCACGGAAAGTAGACGTGTGCGACTTATAAATCATTAATGTTGCGAGAATCGATACTGTTCCTGTTGTTATTAAGGTTGTACGTTTTGAACGGGGGTTAAGGGCGGTGGATTGGCAGTGTCGGTAGAGGGTTGGACGCCATGCTTTGACGCATAGAGTTACGGCCCTTGCCTGAGTTCAAATCCCGCCGAGGTTAACTTTGCCTTTCATCCTTACGGGGTCGATAAAATAAAGTACCAGTAATGTAGTGGTTAATTACTGGCCTTGTGCCAAAAGTAGAAACAGTTATTAAGGTTGTTGTGCTACTCAACGTTCTCATTGTAGTGAATGTGTCTCTTTCACATGTGAATGCAAAAAAAAAAAAAAAAAAAAGAAAAAAGAATGTATATGTTCCATGTTGCAGACTACTGTTTTGCATCTAGATAAATGAAATTTTATCTAAGGCTCATCTCTTCAAAAAGACGGTTTTATGCTATGTAAGGTTCTCTGAAATTTGTACGTTTTAGCTCTTGCCAGAGAAACTAAGAATATTGTGAAGCCCTCTAGTACTACAATTAGTATTGGAAACAATTTACGGATTAGAAAGATAATTCATTTAGAATAAGTTGTCGATATCCCTGGCATCTTCTGACCTCGTACAGCTGACTTCCTCCCAGCTGCCCGTGAGGGAGGAGTCCCGCGAGGTGGAGTGGTTGTTGCAGCGGTTGTCGCTGGCAATTTCCATGCCAATGCCTTTGACATTTTGTCCGCAGGGTGCAGCTGAACCAGCACTCTGACTTAGGTGCAGAGTCTGCCATCCTTTCTCACTCCCCGTGTCTTTTGTTGCTTAACAATCTTTGCCCTTTCCCCATTTTTCCTTTCTTTTGTTGTTTTGCTTTTATTTTATTTTGTAATTGTTACTCACTGCTGAGGTTATCAAAGAAGAATAAAAGACTTGGATTTCTATTATTTAAATTAATACAGTATTTGGGGTAAAGTTTTCCCCTGAAAACTAAAAAAATCAGTATGAAGGCAAACTTTTACTTTAAGTTCTATATTTGTTTATCCTTTGAGAGTCAACCTGACAATCTTTTAAATCCCAAAGATGCAACCATTCTGATTTAATACATATTCCAAGGCCAATTGAAGATTGTCAGTGGCATTTTTATGTAAGTTACCCAAAACATAGTGAATTCATATGATTATATTTACTTTAGGTGTTCATAAATGCGCGCAATGCTAAGCACAGTCGCTAGTACATTATATAACCATAACATCTATGCTGCATTACATAGTAATATTTACCAAGGGGCTACACTTGAATTATGCTCATTCAAAGCAACTGGAACCAGCACAGTTATTTGGTTTAATTGGTTTTGTTATTTATTGGAAAAATGCAAAATGTTCTTCATGTTAGTCCTCATCGAAACATCGTTTTTCATTATGCTCTAGCTTTGGACTTACAGTCATTACTTTAAGACTTTGGAATGGAATATGTGATGTTCAGTTCAAAGAAACGGTGCTTGTTCACTGCATCTTGTGAAGTGCTCTCGCCAACTCGTCAAGGTATCTTGTTATATAAAGTTCTCTTTATTATAAAATATATTTTCTGTTGCTACTAAATAAGTTATGGACTTGTCAATCTGAGTGGCTTAAAGTTTGTATTGTTTTATATATACATTTTTCTGTTTTTTTCTTTTATTTGGAGTTAACAACTATTGAATTTGATGTCCTCTTATCAAGTATTTCAGGTGTATAGTTTTCTATTTTGTCATCACCACCGATTTTTCACCTGTCGTTTGATATAACTATCTTGATAAAGTTGTTTTTTTGCTATTAAATTAACTGATATATTTCTCACATGATTTTGGCGTGCTGAAAAGGAACAAAATATTTTTTCGGAAAATTAGTTGTACCAAAGGTTAGTTTTGTGACACACTGTATCACACTGCCCCTCCTCCCAGAAAACTATGTTGAAGGTTCACGTTTTGGTGGAATTCTCAGCCACTTACAGGTTAATTTCATGAGTAGGCTGTTCCGTGGAACACCGGTCGTTAGAACTGACGATGGTCTAACAACAACAACCTGGAAATACTTGAGAAATACATCGTTGGAACCGATGGAGATCCATCATTCTCACTTTATATCAACATTTTGTGAAAGCACGTGACTATGTGGTTAGAGTTTTCGGTTCATGATCCTAAGGACGTGAATTCGACTCCTGGTGGCACAACGTGCCAAAGGGCAAGACACTTTATTTCATCTTACACAACTGCCAAAAATAAGCTGTAAACATATAAGCACCAGCCTTGTTACACACATTGTATCACACTGAATATTCTTTAGAACTACATTAAGGGTATACGTGCCTGTTTGTGAAGGTCCGTGGCTTAGTGGCTAAAGTGTTCGGCTAACAATCGTAAGGTCATGAATTCGATTCCTGGTGGTGTGTTGTGTCCTTCATAAGGGACGGAGTTCCAGCACGCACACGTTGCTCCAATTCTTTCCATTTAGACTTCATATGCTGCACTGTAACCTTTCTCTGTTGCCTTTCTATTTACGCATCTGGTTTATTCTCAAAATATTCACATTATATCCTAAAATACATCTGCGTCTATATATAATTTTTTTAACCGTGTTTTTTATTTCAATTTTCTATACTTCCCTTTTTGTTGTAACGCTATATGGTGTCCATCAGTGTATAAATAGGCTTCTATATTACCGTAACATTTTTACTTCTATCTATCAATATATTTACTCTTTACTTCAGAAATCTGAAAAAGAGATCTCTCTTTTTCTCAATAGGCGTCAGTTCACTGACGACTTCCGCTCTTTTTTTTTATATTTATGCTCTACATGTAACCTTTGTGCATCAGGTCCAAAGTACACATTCCTCTTTCTAATTTTAGAAGAATAAGAAGTTATTTTTTCTTTTGGTCACGTTATCCAAGTTTATTTTTGGACTCGGTGCATTGTATATGTGTTTCAGTTTCAGTAAGTTAAGTATAGTTTTACGTAAGTACCCACTTGTTTACATGTGTGACAGAAGGTTTTCAATGTAGACATCTTCTGCATAAGATGCTTATATTGGTGAAAGTTTAATATATCTAAAAATAATGCATGTATCTCTTAATCAGGCTTTTATTTTTGTAGATTCTTATATTTGCAGCTTGTTTTGTCAGTTTAACATGATGTTTCTCACTGTTTGCACCAAGCAGAGAGATAACGAACGACGTCAATCAGACTTTATCGTCATCATCACTATCATCGTCTTCGTAGGCATAATTGTCGTCATCATCATCATCAACATCACCACCACCACCATCATTATCATCATCATCATCATCATCATGTATGTATGTATGTATGTATGTATGTATGTATGTATGTATGTATGTATGCATGCATCCGGGAGATGTATGTATGTATGTATGTATGTATGTATGTATGTATGTATGTATGTATGTATGTATGTATGCATGCATCCGGGAGATGTATGTATGTATGTATGTATGTATGTATGTATGTATGTATGTATGTATGTATGTATGTATGTATGCATGCATCCGGGAGATGTATGTATGTATGTATGTATGTATGTATGTATGTATGTATGTATGTATGCATCCGGGAGAGATGACCCCTTAGCCTTTGTCAAGGCAGAATTCTAGGAGAAGGAAAACTCTGATATAACACCTGCAACCCTGATGGTATCCAATGATGTTGACTTGTTCTTCTTTTTGGTAAATATCATCTTGGTTAAGAGAGTGGGACTGGCTTTGTGCAGTGCCTTTGCTCACTTATCTGGAGATCTCTCTGCACTTGTCATCACATGGTACCATGGGCCCAGCACTATGTCTCAATAATTGTCACAAGTGTAGTGTTTGTACCAGAGTTTTCAAGTCGCTGGCTGGACTAAAAAGTCATACTCGTTCAGCGCATCGGTAGGGGTTCTCCTACATGGATATAAAGTAGTGGCCGTACTCGAAAACGAGTTGGCAGCCACCATGTATATATATATATATATATATATGTATGTATGTATGTATGTATGTATGTATGTATGTATGTATGTATGTATGTATGTATGTATGTATGTATGCTTGGCTTTGTGGTTAGTAAATTCGGCTCACGATCGTAAGGTCATGAGTTCGATTCCCGGCGGTACGCTGTGTCCTTGAGCAAGACACTTTATTTCACGTTGCTCCAGTCCGCTCAGCTGGCAAAAATGAGTTGTACCTATAATTCGAAGGGCCAGCCTCGTTACATTCTGTGTCATGCTGAATCTCCCCAAGAACTGCATTAAAAGTACGCGTATTTGTGGAATGCTCAGCCACTTGCCCGTTAATGTCATGAGCAGGTTGTTACGTTGATCGGATCAACTGAAACACACGTCGTCGTAACCGACGGAGTGCTTTCCATGTATGTATATATATATATGTATGTATATATATATTTGTATATATATATATGTATGTATATGTATGTATATATATATATGTATATATATATGTATGTAAATGTATGTATATGTATGTATATATATATATGTATATATATATATGTATGTATATATATATGTATATATATATATGTATATATATATGTATGTAAATGTATGTATATGTATGTTCTGGTTTTATAATTCTATAAATATTTACCAATAGAGAGAGAGTCGCTTTCTAACACAGACACAAGACCTTTTCATTGGAGTTTAGACATCAATTAGGTAGATATGTATGTATGTCTACATGCGTGCGTGCGTGAGTGTGTGTGTGTGTAGGTATGCATGTATGTTTGTGTGTGTGAATGTGTGTGTATGTGTGCGTGGAGGTATGGAAGTTATTGTATGTGTGGTTGTGGATGTCTTGAGTTATCTATGCACACGTACATATGTTTTGTATCTATACATATGTATATACAGTTATTACATGCAAGACTTTTGGAATGTTTTACATAATTTTACTGTTCTATTAATATGTATGAATGTATGTACGTACGTACGTACGTACGTACGTACGTATGTATGTATGTATGTATGTATGTATGTATGTGTATGTGTGTATATATGTATGTATGTATGTATGTATGTATGTATGTATGTATGTACGTATATTTGTTTGTGGAGAGAGAGACTCCTAGTCTTCATAAAGGAGAAGGTCACTCTGATATAAAACCTGCGACTTCGTTTGCATCCAATGATATAGACCAGTTCTTCTTTTTTTAGGTAAATACCTTCGATGTTCAGAGAGTGGGATTGGCCCCGTGTATAGCCTTTCCTCACTTAAAAAAGCTTCAAACACAGGCATCACTTGATATGTGACATTGTTTACGATGCATGGTATTGCTGGCCATAGGCAAGTCCTTAGCAGGACTAAAAAGCCACGTCCATGATACTCATGCTTAAGTATCAAACGATGGCATTACTTAAAATCGAGTTGCAGCCATCATCATTTATGCAAATTTGCATGCATTTATGTATGTATATATGCATGTATGTATGTATGTATGTATATATGTGGGGTAATAAACGAGAAAAGCAGAATGATAGAGAGAGTAGAGAGAGAGAATAGAGATAATGGAGAGGGGGAGAGAGGGGGGAGAGAGAGAGGAGAGAGATAATGGAGAGAGAGAAGGAAGAGAGCGGGGAAGAGAAGGGGGAGAAAGGGGAGAGGGAGGGGAGAGAGAGAGGATAGAGATAATGGAGAGAGAGAGGGGGAGAGAGATAATGGAGAGTGAGAGAGAAGAGAGAAGAGAGAGGGGGAGAGTGAGGGGAGTGAGAGGGAGAGAGGGAGGGGAAAGAGAGGAGAGAGAAGGGCGAAAAACAAAGAAAGGACGGCATAGCCGCAAGGGGGTTTTCTAGGAGGATTGTTCTTCTTGTACGTCACTCGATATATTTTGAACAAGATGCATTTCAATAAAATAGCCTTTGATATCATTGAGAAAACGTCAGTTTATGATGTCTGTCTTGAATGTTTTGCTGAAGACGTTGAAGCTAAATATAGAGTTTCATTATAGTTCACTTCATCTGTATTTCATTACTTCAAAAGAAACACCAAAGAAAATATTATAGGAAGCAGAAACTTTTTATTCATTAATTGAAATCAACGAGCGTTTGTAATTGGAAAATAGAAATTTATTGTTTATTGTAGTTAATTTTTTCTTCTTATTATAAATTAATTAATTGAGTGATTAAGTAGAATTTCCTATCTTCATAATAATTTCTTGATAAATCTTTGACATGCACAAAATGCGGTCAACCACGTTGTTTGACTCGAGAGAAGGGATGTCGATGAGAATAACTTCATAACTATTACTACTACTACTACTACTACTTCAACTACAACTGATCTACCCCCTCCCCATCACCACTACTATTACTTCAACCACTACTAATTTAATACTACCACTTCCACCCACTACTACTACTACTACTACTACTACTACTACTACTACTACTACTACTACTACTACTACTACTACTACTACTACTACTACTACTTCTGCTACTACTACACTACTATTACGACGACGACGACTACTACTACCAATACCACCTCAACTACTACTACAAATAATTATTTTTAACGTTAATACAAGGTCAGAAATTTGGGCGAAGGAGTAAGTCGATTATATTGTTGACCCCAGGACTTAACTGGTACTTTCTTTTTAGACCCTGGAATGATGATAGGCAAAGTTGACTTCGAAGAGGATTTGAACACACAATTTAAAAGGCCTCAAATTTAAAACACCACAAATATTTTTTCCGATATTTGTCTCGAAATATTGATTTCTGATTTAGGCAGAAGATCAACAATTTTTGGGAAGAGGAAAGTCGAGTAAATCGACCCAGTGCATTACTGGTACTTTATTTTAACGAACCCGTAAGTATGAAAGGCAAAGCTAACTTCAGCGGGATTTGGACTCAGATCTCAAAGAGCCGTAACTCTATGCCATAAACCATGTTGTCCGACGCTCAATATTGTTCTACTGAGCAGTATAGAAATGCTTCTTCTTTCCTTTTAAAAAAAGTACGTTATATTTAGAGCACCTCATTTTGAACACCAGCAGCTGGTTTGAACTCATGATTGACGAATAAATAACCCAGTAGCTTATCTTCTAAGTCATCATACGTTTCCTCTCTTAACTACACTAGTTCACGCGATAAATAAATATTTATCTTTTTCTTGCTTATGTGTTTAATTGAAAGTATACAATAGAAATTCATATAATTTGTCGCTGAATAACAAACATTATTCAAAGCTGGTTGGTAAACATTTTTTATTTTGCAGTCAAATGCACCGATCTTGTTAAGTCTAAACATAGAGTTAGCGTGGGATTTACTTAATGAAGAAATCTTTTCAGTTTTGGAAGCTCCCTTCTCTTTCTAATTTTCTCCTCACCCCCACTTCTCTCTTTTTCTGTTTATCTTTTTTTATTTTTTTTCACTTTGGCTCTCCTCCATCTCACTTTTATTTATCTCTCTCTCTCTCACTCTCTTTCCCCTCATTTTATCTGACAAGAAACATATTGTGACTTATTGTACGAATCTCTTCAGAAATATCTGATACATACTGTTAGACCCAGAACTATTTCTATCAAAAGCAGTGTGGTTATTGTCTGTACATATGTCTCTGTCTATCTCTCACGCTATAATACCTCATCCATAGCGTGGGACTGATTCTTTACCAAGGACTGGCTTAACGTCTCGCTGTATTTCAGATAACAACAGTGACGTCGACAGCGACAATAATAACTATGACGACGTCCATAAAATAACACAAACAATATCACCGTCGCCACTGGTCCCGACTCTTCACCACTGACAATACCACCCACCATCACCATCGCCCATTATCCCATCATTATCATCTTCATCTTCATCATCATCATCATAACCACCACCAACATCATCATCATCATCAGCGTCGTCCTCGTCCTGCTCCTGCACATTCTCCTCTTCCACATCATCGTCGTCGTCGTATCATCATCATCATCATCATAACCACCACCATCGTCGTCATCGTCGTCGTGATTGTTATCTTGTTTATTCTCACCATTAATGGAAGAAATAGTAGGTAATAAAATAATAATATTAATGGCATTAAAAAGGTGAGTTCATCATCATCATCTGACGGCCTCAGCCTAAATCGACTCAACGTGGGTCTGTCGTTCATTGCCGCTGCCAAATCCTGGATTTCAATACCAGAATCTCTGGAGATGACATCAGGATAGGAGAGCTTCCGTCCTCTGTTATTAGTGACTGCTTGTGGTTTCCAAAGCACTAAAACGGCGAGTTACAAAAGCAGTAGCGAAGGGTTACATGGAATAAAAAATCAACAACATATATATATGAGTTGAAAAGAAAAAGAAAACATGAAAATAAATACCTGTATGTTACGAAATAAAGGGCACAGTCAGGTCAAAATAGTGTACTTTAGAACTACCTAATTGCTCTACAGCACCTCTCTGTTACGAAATTACAAACGAAGATTGCGAGCACAACACTGTAGTCACACCACACTTGTCACACTTGCTTACCTTTCAACAAATTTTCTGAAGGTCAATATCTCCTTTTCAACTCTCATATTTGTTTTCAAGTGGTTCTTGAAAGCGTTGATGAGAAGAAGAGGAATATTTCTCCCCTCAGTCGTCACAATCTCGCCCACAACACTACATCTTTTACTAAAGTCATAGACAGAGAAATACTGACCTTCCATTGTGCCAAGGGAAGGAACAGGAGTGGTTTTTATAATGGACTCAGCAAACACCAGATCCGTGTGACACGTGATAACGTATGTTCGACGTAATATCACGACTCAACGATGTTTGAAAATTGAACAAATGTATATATGGTAGGTTTTCTCGCTCTGTGGGCATCAAAGTCACCTTTAGAAATGAATGTTAAACTGGCAACCCCTGCTGCTACCATTACCTGACATAGAACCTTTCGTGGTTGTCCATAATCCTTGAACTACAAATCGTCTCGAAGATACTTCGGTTGATTCTTATCGGCGTCCAGAATATTCTCTAGTCCATCATTATACATACATGCTACGAACTTGCTCCACAGTGTAAGTCTTTATTTTTTCAGTGGTTGTATTAATTGAATGGCAAATGACCGCGACTGCTTGTCAACATTCAAGATACCAGACACCCACCCTTGGTATACGTTTGAAACGGTGATCACAGTTATTCACCGTCCAAGATTTTGTCTAGATGTCGTAACCTGAGCGCATGCTTGTCCCTGATCTCTTTCCAGTAATATGGAGATTGCTGGAAGATAATAAAATCTGAAGACAGTATGTCGGATGCCAACCATATTTCTTTATATATTTTATCCTATTAATTTCAACCCAACAAAGTAACAATAATTTTCTTTTAAATAACCTGACGTTATGTAGTTGATTGAAACGACCTTGGTATACTTCTTATATGTCACTAATCTTGATGGGATAATAGCAAATTCGATCTTACTAGAATTTAGCACACACGAACTTCGTGTATGAACAATGCACTGTTCTTGCGATCGGTGTTAAGCTGGGTGTTAATCTGTTCGTTATCATCGTTCAACAGGCGATCTAGCCGTGTCCGTTATGTGTTTATTTATTTAAGACTTAATGTGTCTAGGTCTACATTATCCAGTAATTATGTTTTTAAAGACGGTATCGTTGGCTTTGAGAATATTTCACCTACTATTTCTAGTAGATCAAGCAACAATATAGAGTAAGCTGCTGTTTAAACCCAGGTCAGATCAACAGCGTTCCAGTCACAACCATCTATTCTTATGTTCAGGCATTGTACATTTATAATTACACTAAATGAGGTCTTCCTGTTTAATACTACAGCGTGCGGTGTGAAAGAGATTTAGCTGTGCATTCTAGCAAGCCAACCGATCTCTTAGATACCTCCCTCTGTTGACTTTTATGTTATTGTTTATATAACCAGTTAAAAAGGGTAGTACAACACTAGGTAAAGGTATTTTGTCCTCGCTTTAACTGAGTTGCTGTTTTGTTAATACTGTTATTGTTATTTAATATTGATGCAAACATCAATAGGTGGTATTTTTATTCATGATATCATAGGGGGAGGTAACTTATGCTATTAAACATTATATAATCAGATCGATTTTTGGTCACACTTATCTATCAGTGAAGTAGAGAAGAATCGGTTGAAAATATTATCTAATAGCTATCAAAGAACATTTTCTTAACAATGGGAAGGTAAATTTCTACGGCTTTCGAATTTATACACGCGTGCACATAGATGCACACACATACACACACATATACACTCACACACACATACACACACACACACACACACACACACACACACACACACACACACACACACACACACACATATATATATATATATACATATATCAGTGATTAGAGGATGTGTCAACTATGACATTTACCTAGGCGTCTGTCACTATTACAAATATCGAATTACAGAAAGTCAGTCAGACGCAGTACACAAAAAGTGTGAGGGGTGGGAATTCCACAAGTTATAATGCTAACATGCAATACACCTGATATGCTGCTATTTATTATTATTTGTTGTCTCTAAATGAATACGCATATGACAGTAAGTAAAATATGTGAATAAATACAAAATGTAGGGCGGCAGATTTTCTGTTTCAAATTTTCTCTAATTTCGTCTTATTTTTGGTAAATTCCCTTTTTCCATTCTTTACCCTTTTACAGATCTGCCAGCTTCTAAAAACTCAAAAGGGGAGCACCATGAAATGAAGTGCCGCAAAACGAGGAGAAATGAGGCAAAATGGGGAGATTTTACATAATGAAATCTATACCCATTTTCACAAGAGAAAAATATCTCTCACCTACCCCAGAGTGGAAAGGAGATATCCCCGTCGGACGGGGAGAGAGTTGACAGGTCTGATTTTATTGTATTTCATGGGTAAGCTACAATAAATTGTACTATAAATATTATAAAAACCAGGATTCAAAATTGTTCTACGGTGGGCCTTAGAAAAGTAGTTTTCGAGCGGCATGTGACGCATTTTTGAGACCTTGTTGGTGATGTTAAGTGGTAGACATACTTGTGAATGTATATATGTTTGTGTGTATGTGTGTGCTTAATTTTGTGTGTATAAATGTGAGTTGTGTGATACACATAGCAATGAAAACAGACTTCTGCATTCAGTGAGTTTATTTCATTATAATGAGTATCTCAAACTGGCATTCCGTCGGTTACGACGACGCATGTTCGAGTTGATATGATCAACGTAACAGCCTGAACGTGAAATCAACATGCAAGTTACAGACACGTGTACCCTTAACGTAGTTCTCTGGCAGATTCAGCGTGACACAGAATGTGACAGGGTCAGTCCTTCGAATTATAGGTACAATTCATATTTGCCAGCTGAGTGGACTGGATCAACCTGAAATAAAGTGTCTTGCTCAAGGTCACAATGCGAGGGGAAAGGCGATTAAATCGACCCCAGTGCGTTACTGGTACAGGAGTTACGGGACTATGCATATATAATAATTGTAACACAAATGACTTTTCCTAGGAAATGTTCATTATTTGTGGATTGGCAGTATAGGTAGAGAGTCGGACGCCATGCTTCCCAGTCTAGTTACGTCCCTTTACGGTCTGAGTTCAAATCCCGCCGAGGTTAACTTTGCCTTTCATCCTTACGGGGTCGATAAAATAAAGTACCAGTAATGTACTGGGGTAATTGGTGACCTTGTGCCAAAAGTAGAAACAATTGTTTATATAGTTAATTCTTGTTCTGGTAATATACCATCATACATGAGGATTTGAAAAATAAAAACACAATTCAATGATATCAAAATTCAGTTAAAAGACAACAAAATTAAAAATGTCATATTTTGTTTCAGGTCATGTGATTCTATACTGATTACTACTGTTGAAATTACAACACAGTGACAGAAATCATCCGTCAACCAGCTGCGATTAATGCAGAGAAAGCTCAGATGACAAGTAAACCAAATGAATCTGTTACATAGATCATATAGCCTTGTTTAACTACAACGTTGGGATATAAGAAAGAGAGGTACATACCACCTCTAAGTTGAACGAATCTGTAAAATAAGGAGAACAAACATTCCCACTAGAACTTACAGAAAATCATATAAAGTATCGCTGGAGAAGGGAAAAGAGGGCAGAATATATATATATATATATATATATATATATATATATATATATATATATATATATATATATATCAAACATGGCGTGTTGCGTGGTTGCGCATGGGTTACATATGAATAAAATTAGTCCTTCATCAGTGATCTTCCAACCTTCATTGGTATTTCTTCGCGTTAAAGATCATATACCTCTGGTTGGTGCGAGCAATAACTAAAGAAAGTTAATGTGACACGTAAAATAGGGTGAAGCGAGCGAGACATGTAAACAAACAAAGATGGTAATGCAACGGAAAGAGAGGAAGAGGAGAAACAAGTCTGTGATATATATGAACTTAAGCTCGTTGAAATTATAGATGAGAGGTAAAGACCATCCGACCTGGGCGAGATATGAGCGAGAAAAGGATTTCACACAGGTCAAACGGGAGGAAGTGAGAGAGGGGGAGAAGCAGAGAGTGAGTGAAAGGGTGAGGAAGAGGCCAGCTGAGAGAGAGTGACTGGCTATACCTCTGGTTGGTGCGAGCAATAACTGAAAAAAAGTTATTGGGACACGTAAATTAGGTCGCTTCACCCTAATTATATATATATTGAGAGAGAGCGGGGGAAGAGAGAGAGAGAGAGAGAGAGAGAGAGAGAGAGGGAGAGAGAGAGAGAGAAGATCCACTGATTCACCCAAAAGAAATGGAGAAAATCCATAAATACCAGGACCTTAGAACTGAAGTCCAAATAATATGGAACATGAGAAAGGTGAGGTTATACCAATAGTGATATATGCTTATGGTTGTATGAACAAGAACTTAGAAAAATGGATAGAAAAACATGGAATCCAGGCCGAAAACGACACTTCTAGGAACAGCTAGAATTTTGAGTAGGTGATGGGAACACAAATACCAGGATAAAGTAATCAAGAGTTGTTACATCATGAGTTATGACCCATCTTCTTTGTTTAGTAATACGGCCTGAGAAAGAAGAAATAATAATTGTTAAAGAAGAAATAATAATTGTTTCTACGTTTGGCACAAGGTCAGCAAATACTCAGTGTATTACTGGTACTTTATTTTATCGACCCCGTAAGGATGAAAGGCAAAGTTAACCTCGGCGGGATTGGAACTCAGAATGGCAAGGGCCGTAACTCTATGCGTCAAAGCATGGCGTCCGACGCCTCTACCGATACTGCCAATCCATAATAATAATAATTGTTATCAATGGTGACTATTTACTTCAAAGTTTTGTCGCAGTTTTTGGATTATCATTGATAAAGTCGGGATTTCCTCAGTTCA
>OZ024740.1:313775657-313783157 GCA_964016885.1 Eledone cirrhosa | reverse complement strand
ATTTATTATTAGACATGACATGACGGCGGTGGATTGGCAGTATCGGAAGAGAGTCGGACGCCATGCTTTCCAGCATAGTTACGTCCCTTTACGGTCTGAGTTCAAATCCCGCCGAGGTTAACTTTGCCTGTCATCCTTACGGGGTCAATAAAATAAAGTACCAGTAATGCACTGGGTAATTGCTGGCCTTGTGCCTAAAGTAGAAACAATTATTAGACATGACTGTTCCATACATTCTTGTTACGGTAAAGTGTAGTTTGTAAATATATATATATATATATATATATACCTAGTAACGGGAGATTTTATTGTGGTTAGTGATACACGAATCAAATGCTTGTTATTCTTATACGTAATACGAAACTTTTATAGAGCTCTAAATCACGTGGAGTGGTGTGTCGTTCATTCATTTTCTTATAGGAATGTGAGTAAATTAGATAGTTTCTTGCGGATTTGGAAATGAAATGTATTTTGATTGAATTTAAAGCCTTTAAATGTCTCAGTGAGCCAGAAAATTAGCTCCTGCTCAACGCCGCTTGTTATTCCCAAATTATGATAGTAGTTCACATTAGTGAACAATACAGTACTCGTTAAAATTGTTAATCAGAATGAAAAGCACTTAAAACTCGTCTGAAAAATGTTAATCATTATTGAATCTTAATCTTGTTTTGCTTAAGAGCGTATTGTTAAGTAATTTACCACCCCAGACACCAGTCACATTTCTGTAACTTCTACTAATTATACACAGTATACTCCATCGGACATTTAATTACAATATGCAGACCTCGCTACGTAGCGCATGAATTTTTAATTAACTGGCTTAGCTTCCAGTAGAACGCTATTCACGCAAATCGGATTTTTCGGTTCACTGAAGTTCTTGTTTTTTAGGGACTATATACACAATCTCTCTGTGTCTTTATTAAGACATCTCGTTACACTTTTTTCCAGTACGTTGAATTACACTTCACTACGACGACTTAAAGTTGTATTACTTATACAGAACATACTGTACTAACATTTACAGTGTGCCAAGTACGTTATTTAACACAATTATTAATCAATGATCCTTCTCAACTTATTTACTAGGAAGATAGAATATGTTGGGATTTTTCTCTAATACTCTAATTCCCATTCACTTCATCTTTCTCTCTCGTTCTCTTACTATTTTTTCTATTCTCTTCTCTATTTCAGTTTTTCGTTGTTTTGTTTTTTTTTCAATATGGCTTCTCCTGTCCGTTTATTTATCCACTCTTCTGCTTTCATATACACCCATAATATTTTTCTCCCACTTTCACTCTTACTTTTTCTTCCATTCTTTCTCACTTTCAATATTTTATTCTGTGACTATAACTTGTATACTAAATTTTCATGATTGCAATCTTCTAGATTTTTAAATTGAGTTACTTTCTACTTTAACCGTCTGACTACTAACCCGTATAAAACAGCCTCTGGCTATATGAAACAAGACCACACATTTTAAAAGGTTCCTATATAAATTATAACTTTTCAACATAATTTGATATATGCACATTTTACTAAGTCATGTTATAAATACTGATATAATAATAAAATAACCAATAATTTTAGTAAAAACTCAAAATGTATCATAAATGAATTTATTAGAAATGGTTTAATGAAAGGGTTAAAGAAAACCGTCAAACCCTGACTAAGTATACGTTATTCTTTTTTTTTTTACCTGTGTCCTCCCATTCGTGCCACTGTAACAAATTCTACTTCAAATGCTATTATGTATAATTTTGTTTAGCTACAGTGCAGCCCTAGTTGAGCAAATCTATGATCAAAGGCGTGTCAAAAATTCTATTCTAGTCTTTATAAAGATAAGACTACATCGTATGTGGTGTCCTTTCCTTTTTTAAGTGGACAGGGTATGATATAATAGAGATTTGACTGCTATTTCTTGCAAATCGAGTGACCAAACAGAGATTTTCTTGTCGACTGTGAGTAGTTATATGTGTTAACGTAATGTTTACTTTCCACTTTGATATGTCATATCCTTGACCAATCCTTGAATTATTACTAAGCAAAATATAAGGATTAAGCTATTCACAAGTAAATATTTTAAACTACACTCCTTTTTTTCGTTGATTTACGCTGTACGAAATAAGGTTGTCAATATTTTACAGTCTAAGGGTCAGTCTCCCTCGTGTTCCCAGCGGACAGGATGGAGAAGACGTTGCCACGGACGATGGCGAGAGAGACGTGCGAGAGCAGCCATTCAAACTCTCTGGGCTCGCACTTGCGGGTAACCAACTCCACTCCTATAGCAACGCGTAGGGATGTGGCCAGAGGGTTTTGAAAAAGGTGCGCTCTAGTTATGTGAATTCAGTGAAATGTGTAGGTATTCAACTATCTGATGACGGACCATAGATCATATCAATAGCAGACACTTAAGTATCTGGCTTATGAAGACGTTTTATTTAAGTTACATCCTGAAACCTCATGTCGGAAATGAATAATGCATTTTCTGAAAAAATATTTTGACTACTTTCACCGAAACTTATTCATTGTACATCACAACAGCACTGCACTTCGACAACAACAGCAGGCACATTTAATTCTCTCTTTTTCTTACCCACCCACTCTTCCTTTTCACACTGAATCTAATAAGGTGTGTTTATCAAAAGCACACGTTTTCAAGTTTACTCTACACTTATACTTATTCTATCACTTTAGTGCTTTAGTAAATAAATCCCAGACAATAGGCAAACTAAATTATAAACTGCTATTTTCTTCTTATATTTTGGGAGAGTCATGTTATAATATTGCCAGAAAAATATAGTAAAACACACTCTCTGTTTGGTTTGGTTTTCGATTCAGTATATTTTTATATTTCTATAAATAATTTAGCTGGGAATCAATGGTTAAAAAATAGTTTTAAAAATATATATATAAATATAGTTTCTGTGATGTTTCATATAAAAAATTTTGCAAAACAAATACATCGCAATTTTCTTCGCCAACAGCAATGAATAACCAAACTTGGATTAAATTTTAATAAATGTAGTAACTATTCAGATCGATATTCCTGATCACAGAGAAGAATTTACCAGTGGTTTCGCTAAGGTGTCTGATTTTAAAGGTGAGGCAAAATGTGGGTCCCTTGAAATTTATAGCTAGTAAGGCTATTTTACATATTTTATATATTTTACATAATTAACTGAGTCTCACGTAATTATGGAATAATCAGTTCTTCTAGTTGTAATTTCTTGTTCGACTGATATAATGGTTCTGTCTTAGATGCAAACTAAAACTATTCCAATATCAATCATTCGGATAATGTTTTCTTCACACCACATTAGTATTGTTAATTAAAGACTCTATCCCCTATTGCTTTGAGTATCATTACCCTAATTTTTAACGCTACCTCACTGCACGCAGGCACACACGCACACACACGCGCGCGCTCACACACACACACACACATTTATATATACATGCATGTATATAGTATTCTGTATAGAAGTGACTTCTACTAGAACTGTGTCATTCGTATAAAATCATCAAGAACACGGGAATTTACATATTATCCAGCACACCCGACACAATTCGGGAATCTCTCTCTCTCTCTATATATATATATATACACATAGGTTTAGACTTTCATTAAATGTTAAACATATACACACACACACGTTCACGGGCGATGACACACAGACACACACACACGGACACATCAATATATATATATATATGTGCGTGTATACTTGTGTCTCTATGTGTGTACTTGTGCGTTTGTGTACGTGCGTATGTATATACATATACTTATGTATACAGACACATACACGCTCATAGTTGTGGGTGTATATAAAAACTTCTAGCGAGTGAAAAAGGTCACGAAATCGATTTCAAAAGAGAGGATATTTGAAACCAAGGAGTATTAACAGTGAGTAAATGGGGAAAGTCGTGACTGATTTACTTTAGAGAAATTTTAGATTTCACAAAATACGCCTAAAGACGAGTGAAAAAGGTCACGAAATCGATTTCAAAAGTGAGGATATTTGAAACCAAGGAGTATTAACAGTGAGTAAATGGGGAAAGTCGTGACTGATTTACTTTAGAGAAATTTTAGATTTCACAAAATACGCCTAAAGACGAGTGAAAAAGGTCACGAAATCGATTTCAAAAGAGAGGATATTTGAAACCAAGGAGTATTAACAGTGAGTAAATGGGGAAAGTCGTGACTGATTTACTTTAGAGAAATTTTAGATTTCACAAAATACGCCTAAAGACGAGTGAAAAAGGTCACGAAATCGATTTCAAAAGAGAGGATATTTGAAACCAAGGAGTATTAACAGTGAGTAAATGGGGAAAGTCGTGACTGATTTACTTTAGAGAAATTTTAGATTTCACAAAATACGCCTAAAGACGAGTGAAAAAGGTCACGAAATCGATTTCAAAAGTGAGGATATTTGAAACCAAGGAGTATTAACAGTGAGTAAATGGGGAAAGTCGTGACTGATTTACTTTAGAGAAATTTTAGATTTCACAAAATACGCCTAAAGAAGAAATCAAAACCTTATACCGCAATCAGTTTGACAGTTAAAATATCCTGGTATTAAATTAAATGGTTGAATTTTGATATAGTTACTGTATTAATATTACTACATAGTGTATATTTAGCTCCAGTTATGTAGATTCAGTGAAATAAATAAGAGTAATATTGTAATAGTCCGAAGATAAAACAGTTTAGTCAATATCGGTCGCTCTCCGACATGCTTGCGGTCGAGCCCGTAGCAGTGGAGACGCCCTAGGGACACTTCCCTGCTCACTACCATCGGCACAGAGTTGGCTACCCGCAGGTGTGAGCCTCGCGAGATGGAATGGTTCTTCCAGCGCGTCTCTCTCATGATTCTCCGAGGAAACACCTCCATTCTGTTCACCGGGGCCGCGAGACGGCCAGCGGGTGGGTCTCCATTTGTTCATAATAGTAAGAGGTGGGGAGAGCTTGAGGGACGGGGGCAGTGAAAGTGGGAGTTTGGTTCTTTTGTGTTCTGTCCTTGTGTATGTGTAGGGACAAATAACGTTATGTAAAGATAACATGTACGTGGTGACATTGAAAATATTTCACTTGACTGTTGGTAGGTATTCGACTATCTGTAGAATGACTCTGGGTTATATCGTCAAAACACGCTTCACTGCATTACTAATGGCGGAAATGAGTAATGTATTTTCTGAGAAAAGGTTAATTCGGATCATCACCCAGCAAGTAGATACTTCTGATCATGTTTTGTTATTTAGTTAATCGTTTGTTTCATTATTTATTTATCTATTTTTTGTCGCTTATAGCATTATTGCTTACAAATTTCCAGCATTCCAATCACTGCATCACCGCATTTTCTGACAACAATGGTGCTTAACATAATGCTAGGCATACACCTGGTTCTGGGTTCAATCCTACGGTGTAGGAACTTAAAAGAAGTGTATCTGGGAGCGGTAACTAATCTCACAGAGGCTGAGGTCACAAGAGCAGTTAAAAAGTCCAAATGAGGCAAGGTCGCTGGGAAAGATGAAATCCGGCCCCATATGTTAAAAGCCTTAAATAGAGAAGGTGTTCCTTGGCTGATTAGTGTGTGTTGGGTGGTCCGGATCTCTGGAATGTCACCTAAGTAATGGCAATCAGAAGTGATAATCCCAATTTTTAAAAAGGGAGACAAGAGAGATTGTTCCAATTACAGAGGGTTCTCCTTGTTAAGCATCTGCGGTAAAGACTATGTTAAGTGTCTGGCAAAGAGATGCAGCTAACTTATGAACAGTGTCGTTTTCGCTCCTGACGCAGCATAGCTGACTAAATATTCACATTGCGGCAGGTCTTCGAGAAATCGTGGGAGTATTGCCAATATGTATATTCTTGTTTTGTCATCATCATCGTCATCAACATCATCATCATCACCATCGTCATCATCATCATCTTCATCATCAACATCGTCATCTTCATCTTCATCATCATCACCACCATCATCATCAACATAATCATCATTATCGTCGCTCCTCCTCCTCCTCCTCCTCCTCCTCATCATCATCATCACCATCCCCATCATCATCCCCATCATCATCATCATCATCACCATCACCATCATCATTGTGTTGTTACGATGGATCTTAATATAATTGTTATTGCTGTTCATGTTGTTTAGCTCCAGATTCAGTCCTGATTCAATTCAAGAGACCTCTGAGTGCTTAGAGTTTGACTACAATTTCTAGCAAGTCGAGAGAGCACATAGCATCATTCTAGGCTGGCTCCATCCCTGTCGTTGTCGAAGTTGAGCGTCGTTTGTAAGAGGGGTGGAAATGGCAAGACAACTAAGATATCTAAACTACCAACAGATTTCCTCTTTAAACTGCATTTTGTTTGTTATTTTAAGAAAATGAATGAAGCGAGGAGACTAAAAGAAACAGACGACAACAACGATAATACACATACATACATAAACATACATATACATACATACATATACATACATAGACATACATAGATATACACATAGACATATACATACACATACATACATATACGTACATAGATATACATGGACATACACATAGACATATAGATACATATTCATACATATACATACATACACATACACATAGACATAGATATACACATAGATACATAGACATAGATATACACCTAGACACCTAGACATACATATACACTTAAACATACACATACACATACACATATATATATATATATATACACATAGCATACACACACAAACACATAGATACATACATACACACACAAACACACACACACACATATATATATATATATATATATATATATATACATATAGACACACACACACACACACATATATATATATATATATATGTATATATATATATATATATATATATATACATATAGACACACACACACACATACACACACACACATATATATATGTATATATATATACACATACAGACATACGCACGCACATACACATAGATACATACATATATCCATAGATTTAGAAATAGATACATACACATATACATATACATACACATAGACACACGCATGCACATACATATAGACACATAGACACACAGACATACATATACATATATACATAGTCACAGGAAATAAACACACGAAAAAAAAAACGAAAAAAAAAAAAACAGCAAACAAAAGAAATATTAACAAATAAAAAAGAACGTAACAAGAAAACAATCAACAAAAACAACGAGGACAACAATAACAACAAGAAAAGGGATGAGAATAAGAAAGCGAGGTTAAATCGACAATTTCAATAGTTTCTGCGGAATAGATTAGATGCAGCTCTGAACGTTTGGACCGTGTCCTAAATCGACATTCAAGTATGTTATTCTCTTTCAACAGACATAGCCGCCATTTTGTATCTTGTTTTCCCTTTCTGTGTTCTTATATCCCTGTTGTTCTTGATGATGATGTTGTTTGTTGTTGTTAATGTTTTAGGTCGTATTTTTTTAGTTTTTAGTTTTCCTTTA
>OZ024740.1:313765657-313770657 GCA_964016885.1 Eledone cirrhosa | reverse complement strand
TGAGCTTGTAAATTAATAAACCTTTATAGGTCTAATACATAATTGTTTCTACTTTTGGCATAAGGCCAGCAATTACCCAGTACATTACTGGTACTTTATTTCGTCGACCCCATGAGGATGAAAGGCAAAGTTAACCTTGGCGGGCTTTGAACTCAGAATGGCAAGGGACGTAACTCCATGCGTCAAAGCATGGCGTCCGACCCTCTACCGATACTGCCAATGAGAGCTTGCCATAGCCCTAACACAACCACAACTATAACTACAATGACAACAGCAGCTGGCAAAAATGAGTTGTGCCTGAATCTCTATAAGAACTATATAAGGGATACACGTGTTTATGAAATGCTCAGCCACAAGTATTTTAATTTCACGAATAGGCTGAAAGACTCGTTGTCGTAACCGACGGACTGCCAGTTGTGTATGTATGTATGTATCTATGTATGTATGTATTTATGTATGTATGTATGTATTTATGTATGTATGTATGTATTTATGTATGTATGTGGCATGTCATGAACACACACGTACCCATTCGAATTTTAATATAATCGACTATACATTTTATGAGCGGAAATTGTCAAGATGGTTAAAATACTTTCAGTACACACACACACACACACACACGCACGCACGCACGCACGCACGCACGCACGCACGCACGCACGCACGCACGCACGCACGCACGCACGCACGCACACGCACGCACGCACGCACGCACGCACGCACGCACGCACGCACGCACGCACACACGCACACACGCACACACCCACACACACACCCACCCACCCACACACACACACACACACACACACACACCTCTGCATGCACGTACACAGCCTGGTGTCAAAATATAATGGTTTCTGATTTAGGCACACAGCCAAATGTTTTCTGGGCGGGGAAAGTCGAATAAATTGACCTCAGTGTGTTATTTGTATTTTATTTTATCGACTCATTCAGGAGGAAAAGTAAAGCTAGACCCGGCGGGATTTGAACTCAGAACGTAAAATAACGTAACAATATACCCGGAAGTACAGTGTTCGCTGTTTTACGGATACTGTCAATCCACTACCCTCAGAAGTCACAATAAGGTTTCTGATTTAGGCACAAGGCCAACAATTTTGGGGTAAAGGGAAAGTCGGTTAAATCGATCCCAGTGCATTATCAGTACTTTATTTTATCGACCCCGTAAGGCAAAGCTAACGACGGCGGGATTGTGAACTCAAAACGTAAAGCGCCATAACTCTGTGCCACTAAGCATGTCGTCTGACGCTGTAGAAGTGACAAAATAATAAGTTAACCCGGTTCGAATATTTATGCAAACGTCCTTAAAACAAGAAGTAAAAATAATCTATAAATAATTTAAAATTGTCTGGATATTTATTTTCCACACATCATTACATAACACTGTATATAAATATGAACAGAAAGCTAGTTTGAAATAAAACTAATCAAATTAAGGGGCAACATTTTCTAACAAACTGTTCCTCCCAGTGATATCAAGTATCTAACTTAACAGGTCAGCTATTTATACTTAGCCAAGGATTACATTGTTAGGGATTTACTTTGATTTACTAAAATCATACCGCAACCCACCTGTTAGATCTAAAGTTTACGTAGTATGCCTTTTCTACTTGAATATAAATCAAAACTATCGGTGAAATGTCCGAACATAATGTTATCTAAACTATTTCTTATACACCTAAACGTTTTCCAGAAATTTGCAATCATAGGCTTTTCACATTTGATCTATTTCCTACATTATGGCATTTTGTCCATTTTTAAAACATAAACTCATCTAGCAATCATTTCCTCTCTTATCTTTTTTCATCGTTTTGTAATATTCAGATTTTTATATTTGGCAATAATCACACAGTCCATTTCCTACCGCATCTGGAGTTAGCGATGCCTGTCCCAGTAGACAACAAAAAGCCAAACAACATCACAATTTGTCATTTCGACACGGTAAGCCATTAATATGAGAAGTGACCTACAACACTAGCTTCTCCAAAACAACCTGGTAAAATTTATCTTAGATTGAGACCTCATCGCCTGACAAGCAAAGAACTGCAAGCTGAGAAAGTACCGAGTGCTCTCCGATAGGTTTCCTGTCAAACCTATAGTGATGAAAACTTCTTTCTTAGAGTAATTTAACACAACCTCTGTTAACTAGCAGGAAAGCAATAGTGACAATCGAATATACATCTTAGAGATGAAATCATCTGTTCGAGACCACGTAGCTCTAAACAGGTACTTTAGATGGTATTAACATTGGTTTCTAATTTAGGTACAAAGCCAGCAACGTTTGAGAAAGGGTATAGTTATTTACACCATCTGCATTATTTGACTGGTACTTTATAAGGATGAACAGCAAAGTTGACTTCGGTGATATTTGAACTCAGAATGTAAAGAGTCAGAACAAATACATTACTCTTCTTAACTTTATATATTAAATATTTATACATGGTTATTCCTCATCAATATGGTCTCTGTGCTCTCAGGTATAATATCGAACGGTGCAGTAGTCTCGAGCCCAACATCTGTTGAGGTCCAAAACTTAACCTAATTTATTGCTCCATTCCCGGAGTTTTATGGCAGATTCACCGATGATTACATCGTTATTACTTCTGTCACTCGTTCTCAACTTATCGACTATAACTACACCTTCCCATCTTTTCTTCCCATTTTATTTTTCTTGGCAACTTCTTCACTACCAGCCACCCAAACCTCTCTCACTCTCTATATTTCCGTTTTCTACAATTTCACTGACTCGAAATTCCTTCTTCTTATCTCAACGACTTTAAATCTTCCTTCACCTATTCACAATTCCTTCGTCTTCGCCACTTTTGCAACAATGACCAGGACTTTGAAACCCAGTACCTCTTAAAGACCCAACTTTTTGCACAACAAAATAAAGATTTCACTGGGTTCATAAAAATTGTAGCTGAGATATTTTCGTTTGAATAAATAACGCTAACACTGGCTCTTTTCTAGTAGGAAATTTAGCTGTGTAAATTTGTAAAATTCAGGCCAACCATTTATAAAATTAGAGTTTAATTAAAATTTATAGATGGTACCAGTTAAAGGAATTTTATTTACATTTAAAAAAGATGTCAATATTTTTTCTGTGAAATTCACTGTGTTCTATTAAAATTTTGAAATTAGTTCCATTTTTAATTTCTTATGACCGCAGGTCAAAATGGGTGCATATGTGTGTAATTTGGTTAGAGTGTAGAATTATATATGTAAACAAGTGTTTAAATGAATGTTTGCATTTGTATAATAGGGACACAGTAAAGAAAAGAAATAATTAGAGACAGAAAAGAAGCTAGACAAATTGATAAAATAAGTAAAGGGCCACGTGAGGAAAATAATTATATAAAATAATAAAGAGAAAGATAGAAAGGCAGCAATTACACACTCACATATACATACCGGTTAACAATGTATTCTAGATTAAGAGAAAAAGAAACATACATACATACATGATGGCTGCCCCTCGTTATCGGGTATGGCCATTGCACGATAAAAAAAACCCACATATATATTAATAATTAACGGTTCTGCGATCGACTGTAGCTCTTTAGCCCAGCTAATGATCTAAAATGTCTTGCACAGAGTTAGCAACCAAAATATTCACTGGCAATAGTCGGCTGTGGTTGGACTTCATGTACTTTTGCTTGTCGTTTGAGCCCTCCTGCTGATCTACACTCTTTTCCGCGTGCCTGACAGGTATGATAAGGAGTATCTCCGACAGCAGCCTGGTAGTCAACCACTGGTCTCACTTTATGACCGCGAAGATGACTTTCGAGGCCAGCTTTGCTGAGGCAGAGTCTTGCAGAGATGCTGCATGTCAGCGCCATAGGAGGACCTTTGCTGTCTGGAAATGTAACAGCAATGCCTTTCCTCACATCCCTTTTTACTTTCTCGTATGCGATTCGAGATGCTTCAAAAGCAACTTTCCCCTCATATACAATCTTTCTCCATTTATTACGATCAGCAGCTATGCTTTCACATACATACATACATACATTTATATTCATATACATACATACATACTTAGTACATACATACACTCACATACATATATTCATACATACATATATATATATACATACATACATGCATTGGTGTTGATTGTGCCAGAGTACAAATAATGTAACGAAGACGTGTCAAATATCTCAAGTAGAAATAAAAATACGAGGAATGAGTGAAGTGAATTGTTCCAACAAGGAATTGAAACCAAAAACATTGTTTTCCTGGAGCTTAGCACTAATTTCACTACATATAAACATTTACGAACCAGTTATGGAATATTTTTAAACCTTCGGATCAAATTAATATGAAAATATCTCTCAAAACCTTGTTCCACCGTATCATTCTATTAGTTCCAATTGTTGATACTGCTACTGTTCTTTTTCACCAGGCTAGATGTCATAGAACAGACCAAGGCATTCACTCCATGTTTATTATATTATCCAATGCGTTTTTGCTTTTCTAAGACGGTTCTGTGTGTTTTGGGGAAGATATGACTGCTATTTCTAGTATGTTGGGCGCCACTGTAAAGAAACTAACTTTCGAATTTTCGGATTTATTTTATTGTTGTTGATCGACAAGTAACCAAAAGACGTGATAATAATTGTTTCTACTTTTGGCACAAAGCCAGCAAATACCCAGTGTATAACTGGTACTTTATTTTATCGACCCCGTAAGGATGAAAGGCAAAAGTTAACCTCGACGGGATTTGAACTCTGACCGTAAAGGGCCGTGACTCTTTGCTGCAAAGCATGGCGTCCGACCCTCTACCGATACTGCCAATCCACCGCCCTCGACGTAATAATAATAATAATAATATTTCAGCCTCGACTGTCCCGTTCTTATTTTTTTTTTCATATTATAACTACGACTAGGCAGCAAATTGATAGAATCGTTAGAACGACTGATAGAATGTTTGTGGTATTCGTTCTGGCTCTCTGAGTTCTAATACCGCCTAGGTCAACTTT
>OZ024740.1:313715657-313758157 GCA_964016885.1 Eledone cirrhosa | reverse complement strand
TCTCCCAGTTTTCCACCTTTAATTTACAGACACATACTCAGAGAAGGCCCATTCATTCGGGCCATACTTGCTTCTCTCACCCATCTTTCAACAAAGTGCTGGGAAGAGAGCACTTCCCTCTCTACCCTGATTTTCCTTTTCAAATGAAATTTGAAAAAGTTAATCAGGGCATCATCGAAGAGGCAAGTGCTCGTCTTCAGCCCTTTCAAACGTGTCCACCATACTATCTCTTTCGCCATGGCCACCAGGCAGATAAAAACTGCCTGCCCTTCCCGGCTAAAGGAAGCGGGCGGGGCAATCCTCACGATGGACTCAGATGATAGCCGGATCCGTCCTACACGCGACAGCAGGTGTTCGACATAAACCCACAAGTCAGCAATTTTCGGACACTGGACGAGTGCGTGCAGGACGGTTTCGTCGCTCTGCGCGCATCTCGGACATCCCCGCCTGACGGCACCTCCATGCCTGTAGAGTTTATCCCGAACTGGCAAGGCTCCTCGGTAGCACTGCCAGGCCAGAGATTTCTGGAAGTTGTCCATAGGTCCCGGCCCGAAAGTTCTTCCGAAGAGATTGGCTAGTTGATTTTCGTCGACGCCTAGAGTTTCCCCAAGTACGTCGTTGCTCTTCCCCTCCACTAATCCTCTATAGAACGCCGAGATGGAGTTTCCACCGATCACATTGCCCGATTGGTCGAGGGCTGTGAGCGCCTGAAGACATTCCAGTCTCCAGGCGCTCCCTCTCGGTCTTCGCTTGACCCAGGACTGCAGCTCCGTCAAGGAAACGAGCTGGGGAAATACGTGTCTAGCAAACGGCGACCACACCTGATCACCGTCGAGGAAGAGGTGGAGATGTCGTAGCCTGAGCGCGTGTCTGCGCATCATCAGCCACGGCATTCCCAGCCCTCCACGTAGCGGGTGTTGACAGCAGACGGACCGCCTAACCATCGGAGCGCGTCCCTTCCACAAAAAGCGAAAGAGCAAACGCTCCAGCGCAGTCTGGCGGGGCTTAGGACAAGGTACGACGGTCAGGCGGTAGCAGATGACAGACGCGATGTACGCGTTAGCCACCTCCGCTCGACCTTTCAGGTATAGCTTCCTCTCCACCCATTTCTGGGTGAGAGAAGCCACCCTGCTCGTCACCTCGTCCCAGTTTTTGTCCGTCTGGAGGTCCGGACCGAACCAGACCCCTAGAAATTTAACCGGTCCGTCCGTCCAGCGTCCGACGACGCTGTTGGACGGCATGGACCTGCCTCTCCAGGTGCCGAGCTGCAGGCCCACTGATTTTTACTGGTTGATCATTGCTCCTGTCACCGCTTCGTATTCTCTTAGTGTAGTGCCGATCGCCTCGATGTTTTTGGCGTTCGACACCACTACGGTGACATCGTCGGCATATGCTGACACGGATCTTCCGCATCCTAGTTCGCGCGGGACGCCCCTCAACGTCTCCAGTTTGTGCAGTAATGGCTCGAGAGTCAATACGCACAAGAGGGACGAGAGGGGACATCCTTGGCGGACCGAGCGCATGATGTTGAACGGTTCCGAAAGGTGACCGTTCACTCTCACCACAGAGCAGATGTCGCTGTGCATGGCAGCGATCCAGCCTCTGAAGACGGGCCCAAAGCCAGCCGCTCTCAGGACTGCCGCTAGGTAACGATGGTCGACCCTATCGAAAGCTTTCGACTGATCTAAATTGATCAAGGACCCACCCGTGCCATGTTCCCTAGTTACCCTCTCTACGATGTATCGCATGAGGTGGAGGTTGTCGTGGATGGATCTGTCGGGAATGGCGCATTTCTGCGCCTCTCCCACCAGACCACCAACGACAAGCGCCAACCTATTTGCTAGCACCTTGGCCAAAATCTTGAACTCTGTGTTTAGCAGAGTTATGGGCCTGAAATTATCTGTTATCCCCTTTGTTCGGATCCTTTCTCAGCAGTGCCACCGCTCCTCGGCTCACAGAACTGGGAATTCTCCCGTTCTGTTGCCAGTTGCAGTAGACGTCCGCCAAGAGGCTTCCGAACAAGTCTGGCATCTGTACGTAAAGTTCATAGGGCAGACCATCCAAACCAGGCGATTTACCCCTTGTGCAGCCAGTCATTCCCTCCCTTACTTCAGCGGCTGTTATCGGCCTTTCGCAACACTCCGCCTCAGTGGCCGAGAGCCGCGGCAGTCCGTCGAGGTAGACACTAAAGTCCATCCCTCGACCCGGCCCACCTCTGCCCCCGAACAGCTGAGTGAAGTGTCGCTGAAAAGCTTCACACATTTGCCCGGGATCGAGTAGCATGCGCCCGTCGTGGTCCGCCAAAGACCGGATCGTGGCTTTGTTGCCACGACGCGCCTCCGCCACTCGGGCCCATTGAACGGCTTTCGTCCCCTCGTGTCTGAGAGCACGCACCCTAGCTCTGACAACGCAGCCTTCGTGCTTTGCATTGAAGAATTGGTCAAGGGCCAATTTCGCCGCAAGCACGTCGGTCGCAATGCTTTTGCTAAGCGCCTCGTCTAATTTTCTAACTAATTCTCCCTCTGCTCTATTTTTCTCTATTGCTAAAGCCTTACTAAACCTAATGGATTCTATTCTAATCGCTCTTTTCAGAGCAAACCACCACTTGTTGTTGACGATGGCCCCCGTCAATGCCCGCTTAACTAGTTCGCTAATCCGGTCTCTGTAAACCTTGCGCGCTGGTAAGGACGCGTTTAGCTTCCAGTAGCCGGGTCCTCGTCTATGAAGCCTATCTAAGTCAAGCACACAGATCACGAATTTGTGGTCCGTGTAGCTGACTATCTTGAATTGTGGACAGCCTATGCTAAACATATCTATTTCCCTAGAAAATACTCTATCTAGATATGATCTGGATGACCCTATGCGATTTGTCCTAGTCCACATTGGCACATTCGGGAAATCCAATCGGTACCTGTCAGACAGTTCAAAACATCTAAGATCCCGTTCCAGTCGCCCACTAACACTACAGAGCGGGACGTTCCAAGAAAGGTCTCCAGACGCCGGAAGAAATCAGGCCGCCCTGCTCCTGTCGGGGCATAGACGGCCACTAGCCTGAAAGCTTGCCCGTCTCCGCTGGTCACGTCCAGCACCACCAACTTACCCTCTGGGTCCAGGAAGATGGCCCGTATGGCGAGATCCAAACCTCTCCGAAAAAGCACAGCAACTCATCCACCCGATCCAGGACGGCTGGGAGATGCGTACACATCGTAGGCGCCGAAGATCGGTGCGAAGGCCCGTGCTTCGGAGATTCTGGTCTCACTGATGGCCACTACATCTATGTTTAGTGACCTAAGGTCGTTGAGCAGGTGACCCTGCTTCCATGACGACCCCAAGCCACGCGCATTTATGCTGCCTATTCTGAGTGAGGTCATGTTTAAAATAGAGTGGAAAAGATGGGAAAGACCACTTACCGTACTCTTCGTAGAGGAGGGATGGCTTTTCTATCCCTTTTCACTTGACGTCTGGTGAAGGGACCGTTGAATCGTCCCTTCGGCTGGTCGTCGGCTCTTCTATGAGTATGTCCGAATATACTCTTCGATTGAGAGTCCCTCCTAGGTCTCTGAAATCACCAACTGCGTTGGGGAATTTCGTTTTAATGTTTGTGTATTGTTTCTGTGCTATTTTTAGCAGTCTTATGTTAGTTGGCGTTTTGATTGGTGCTGGTATTATGTAGTCGTGTTGTGAAATGTCTGTGTGTTCAATTATGTAAGTCATTAGTTTCTTGTTGTGTGTATTTATTGCTGTGCATTTGTTTTTCTGGGGGTGGGGTGTGGTTCTGCTATTTTCTTGTCGTTGTTGCTGGGTGTGTGTGTTTTGTTGTTGTGTTTGCGATGTTGGTGCTTGTGGTGGTGGTGTTGAAGGTGTTGTTGTTGTTGGCGGTGGGGTTGTCGCCGGTGGTGATGGTGGTGCTAGTGTAGGTGGTGATGGTATTGGTGGTGTTGCTGCTGTGAGTCTCTTTGCAGTAGCCTTTACCCTTTTTTCATTTCTTTCCTCCCTTTTCGAAGGCGACGATGCGCTGCTTCTGCGTTTGTGCCTTCTTACGACCTTTTGCCATCCCTCTCCCACCTCACACTCCATGTCTGATTCTGTGAGGTCGGGGAGGGGTACCAGCTTCACTCTTTCACTTGTTGTTGTTGGTGATGTTTGCACTGGAGTCTCTGTTGCAGCTGCATTTGGTATTGCTGTTGTTGTTAATACTTCGACTGCTGCTGCTGCTTTTGATTTCCGTGGCGTGGGTATGGGTGCCACGGACCTATCGTTCCTGGTTGCCGCTTGTCCTGTTGCTGGTAGCCGTGGAGCCGGTTTCGGAAGGAGGGGGGTTTTCTCCTTTTTCAGGGTCTTCTCGTTGCAGAAGGCCCTGAGGTGAGTCTTCGATCCACAGCGAAAGCATTTCGGGCGTTTGCCCTCAACACTTATGGGCAATTGAGTGCCGTTATCGAAGTCTATCACATCCGGGATAGCTTCAATGCGATGCACTCCTGGTTGGTTTGGATTAAATTCTCAATGGAGGTGCCGACCCAATCTTCTCTTACTTTTTTCTGTACTAGCAGTACAGTTGTTTTGTCCTCGATTCCGACGAGGACAGACGCGGCCAGCCAAGAAGGGGCCATCCCGGGGGGGGGGGGGGGGGCGTGGGTCTGTTTGACCCTCACAATTTTTTTCCCGCAGTAGGAGGGCACCAACACCATTTCCTCGCTCCTTAGGGTCACTAAGGATTGATCCTTTGCCTCCTGGGGTGTGGCAAAAAGTACGTCTACGGTGGCATATTTCTTGCCTCGGGTGATGTGCGTTTTCCGCTGCTACACAGACCCCAAGGCTTTTTGTATTTGAGCCTCTGTGGCTCTTTCAACCCTACGGGATTTTGTACTTACTGTACGGTACGTGACCGTACAGTGCTGTTGGGTTTCGAAAACTTTTTCAGCTGCCTTGCAGATTGCTCGGTGTCCAGTTTTTGTCACCATCTTCTTCGCTTCCTCTAATTCCTCATTTGTTATGAGGATGGTTTCCAGGTTCTTTGCGATACCTGCAAACGAGATTGGTTTTTCTTTGCTGCTGTTGTTGTTGTTGTTGTCGTCAGAGATGCTGTTACTTTTGTTGTTGCTGCAGGTACTACGACTACTGCCGGCGCCGCTGTTGCTGTGGTTGTCGTTGCTGCTGCTGCTGTTGTTGTTGCTGCTAATGTTGTTGTTGTTTATGCTGCTGCTGATGCTGTTGTGGCTGCTACTGTTGTTTTCCTTGTCACTGTTGCTGTTGTTATTACGGCTGCTACTGCTATTATTCCTGACGTCAGACGAATGAAATGGGTTTTCGTATTTCCCGCACACCTGTTTCGTCGTTGTCGTCGTCGTCGTGGAGAAATCTTGCACGCTTTGCACGAGATTTTTCTTTTCTGTCGTCGCTTGCGAAAGAGAAGGGAGGGAGAGAGACACATTTAAAGAAGGGAGGGAGAGAGACAATCTTCTCTCTGCTGTAGTGACGATTGAGGAAGAAGAAGACGGAATGAGTGGGAGTGACCTATGAAAATTCTTTTTCGTAGCCATGTTGTTTTTTTGTTTAAAATAAATATTGGGCACAAAACCCCAATAAGCAGTTATTTAACCCCGAAGGGCCAAATAACGGGCAGAAAGACCCCTCTCACGAGGAGGAGGGTGTTTTTGTCTACAAGTTGGTTAAAGTTTTAAACAATTTACAATTGTTATAGCGGTCAAAATTTACAATACCTTACAGAGCCGAGCCTCGGTCAACCATAGCATTCAATAATAATAATAATAATGACATGTAGGGGACAATACAAAGACAGGGACAGTGGGGGTTTACAATAAGGTCGAGTAAAAGTGCTCAATGGCAAGACTAATTTAACAATGAAAATATAAAAATATAAAATAAACTATGCATAAATATAACAAAATAAATTCCCCGATAGGGGGTGTACGACCCTGGGGTGCTTCAGGTACCCCACCAATCCTGAACCACCCTGCGCTTCTAGGGCACCCAGAGAGAGCACCCCTCTCCTCAAGTTAGCTAGCCTATAGGCGCATGGTCAGAGTAGGCCCATTCACACGAGCCATTCTCGCCACATTCACCCACCTTTTAGCAAATGTACTGGGGGGCAGCACTTCTCTCTCCACCCTCACCTTCCTTTCCAGGTGAAACTTGAAGAAGTTGATGGGGGATTGGCCGAAGAGAAAAGTGTCTGTCTTTAGTCTTTTCAACCTGGTCTACCATATAATCTCTTTTGCAACTGCCACCAGACAGAGGAAAATTTCCTGCTCTTCCTGACCTAAGGAAGGCGGTGGATCGATCTTCACTATGGACTCGGCCGATAGCCGGATTCGTTCCACACGCGACAGTAGCTGTTCGACATAATAAATGACCAAACGCACGTGGTAAGCAAATGCACAAAAAAACTAAATATATATATATAAATATATATATATATACACACACATATATATATGTGTACATACACACACACATATATATATACATATACACACACACATACGCATACATATAAATATACAAGCACACCCCATACATATAAACACAGCACAAACACAAAAGAGTATATACATACAAATACATATACACGCACACATAAATGCATACAACCAAATACACACATATAGTACAAACATTTCTTAAAGATAAAAACATAAATATAAAAACTATAAAGTTACATACACACATACGCATAAGTAGGTACACACGCACGCACATACACACACACACATATATATATATACACACATATATATATATATGTAAATACATATACATATATATATATACACACATATACACACCTACACACATACACACACACATATATATATATATATAAATATATACACGCACACATAGATATATATACATATACACACATACATACATACACATATATACACACACATATATATATATAAATATTAATTCAAAATATTAACAAAATAGATATTCTTGTGATCAAGTATATTTTATTATACATATTTCAGAGGTACTGAGTTAACTTCAACAGTACGTCCTCATCAGATAAAATAAGATGATACATGACATACCCTGACATAGTAGATGGTTAAGATTCAGTCATGGTAGTGAGTAATATATGACAAAACTCAATATTTATATACCTTAATATTGAGAAACATGAGAAAAATATATAATACATACAATAGAGAGGGTGCGTGTGAGACAGCTTAAAAAATACTTGGCATCAATATAACTGTTAAATAATTTAATTTACAGAAGAAAGATGAAAGAAAAGAAAAGCATAGAGGAAGAGACAGATGAGGGGGATAATATAGTTAGTAGGGTCCTAGAAAAGCAAAAGAGAGTTGATTACAGAGAGAGAGATAAAGAGGAATAAACTTATGTTCAAGTCTTTAGACAATTTTCCATATATACAATATATATCCAAACATATCTGGTTGACCGTTAATATTCAAAATATTTAATTTAAGTTAGTTCAGAGTAATGAATAATATTTTAGGTTTTAAAAGTTAATAGGTATCTGTATTAATATTAAAGTATACTATCAAATTTAATTTCTAAAATCAAATTTTATGAAATCAAATTTAAAGGATTTACAAACACGAGAAAGAAAACATAATGTTTTTACAACCTCACGAAGGTAAACTTTACCAAATTTATCATATAATATTGACAACAGTTTATATAATATAATTTAGAAATAATTACCGTTATAATTTTTAAAGAATTTATGATTAACAATTTGAGTGCCTAAAGGATCAACAGGCCTTATAATTAAACTTAAAAAGGTCTGAATTTTAAATTACATATATGTGTTTATCAAAAAAATACACAAAGATTATATTGTCTGAAGACTTAAGATGATACCTTTCAAATATACATAATATAATACAATATAGTAAATAAGTTACTGAAAATATTGTTAAAAATTAATGTTTTAGATCAATTATTGTAAAAGGTTCATTTAATAGATATATACTATAGGGATAAGGACTAGATACAAAATTAAAAGTGAAAAAATAAAAAGTGAAAAAATAAAAAGTGAAAAAATAAAAAGTGGAAAAAAAAGTGAAAAAATAATGAATTGTTTGCGAAACATTAAAATTCCCAATATTTAGAAAATATAGTTTAAAATGCAAGATGGTTTTATTATATAGTAGACAAAAGATACTTCTAAAATGTCCAACGAAGGTGATAGAAAGAGGAGCTAATGATTTGAATGACCCGGAGGTAATCTAAATTGAATTAAAATAAAATAAATTAAATTAAATTAAGTAATAATCATTATATAATGTCGAACATTAAGGAAATATCTAACACCTATAACAATAGAGTCATTTGAGTATCTAAATTACTTATAAATGTAACTACGAGCATGTTATTATACTAGATAAACATATTTGTTCAAATATATAGAGAGAGTATTATAGATATTAGTGAAACGATATACATATAATAAATAAATAAATAATTACAATCATTATTAGTAAAGTTATAATTGTAGTTTTACCTCCAGTTCAGTGGAAAGAGAGACCAATATTTGTCGACTAGTATGGTTTGTGATATTTATACCTAAATATATATTAAAAAATATATATGTGCAAATCTAACTTTCTGAGTCCCAAAACATACCCAAATTGAGTAAAATATATAAATGCATGAATGATTTACGGTTCAATTATAACCGCTAATCTTACAAGTTAAACATCCAAATTATATATTTAAAACAAAGACAAATATATATAAATATAAGGATCCGAATCTAAATTATAAATATCTAAAATAATCCAAAGGTGTGCATATTCATCAAGAGAACAAGTTAAGAAATAATATGTTTATATACCTAAATAGGATCCTTCATTCTAACATTAATTCTATCATAAATGATTAGAAAATAAAGTATTATTAAAGTTGTATAAGCTGTTATAACGTTTCAGGTACAACAGTTGATAAGAGACGTCAGAAATTAAAACCTGTTTGTTTAGTGTTTTTCCCTGACATTTTTGCGAGGCTTGGAATGTAGACAAAGCTTTATGAAGGCAGTTTGAGAATAATTCACAATTTTGTTAATTAAGTTTTCACAATTAGTAATTATTAATAGGGTCTCCTTAGTACAGAGGTTGCAGTTAGTTGATATAGACGAATTCGAATAGATTCTACTATTACAAAGCTTCGTCCAAAAAATCGAGTATTTAAAATTTTTTAATATATTCATATATTCAATTTACTAAGTCTAAATAGTAAGTCTTGTTACTACGGAGTTTCGCATGTTTATCACAGGGTCATCAGACAAAAATGACCCTATGATGAACAGGCTAAACATCAAAATGACAACTCACTATTTAGCCTTAATAAAATGAATATATATATATATATACTAGCTGAATTACCCACTCCTTGCTGCGTTTCACACATTTTTCTTTTTTTTTGTAAGAAAACGATGATTGATTTTAAATCAGTGACATAACTTATGAAGAAGAACTCTGCATTTCAATATTACTCAGAAAAACCTCGTGATAATAGAGGTTCCAATACTCAAGTTATGGGCTTCCAAAATTGTCACCATAGGGGGTTTAACGCCCATTAGGGTGTCTTAATATTATTGCAATTTGCTGAATAGGCATCATATCTTGTCATTTAACTATGGTTTAAGTTTCATATAAATCGAAGGGAAAAAGTTTTCAGCATGGATTTGTGCCCCCGGGGAACCCTTTGATTAAAATGAAATATACTTATCCAAGTACCCTGGGCAATGTAGTTTCAGAATATATATGGTTATGGGGGTCTATCTCCAAAACCATAGGAGGAGTTCGTGAACAAACAAATAAAGAGATAGGAACTACAACTATATATATAGATATATATATATATTAATTCAAAATATTAACAAATATAGACATTCGTGTGATCAAGTATATTTTATTATACATATTACAGAGGTACTGAGCTATCTTCAACAGTACGTCCTCATCAGATAACATAAGATGATGCATGACATACCTTGACTAAGTAGATGGTTAAAATATTATGTATAAAAAAATATACTTGATCACACGAATGTCTATATTTGTTAATTTTTGAATTAATATTAATAACTCCGGAAAACCATACATGTGGAGTGCTTCTAATCTATTGTAAAACTTTATTCATTGATTTATTCATTGACCCTTGTTTAACCGTTAAATATATATATATATATATATTATAAAGTGAGGTTTTTTTACAAAATGAAAAAAAAACGAGGTGTCCTACACAAAAAGATGAAATCGAAAATGCAGCTAGAGTCCTTTTTTTAAAAATTATATATTTATTTAGTTCCTTTACCGGTTTCGCAGTTCTTCTGCTTTTCAAAAGTAGAATTGAGATGGAGGGTTTGTGGTTTTTCTCACATCTGGTTGGTCTTTGAATGTTACTTCTGTTTCATATGGAAAAAAGTGGCTCGAAATGCTAGATTTTTAGAGTAGTAATTTGGTTGGTTCGTGAAAAAGTATAATAAATTTCGTGCCAGTTCGCGTTACAAAGTTCTTATTATATTTGCCTTCAAACGAAGGGGGGGGGGGGGGGGGCTCAGGTTGTTTATTTATTATTCACCAACCAACCAAATTACTTCTCTAAAAACCTAGCATTTCGAGCCACTTTTTTCCATATAAAACAGAAGTAACATTCAAAGACCAACCAGATGTGAGAAAAACCACAAACCCTCCATCTCAATTCTACATTTGAAAAGCAGAAGAACTGCGAAACCGGTAAAGGAACCAAATAAATATATAAAAAAAAAAAAAAGACTCCAGTTGCATTTTCGATTTCATCTTTTTTCTCTATATATATAATATATTATATATTATGGAATACTGTTGGCTTCTTGCTACAATACTTTCTATACCTTTCATTTATATATATATATATATATATATATATATATATATATATATATATATATATATATATATATATATATATAGGGAAAAAAAGATGAAATCGAAAATGCAACTGGTGTCTTTTTAAGAATATTTATTTGGTTCCTTTACCGGTTTCGCAGTTCTTATGCTTTTCAAAAGTAGAATTGAGATTGAGGGTTTGTGGTTTTTCTCGTGTATATATATATATATATACATACATAATAGTTATAATTTGGGAGGGACATGCTGCCAATAAAAACACACGCACTTGTTGGTTTTCACTTCAATTTATCTTATAAACTTTCAGTTGTTGAGTTTAATAACCCAATAGTTGTTTATTTGTTTATTTCAAGGCTCTTTCCTCACACATACCGTGACCTCCTCAGTAACTAATTTGTTATTTTACGTCGCCTTTGTTCTGTCCCACACCATCTTGTTTTTGTGAGATGTGTACTTGGGCTGCCATGCGATATATCTGGTTGTGTACGCGTGTTTATTTATTTATTTATATGTTTATTTACTTATCACTAGTTTGATGCTTACTCTATCTTTGTATGTCTGGTTTGTTTTATTAGTTTGGTTTTTGTGTGTCTCTGTATGTCTTTATCTTGTTCTTATTTACTAGTTGTGATGTTGTTGCTATTCCACTCATGTATTCTGTTTAGTTTGGTTAGAGTTCGTTTATGTTTGACACGTCTCTAATCTGTGGAGCATTGCGTCTGTTCTGTGTGTGGATATGATTTTTATTTCTATGTTCTCTTGTGTGCTCCCATGTTCCATTCTGGAATACTGGTTGAGTACTGACCAGTTTTTCCCATCTTGAAGTTCTTGCCAGTGTTCATTTATCTTCTCTCTTATGCTACGGGCCGTCTCATCTACGTAAGCTGTGTTCCTATTCCTACACTGTCCCTCCGTACATTTTATTATATATACTAGGAACGTAGTGAACAATACAACGGTAGCACTATTTTCATTATCTAATTTCAAATTCTCCGCTGTTTGTAAACAAAAGCTGAAAAAGCCTTGTCTCATATATATGTATTCATACACTATGCTTATATAGTTTCAAATTTAATGGAAATTTGTGTGAGTGGCGTATTAGTGTAATGGTAACATAATGGCCATGGTAAGCAGAGATGTGGGTTTGTGTCCCATGTACATTAATGCTCATTCTTTTCTCCATTTCTGTGGGTTTTTATAACTACAAATTATTAGGCTAATTTACTAAAAATACAACGGTGGCACTATTTTCACTATCTAATATATATATATGAGGAGTAGTCAAAAGGTATACGCACTATTGTTTCTGTAATTTATTAAAACAAAGACATAGGTTAAACAATTACATCATTTCTCCTTGCTTTTCGATGCACTTTTTCAGCGATTGTCGAATCCTCGCGTCAGTGGTGAAAGTTGATGGGCGTCCTGCTCCTTCTTCGTGCTGCACGCTTTTCCCGCCATTTCAAAACTTCTCGATCCATTCATACACACTTCTACACGGTAGAGCGCTCTCGCCGTATTGTACTGAATGCTTGCAATGAATCTCAGCTCCTGACACATCTTTAAATCAGAGAAATTGGATCACTGATCTCTATTCTTCCTTGATGCACACTGCCAGTGGAGCAGCCATATGATGAAACCTTGGTTAAGCAATCACGAGAGTACCACATTTTAGCATGCGAGTGCTGAAGAAATATTTGGCGAAAGTGCGGATAATTTTTGGTTTCCCCTTGTATATATAATATATATATATATATACACACGCATATACATATATATGCGCGCGCGTGTCTGTTTGAGACCTTTTTTCTAAATTTTCTGTGAACTTTTTTCTTGAATCGTTCCAGGAGAATACAATTAAGTTTCGTCTAGATTTCTAGACATTCGGAAACAGATTGTATATATTCGAAAACTAACTCCTTCCCTCCATAACTGATTCGTTCTTAATCACACATTGCTCTTAGTTGCTAGATAAATAAAACGAAATACGACAATTAGTTCAATCACAGACACACAAATACTTATGTATAAATTAACTAAACTGTTAACAACACACACAAATGAAAGAAAAGATTAGAAATAAATATTCTATATATTTACTAGAAGATAAATGCCTTATACCTGTAGAATATTAAGGAAGTCAAAAAGCACGAATCTAACTGATATGACATATAGTTTTGCTGTCGTAACAAAGAGGATTTCCTCTTCAACATTTAGATGTGATAATAGTCTGAGTTGGTTGAGGTCATTCGAGTTCTGCTCTTTCAGAATGTATTATCAGCTCTCATCCAATAATCGCTGATTTTCAAGTTCACCTATGCTGATCTTATCATTTTGTGGAGCGTTACAAGGACATTAGGATATCTTATAAAGCTGTTTATACAAAAACACATCATTAAAGGGAACAAAAAATTGGGGAATGGGTAAATGAAAAGAAGAAAAAGCAAAAAAGAATCAAGTAACGAAAGAAATGGAGAATGGGGGAACATATACTATACCCCCTCCCACTCTGAACAGTGTCTCAGACGCACCCCACAGAGAAAATGGCAAAAGCGTTACCGCAGAGAATGGGCAGAGACACCAGCTGCATCAGCCAACCAACCTCACGGGGCTCTTTCCGATTCACGGTGGGAATCAACAATGCGGTGACCGAGGACACCAGAGGTCTCGACGGAGACAGGTCCCAGTATTTAACTCTCTTCCTCTCCTCTGCATTGCGGGAAGCGGAGACCGGGTTTGTGGCCGATGTGATTATATCCACTGTTAATGGCCTGTCGTTAAAGATTTCCTCTGTCAGAGCAGGCCCACACTAGCCCTGGACATTTTAAATAGAGTTTCGTTCTGAGAGTCTCTAAATACATTTTCCTAAAATGCTGTCCAAGAGCTTTTTATCAGTTGCGAGTGTCCCATATTTTGGCTGTTCAAATAGTTTCTGAACCCGGAAAGCAAACTGTTCAACCACTCAGCGATGTCTACGCCCAGACCTCCTTTATAGTGCATGAATAGGAACTGGAAATGGAAACCGTTTTAACAACTATAAAACTTCTTATACTTCATCTTTATGAAAACTGATCGTGGTTATAAAGTGTTTTCTCTCACATATAACACTGCCATAAATACACACACACACAAACACACAAATACACATACACACAGGAACACACACACACACACACACACACACACACACACACACACACACACACACACACACACACACATACACACACACACACACACACACACACACACCTACATACACACTTACACACATATACATAAATGTATGCATGCAGTCAAATTTTGCAGATTCTTCTAATGACTACCACATTCAGATTGCCACTAAAACAGATGGCTCACAGAAGCAATTTAATACCAACCACAAAATCATTTCCCTAGCGCGGCACCACGGGGGCTTAGTGGTACATTTCTCACTTTAAAAGTAGTTAGTAGAGATATTAGAGAACAGTATGTGCATCGTAAAGAAAAGTGAATGCATTTCTAACATGAAATCATAGCAAAAGCAAATTAGCAAGACGAACTGTTGTAGAGTATCAGAGTAGCTTATATGATAACATTACGCCATTGGTAACAAAATATGACTTTTATTGAACATTTCTTTCATTTTTATTTGTTCTCGCTTTTAATTGTTCAACTCTTTCCTGGGAACGACAAATTACCCACTCACATGCATTCATTCACACAGGTATATATATATATATATATATATATATATATATATGTGTGTGTGTGCGTATATGTCTGTGTGTGTATATATGTATATATATATATATATATATATATATATATATATATATATATATATATATATATATAAATTGAAACAAAATGAAAACGAAATTTCATTTCTCACTCTTAGTATGTCACTTACTTAAATGTAAGTATGCATGTATACGTACATACATATATGTATACAGACGTACAGTAGCATGCACATATATATATATACATATATATATACATATGCATACAGGTACACATACATATATGCACGTATCAGTTTAGCGGCGCTTATTATAACGTCGCTTTGTTCGTTTGTAAACAAACTGAACAGCCTGAATTTATGCCATACGGTGTTAAGGCAACCACGTCACCTTTTTGTTCAACACTGACACAGGAACGATGTACTAGTTTCAAGCTTGTTAGCTATCATCAGCACCGTTTACCCATCTTCCAGATGGTTGAACGTTCGAAAGTATATACTTTCCTTATGAAAATTAACACATATATATATATGTGCATGCTACTGTACGTCTGTATACATAAATGTATGTACGTATACATGCATACTTACATTTAAGTAAGTGCCATACTAAGAGTGAGAAATGAAATTTCGTTTTCATTTTGTTTCAATTTATCGTTTTCGGTATGCCTGACCGATTTAACTCACTCAATATGCAAATTAGGCTGCTCAGCCGTTAATTTTCATAAGGAAAGTATATACTTTCGAACGTTCAACTATCTGGCAGATGGGTAAACGGTGCTGATGATAGCTAACAAGCTTGAAACTAGTACATCGTTCCTGTGTCAGTGTTGAACAAAAAGGTGACGTGGTTGCCTTAACACCGTATGGCATAAATTCATGCTGTTCAGTTTGTTTACAAACGAACAAAGCGACGTTATAATAAGCGCCGCTAAACTGATACGTGCATATATGTATGTGTACCTGTATGCATATGTATATATATATGTATATATATATATGTGCATGCTACTGTACGTCTGTATACATATATGTATGTACGTATACATGCATACTTACATATATATATATATATATATATATATATATATATATATATTGGAATAAATGCTCTGAAATAGCGATATATATGTGAATATAGACATAGAATATTCGAAAATATTCTGTATGTTTATAATAAACATTTTGAAGACCTAATCGCTATAGAATAGAATACGTCACGTATTACAATTAGATTCTCGATAAAAGCAAGGGAAGTAATCTACGCGTTTCATTCTTGTTAGAAATCTTCAGGACTACATATCCAGTGCTTTTATCGAGAATGACACAGCTAGAGACTTATAGAATACTTAGCTGTGTACAGGAACTGGTTTGAAAGAGCGGTTGCCGGTCCGGCAGAAATTAGAAATTGGAATAAATGCTCTGAAATAGCGATATATATGTGAATATAGACATAGAATATTCGAAAATATTCTGTATGTTTATAATAACATTTCAGAGCATTTATTCCAATTTCTAATTTCTGCCGGACCGGCAACCGCTCTTTCAAACCAGTTCCTGTACACAGCTAAGTATTCTATAAGTCTCTAGCAGTGTCATTCTCGATAAAAGCACTGGATATGTAGTCCTGAAGATTTCTAACAAGAATGAAACGCGTAGATTACTTCCCTTGCTTTTATCGAGAATCTAATTGTAATACGTGACGTATTCTATTCTATAGCGATTAGGTCTTCAAAATGTTTATTATAAACATACAGAATATTTTCGAATATTCTATGTCTATATTCACATATATATCGCTATTTCAGAGCATTTATTCCAATTTCTAATTTCTGCCGGACCGGCAACCGCTCTTTCAAACCAGTTCCTGTACACAGCTAAGTATTCTATAAGTCTCTAGCTGTGTCATTTTCGATAAAAGCACTGGATATGTAGTCCTGAAGATTTCTAACAAGAATGAAACGCGTAGATTACTTCCCTTGCTTTTATCGAGAATCTAATTGTAATACGTGACGTATTCTATTCTATAGCGATTAGGTCTTCAAAATGTTTATTATAAACATACAGAATATTTTCGAATATTCTATGTCTATATTCACATATATATATATATATATATATATATGTATAGTATATGTACATGTAAATATATATATATATATATATATATATATGTATGTATGTATGTATGTATATATCTATGTGAGTGTTTGAATGTGTGTGTATGTATCAGTAAGTATATGTACATAAATATATACATAGTTATGTACATACATACACAATTACATACATGCATGCATACTTTGCATACATACATACATACATACATAATGGCTGCCCCCTCGTTATCGAGTATGGTCATTGCACGATATACCATTATTAATAATTATTAATTAATTCTATCGTGCAATGCCTGTGCGTGAAGACATTTTTTAAAGTGAGGAAAGACTGTGCACTGAGCTAGTCCCACTCTCTGAGCGACAGTAACTATAACCAGAAAAGAAGAAAAGATCAACATCATCGGTAACTACTGAGCCGCAGGTTTTCCCAGTCTCCTGAGTTTCCTTCTCCTAGAAGAATGCCCTGACAAAGGCTAGGGTCCTTCACTCCCAGTGGTTTGACCGCGCGGTACATGTGTATATACATATTTACACACTTTCGGATGGCTGTTGACTCTTATGAGTTCTTCCGCCCTTTGTCAGGTTTTGTTTTTTGTCCTTCAGGGTGTCCAAAATCACCCTCCTCACCAAGTAAACTTGGTGGGGTTGCCGGTTTAGTCGCCGACGATCCGATCATGCGACAGGTTGTACTGGGTTACATGTTACCAGTAGCACTCAAGAGTGACCCGTCTCTCTATTGGGAAAAACATTGGGAAATTATAAAGCCAGAAGAACATACATACATACATACATACATACATACATACATACATACATACATACATACATAATGGTTCCATCAGGTTTCAAGAATTGCCTACGCTTGACTATTTTCCCATACATGGGTGCACGAACATGTCGTTTAAGCCCTCCAAGGACTTAGATTTCTTTCTCTATAATCTCACTCCACACTCGTGAAAGTTGCTCTGATCAAGTGCCGCCTGTGCTTCAAGCATTTTTAAGTAAAGAAAAGCCTTGTACTGGACCAATCCCATTTTCTGAATAACGGTGATAAATATCCCAAAAGAAGAACAGGTCAACATCATCGAGTCGCAGGATTTACATCAGAATTTTCCTTTTCCTACTTTGATGTCCTATCAAGAATTAAGGGTCTCTCATTTCCTGTGGACTAACCGCTTGCTGGAAGGAGTGTTTGAGGACTTTGCCGTCACGACCTTCTCAGGAATAAATTGGCGAAGAAGAAGAAGAAGAAGAAGAAGAAGAAGAAGAAGAAGAAGAAGAAGAAGAAGAAGAAGAAGAAGAAGAAGAAGAAGAAGAAGAAGAAGAAGAAGAAGAAGAAGAAGAAGAAGAAGATTGTAATGCAAAGGGTGACAGAGAAAACACCGACAATACATCAGGCCAATATAGATTAGGTGATAGCAATGAAAGAGGTGAGCAACTGATCTAATTTTGTGTCGCAGTGCATGGATCTCGTTGGTGAAAAAGTCTTCATCCTATTGGTCAAAACAATCATCAACAGCCTATATGACGTCATCGTCACTGCGATATTGGTTTTCCAGCAACAAGGGAAAAACTCGGTGACCTAAAAAGAAATCAGGTTGACTTCATATTGATAGGCTAATGGTTTTAAAACTTTGTGAAATATGAAAACAAAACTTCACCCTGGAGCAAATATAATTTTAATCGTAATTAAATTACAAACTAAACTTGAAAAAAGGGAAATGGTTAAAAGACGATAAATCTTAAACCAGTTACAACAGGCAGGAAGTAAAGAGAAAGTTGATGTAGAAATAAGAAGTAGGTATAAATATTTACCAAATGAAGAAAAGATAAAAGAAACTCTATAATAAAGTAGAAATGGAAAAATTTGGAACAGAATTAAAACTTGCATGCGAGTATTACTTATGATAAAAACTGCATAAAGTTGACTAGAAAAACAATAATAAAGAATAGATGACTGATGCAATTCTATGAAAATTAGAAGAAAGGATTTACAAGAATAAAGATCAAGGTGCATGGTATGTATGGACCCGTGACTCCCGAGAGAGTCGTAGGGCCCCCATATAAACATACGGCGTTTTGGGGCATTTTTAAAAAGCCTAGCGGAGCCCATTTTCTCTCCATGTCTGAATACAGCAGCTGTCTTCCAGAGAAGGATATAGAGCGAGAGAAAGAAAGTGAGAAAGTGATATAGAGGAAGAATCAACCCCAGTACTAGACTGGTACTTTTTTTTATCAAACCTTAAATGGGTGAAAGGCAAAGTTGACCCCGCCAGGATTTAAACTTAAAGAACAGAGAGCCGAAACGAATACCAAAAGGTATTCTATCTGACATTCTAATGACTTTACCAATTCACCGCTTATAAAGATCAAGATATAATGTGGAAAAACATATTCAAATGACTTATGATCATTTCTTCTTCTTCTTCTTCTTCTTCTTCTTCTTTGCCCATTTATTCCTTCCGGTAGGTGCTGTCCATGTGATCCAGCTGGATCCCCAAGTGAGACCAGCCCAGCTCATGGATGTTATCCAGCCATCTTGCTCGGGGTCTACCCTGGGTCTCCGTAAAATCTGTAAAGAATAAATCTGATCTTAATGTGGAAAAACATAGCTAAATGACTGATGATCAATACAAAAAAAAAAATCAAAACCTCACCAGGCAGTGAAAATCCCTAGAAATCTAAACTATAATAAAGAAAGGATTGCGGGATTACGTCCAGAATATATATTTTTATCCCGTTTGTAAAATAAGTTGGATTACTTTGAATAAATAATGAATAAACATTACATAATTTATCTACTAAATTCGTAATTCTTGATTAAATATAAATAATTTTGTTGCTTATTTTAAGATTCACTTCTTTCAAATTCTCAAATGTCAACACGTCCGGTTAGCGATCGCTTATATAAACATTCATATATTTCCGTCACTAATTTTTTTCCTAATGCAGTTTATATATAATATCGTCTTTTTTTAATGTATCATGGATTATTTTACCGATTACATAAGAGAGTGTAACACAGATTCTCTTCAATTTATGTGGATATTGTCAATTAAGATTTCATTTAATGTATCATATCTACATGTATATATACTTGCATATAATATCAATATGCACACTACACATGCTAGCAGAAAACCACCCTTCGGGTGGTTTTTCTGCTTGTGTATGATAAACTAAATTAAATCACAAACGTTAAATGCAAGAGTATACTATATGGCAACATTAAAGACCAAAATATAAACATCATGTTTGATTATTAGCATATTACATATTATATAGTGATAGGTTGGATACATAAACGAATTGAACAATAAAGAGAACAAACCATCTACGCTCAACTTCGAAGCCTAGTAATAAAATCTAAAACTTATAAGTAATACAAAGGCTATGAAAGATAAGAAACCAACTGGACAGCATGAAATATCAGCAGAAGCAATAAAAGCATTGGATAACTTCAACCCGGATCTAATAACAAAGTTATGTAATCTCTCTCTTTCTATTTCTAGTTTTCTTTCACTCCCCACTCTTTCTCTCTCTATATATATATATGTGTGTGTGTGTATGTGTGTGTATGTGTGTGTCTGTGTCAGTGTATTTGTGTATGATTGTGTGTGTATCTACGTGGGATACATGTGTGTTTACGTTCATTCATTCAGAAATTACAAAGCGATCACCTCAGAAACAATATACATTATTATGCGTCATCAAACACTAAATGTTTGTATATATAAAGCCACAATAGGTTTGATTCGAATTGTTTAAATATTCTTATTCATATCGAAAAGTTTATCATTTTGGCTTCAAAATATCTTCCGTTTCCGCTCTATTTCTCTTGAATCAATCCATAGTTGCTCCTATTTATTTTTTATTTGCGGTTGAAAATTTGTCTGAATTCATGCAATAACGGTGGAGCTACTAGGAAAGAAATTGCAGTAAAATCCCCTATATAGAATATTAAAAGGAACAACATGAAGTACATTGTCAATTGGTTCTTTATGCATGTATCTGGTTGTTTGCTAAGTCAAAGCTGGCCCTAGTTATATATGTTTCAGTTAGCTGTGTGTAATAAGAATTGTATTTATCTGTGACAATTTCTATGGGGTGCGAAGAATTTTCGGCGCTCCGTACTACGGAGGTGGTGGGAACAAACTTTTGCCTTAATTTTTTTTTACTGTTAAAATACAGAGTTTGCAACTAAGAGCCACACGAGGAAGGTAGCCGTATTTGCAGAATAAAAAGGAGCACATATTTAAAGAAATTTAACAAAATAATAACATTATGTATCTTGTAAACAATGTCCTTACGGCAGCGGATGTGTGACATATTCAAAGTAAAGAAAAGCAATAATAACAATGATTTATAGACCTCAGAGGATTTGAACCCAGGTGTAAGCGGGTATAACGATATACGGAAGACATTTATTTTCTAGCACTCTATTTTTTCTACCACACACCACCGTAATAATAATTGTTTCTACTTTTTAGCACAAGGCCAGTAATTAACCAGTACATTACTGGTACTTTATTTTATCGACCCTGTAAGGAGGAAAGGCAAAGTTAACCTCGGCAGGATTTGAACTCAGAATGGAAAAGGCGTAACTCTATACGTCAAAGCATGGCATCCGACCCTCTACCGATACTGCTAATCCACCGCCGTAATAATAATTGTTTCTTATATAGGCACAAGGTCAGCAATTTTGGGGGAGGGGAAAGTCGATTGAATCGACCCAATGTGTGACTGGTACTTTATTTTATCGACGCCGTAAGGATGGAACACAAAGCTAACCTCGGCAGGATTTGAACTCGGAATGTAGAGGGCCAGAACTATGCAGCAAAAGATCTTGTCCAACGTCCTAACGATACCGCTAATACATCATCTTAAATGTTTTCTGATTTAGGGACGGACAAGGCCAACAATTTTGGGGAAGGGTAAAGTCGATTAAATTAACCCTGGTGCGTTACTGGTATTTTATTAACCTCAGCGAAATTTGATCTCAGAACGTAAACAGATATAATTATATACAGAATATCTCTATAGCTTAGCAGTCTATTTTTTTCTTCCACTCACCACAGTAATAATAATAATAAATACCTACTTCAGTCTGTTTGGAGCTCTTATTATTTACTAAATAAGGGCGGTGAATTGGCAGTATCGGTGGAGGGTAGGATATGCTTTCCAGCATAGTTACGTCCCTTTACGATCTGAGTTCAATTCCCGCCGAGGTTTACTTTGCCTTTCATCCTTACGGGGTCGATAAAATAAAGTACCAGTAATGTACTGGGATAATTGCTGGCCTTGTGCCAAAAGTAGAAACAATTATTTACTAAATACCTATTGTAGATGTCCTTAGACTGAAGAATATCGTATTAGGAAGGATTATTACTTATATGATTGGTTGAAAGTATTAATCTTTTACCTGGTCACAAAACGATAATTAATCTCGATGAGAAGATTATCAGATTAGCAGTAATTATGGCTTGGCTAGAATAGCTATTGTCCGTCTCTAAGAGATATATTTTATTCAATAGAGAATTTCTTGTTTTTTTTATATTAGGTATACCAACCATACTTTGTTGACCCAATATTCACTAATTAATGTCTGTGATAATATTTGTAATCGGAAGGCAGATGCACTATTAAAAGCATCTCTTTGTATGTGAAATTCATCGTTGATATTATAACCTGTTATTAAAGAGCAACCACGAGAGTGATTTATCATATAACGTATTTACGTGCGTCGTGATACGTATTGTGATTTAAGGCGATCAACACCTCTTCAAATGATATATTCAAGAGGCATTAAACACTGCAAGATAATTAAACACGTTAATTGTACAATACAATAACTGCTTACAACGGTGCACCTTTACGCTGGCCAAATAAACAGCGCCTTTGAGAGTAATAAATCTTCAAAACGTTAGAGAACGGCTACAACTCCTGGAGAGGTCACAATTGTAATCCTTGTGAGACGTTCACCAGTAAAGCAAAATGGTGACTTCGTTTGTTTATATTATATGCTACAGGTACTCTTTGCTTCCTAAATTCAAGTCTGGATTTTTTGTCTTAACAAGAGGCCTTCTGCCAACTCTGCAAAATTATTTTACCTTAACAAGATGTCTGTGTGTGTAGCATTCTTGGTGATGGATACACCACACTTGCCCGTTTTAAATCTAAGACTATGCTACAAATGCATAACAAAACATATGACAAATTTCCCAACACACCTGTTTTACTATCATTCTAATTGAATAAGACGATCGAACGCAATAGGACTCTGTCCATTATTCTTAACCAGTACGCTGTAGAACAAGATCATTAGAGAGAAGAGAGAAGAGATGTGGATATAAGAACAATGTAGTTTGCTCAGGCGGAGAAAATAACTGTAAGTACAGTCAGTTACTATGAAATAGTTTATAAAATGCATGTATGACACCTCAACAAACTATGACAGACATCAGTGAAAAATTAGGGAACCTTACATGAGACACATTTCACTGAGTTAACATTTATAGAGCGACAGAGCTATAATGCTGTGAAGGAACAAAAGGGAACTATGATTATACCAAGCTAAGCTCTTCAAATCCTCAAATAGAAAGGATAGTTTATGTAATTTATGGGAGGGCTGACTTTTACAGGACAATTCGAATTCATGTGAAAGCCGATTTCATTACTGAATCAAAGAGAAATAGTATTTTAAATGCCACCTTTCAACCCCCCCCCCCCCCCCCCCACACACACACACACAAACACACATATATATATAAGCGTGAACCTAATACCTTTCGTAACTTTTACTCCTGTGTTGTTTTTTACTTTCCTGATATATATATGTATATATATATATAGTTAATAAATGAAGATTAACATGGTTGGCTGTACAATAAGGGCTTTATTTAAAGTACTGACAATTGTTTCGTTGATCATGTGGGTCTAGAGTTCGCTAATCGCTTGAGGTTGCGTTATTCGATCTCCAATACATTATTCACCTCTGGTACGTAGATATGAAAGCAATGCACTCGAGGCAAGAATTATATAGAAAAATAGCGTATAATTAAAACAATAACATCAATAATAATACATGTAGTATTATTGATGTTATTGTTTAGATTATACGCTATTTTATTATTGATGTTATTGTTTTAATTATACGCTATTTTTCTATATATTTACCATACATGTATGGTAAATAGGTAGAGAAGTTACAGATGTAAAAGTAAAAGTAAAATATAAGATAGGGTACATTAAAAAGTAATATATATATACGTATATATATATATATATATATATATATTGGAAAATGTGTGAAAGTAATATATATATATATATATATATATATTGGAAAATGCGTGAAATCCTTGGTACAGTTAAGTTTTTGAGTTGGTGGATCTAGTTCTACCAACTCATAATATTATAATGTTATAAAATTAAATCAAATTGTTTAGAACTACAAGTGAAGTCATTCTTTTCCTTTTTCAGAGCGCAATGAACTGGAACACATACCGAAGCATTTTTAATCCGGCGCCATTACGACTCTGCCAATTAACCGCCTGTTAATTGGCAGTATCGGTAGAGGGTCGAACATGCTTTCCAGCATAGTTACGTCCCTTTACGATCCGAGTTCAAATCCTGCCGAGGTTAACTTTGCCTTTCATCCCTACGGGGTCGATAAAACAAAGTACCAGTAATGTACTGGGTAATTGCTGGCCTTGTGCCTAAAATAGAAACAATTATTATTAATAATAATAATTTAAAACATGTATACATTTTATGAACTATTTATAAGTTCTGGATTTACAAACTTCAGTCATCTTCGTATCTATTGCTCAGACGTCATGTTCGTTGAATCGATTTTACGTCCCACTTATTTTGAAATATTTCACACGAAAAAAAAAACATTGCTTGACATATGCCCAATCCCAATTATAAAGATTTGCTTGATCACCTTAGCAATGTGGAGCATGTTTAGAAAATGAAACATGAAGAAAAACTCACCAGCCTTCAATTTTTATGTATGTTGAGTTTCATGCGCATTATTTTTCATCTTGCTGTTGTTTAACTCCAGATCTGTTCTGAGTTGACCTATTATTGAAGGCATTTGAGCCATGTTTATTCAATCTTCGATTTGCTGACATTGTGTAGCCCGGATTACATTATTTAATGTTTGTTTAAGATATAATATATTCGGGTCTAGATTATCCAGAGTACCGTTCACTTCTCCCGTTTTAAGATATTAGAGGTGTGATTTGAAGGAGATTCTGACACTATATCTAGCAGGTCTTGAAATTACACATAGGCTCCCTTGTAGTCAGCATTTTTATTTTGCTTAAAATTCAGTTATTTTGGCATTATATATTACATTACGTATGCAAATATTCCATCGTCTTTCACCCTATTTGAATATATCATAAGCTCAACTATAAGAAGCTAACATAAATAATTGTAAAATTCTGTCTTCCCATTCCGGTATATTTTCATCATATCCTCATAGATTATTAGTTTTATTCCATTTACCACTTTCTCATTTCATTAGTTTCCTTTTGTAGATATATTTGAGAACAACACCTCAGGCAGTCTGTCTCGCTCTCTCCCTGTCCCCTTCTCTTCCTATCTATCTCTCTATCTCTCTATCTCATTCTACCACATTTCTTTGCTTTCTTATCTCTCCTTCCCTATTTGTTTAGAACTTTACACTGTTATTTCGATAGCTTATTTATTCTCTCTCTCCCCATCTCTCTCTCTCTCTCTCTCTCTCTCTCTCTCTCTCTCTCTCGCTCTCTCTCTCTCTCTCTCTCTCTCTCTCTCTTTCACTCTCTCAGTTTTGTACACCTCTTTCTCCCTCCTCTTATTTTACTCTCTTTCTCCCTACTTCTCAGACACTGTTTAACATACATCATGTTTTGCTTACTTACCCTGGCTTTCATTTTCTCTGTGGATCCTGTTTTCGTTCACTTTCTCTCTATCATCCATTCTTAATGTCCCCTCTCATTCCTCTCTATTGATCACTATTTTTTTCATTTCACAGTAAATAAATCTCGTACTGGATGGGGCGCTCACATATCCGTGGGATGTGCAGTTGTGTACCGAAAAGATCAGCAGACCTTACTGCAGTTTGAGATGCAAGGGAAGTTTCAAGTTTTCTAAGGGCATCGACCTGTTTTGATTGTATGATGGTTGTCTTACAGGCGTTGAGACTGTGATTCAATACCACTCAGTTAATGGTTACAGGTGACATCATCCGGATGCTGTAGGTAGTGTTCTTTGTCTGTGCTGCTTCAGCGCAGCTGTAAAGCAAACCATTGATAGTGTTTGGGTGTGCAACGGATGTGGAGAAGCATACCTAGTTAGAGGGTTTTGGTCAGCCACTTAGATGTCGTGAGAGAAAGTAATTTCAAACAAGGAGTAGTTGGTATAAAATGGCTTATCTTCAAACAGTTAGATATTAGGGTTGGGTCGTAAATATTGATTTAATTATAGGGGTCAGGCAATCAAATAGATGCAGGGAGAGTGGTGGGAGGATATATATGCTGTTTTGGGAGCGTTGCTGTGTCTGTCATCAGCGAGTTGGTGAGAAAACTAACTGGTGCAGTGTCGGTGTCGGAAGAGCGTGAGAGCCAAGATGAGTTGCATGCATTGGAGTCAGAATGATTGATGAGTTCAGAGAGAGAGGGAGAGATAGACAATATACAGACAGTGTGTGTAAGAGAGAGGGGGAGAGAGATAGATAGATAGATAGATAGATAGATAGAGAGAGAGAGAGAGAGAGAGAGAGAGAGAGAGAGAGAGAGAGAGAGAGATAAAGAGAGATAAAGAGTGTGAGAGAGATAGAGAGAGATAGAGAGAGAAAGAGAGAGGTAGACAAGCATACAGTGTGTGTGTGAGAAGGCGGAGAGAGAGTAGAGAGAGAGAGAGAGAGAGAGAGAGAGAGAGAGAGAGAGAGAGAGAGAGAGAGAGTGTGTGTGTGTGTGTGTGTGTGTGTTCGGATATAAAGTTTTCAGGTTATATGGAGTCGTAAACGAGCAAAAGTTAGCAGGTGGAGGAACTCAAAAATATAAAAGAAATACAGTAAGAAATCACATAATAGAGAAACAATGGGGAAATATATTCCTGAATCAGAACAAATGAAAATCTTTGTTACTGAAATACAAGAGTGTTAGACTGTAGAGGCGAGAATGGTGTATATGAAAGTGCAGATATCACATTTCAGAGTGAAGTTGAAATATTGTGTAGGACGGGCAACTAGTATGGTATAAGGATACAGGATGAAAGATTTGTGTCTCAGTGCGGTATGCGACCTCATAAAAGGTGGCATGACTTAAAGGAAACCCCAAAGAGTTTGCGTCCAAAACCACGAAACCACAAACCAGATAACAGAAAGTTGACAAGTGCTTTACTATGAATGCAAACGTTTATATAATGTGTTGTATGTATGTATGTATGTATGTATGTATGTATGTATGTATTATGTATTATCTCTTTCTCTTAATTTCGAGTATATTTTTTTGACCGGCCACCTTCCCGGTGGCAAGGTTGTAAAAGAAAAGAAATTGTCATCCCTTGAATCGCAAGAATTTTGCAAATTTTGAAGGTGCCAGCTGTCGCAACCATTTGTAGACTATGAATTAGGGAGCTGCGCTCTTTGTCCGCAAATCCAAGTTCAGTCATACTTTGGTCCAAGCGGGTTGGTATATAACCCGTAGCTCCAATAATGATGGGTATGAAGCTAAATGTGTATCTTGGATACTGGATTTGTAAACTCCTCAATGGTCCGTAGATGTCCTCCTTCTCCTGTATTTTTCTGACAACGTTTACGTCAAGTGGGCAGCTGATCTCTACAACAGAACACGTTTTCAATGTGTGGTACCAAACAACAATATCAGGCCGGTTGTGCTTTAATTTGGTGGTAGTTTTTTTTTATTTTCAGGTTCCACCAGTATTCCTTAGTGCCATTTGTCTCAATATATTCTTCCTCGTTTGTTGTTAATTTTGTTTTCCGAAGTGCGTTCCAGATGGTTCTAGCTATCCCATCGTGTCTCATGGGGAGGTAGTAGCGAGATGACATTCTTTCGCAGCTGGCAACAATGTGGCTTACATCCTCAATCTTTGTTTTACATAGCCAAAATTTATTGTCAGCTAATGGCCCTCCCCTTTTGTGCAGCAGATATTTAGTAGGGAGTTCTTGTTCCTGTATTGCATAGAGATATCCCTCAAGGTGTGATGTCATAAACTTGTCGGAACTCCATGCCAGGCTTTTTGAGTGGTTTATCCCCTCTATGGTCTGTGTTTTACGTCTCAAGTATCCATGCACAACTTTTTCTGTAAATTGGTCAATGTTTTCATCTTGTTTGAACATTGAATAGGATCTTCCGATTTCTCTGGGTGAGAGATTTATATCAGGCTTTATTCCATATCTCTCCTCCAGATCAATGGCTATTCTAATGATATTTTTTTTTTCATGCTCATAAACCTGGGCAAGATGGTTGCCAACCTTTTTCCTCTGTTGAAGATGTTGCTTCAGTGTTACTATCCGGATCTCATATGATGTTAATATGGATTTTAGACCCCGGCCACCTTCCTTGCGTGAGAAGTATAGCCTATCCACATCACCATTGATGTTAAAGTTTCCAGTAACACTGAGAAGTTTGCGAGTTCTAACATCCATCTCACTTAGTTCTTGCAATTACCAGTTCAGCAGGCCAAATGTTGGCGTTAGAATTGGCACAGCATAAGTATTGTGGGCAATGTATTTGTTGTACGCTGACAGCTCTGATGACCATATTTTCTTTACTCTTATGAGGTATTCAGTTCTGGTTCTCTCCTTATTTATGGGTCCATCATATCTGACATTCTCATCCTGTCCAAGATATCTGTAGTTGTCACCTGACTGTAGAAGTTGTATTGTCAGGCCGTTCATCTCTAGATTTCTAGAGGAGGGCACAGCTCTCCCACGTTTTACTGCCAAATATGCACACTTGGACTCACCAAATTTCATTTTGATGTCTGTTGAAAATTGTGTAATGAGGTCCAATTGTTTCTTGATGTCATTGATATTTGGCCCATACAACTTCAGGTCATCAACAAAGAAAAGATGGGAGATACTTCTGGACCCACTTCTTTGTCCACCTTGTTTCCTGAGTAGGTAAGATAGTGGATTTAGTGAGAGAACGAAGAGCAGCACTGACAAGCTATCACCCTGATAGATGCCCTTCTGGTAATGTATCTTATTAGTCTTAACTTGCTCCTTCTCACCTCTAAGGATAACATTGGTGTACCAGTTCTTGGTCAGACGTTCAACAGCAGCTACCAGTGGTTGTGGGACTTTGGCTAACTGTAAAGCCTTAACAATCCACCCATGAGGTTCACTATCAAATGCTTTTTGATAGTCCAACCACACCACAGTCATGTTTCTGCGATTCTTTGTTGTTTTTTCTTGAATCATTTTATTAGTTAGTAGGTGATCTATGCAACCCCACACCTCCCTCTTTCTACCAGCTTGCTCAGGTGTTATGATGTTGTTGTTAGCACAGTGATCCTGTAAGAACAGATTAAGGCACCCAGTATATAATTTATACATGATGTTTTGGCAGGCTATTGGGCGGTAATTTTTAGCAAGGGTGGTTTGGCTATTTTGGGGAATGAGGAGAGTAGTGGCAGTTGATAACCATCTGGACAGTTCTTGTGTGCCTTTAATGGTTTCTGTAAACAGCCGTATGAGATCTTGCCGATAGAAAGTGAAATACTTCAACCAGTATCCTGTAATGAGGTCTGGGCCTGGTGATTTCCTATTCGACATTTTCTGTAGAGCTGTTTCCAGTATTGACCCATCTATGTCATATTGTTTTGTCTGGACATGTTGGCAGTAGTCCTGTTCCAGTTCTTTTAGCCAATTAGTTTGTCTGTTGAATCCGTCATCTGTTTCCCATACAGATCTCCAGTAGCTCTCAACCTGTTCTTTTGAAGGGGTGTCAATTACTGAGATTGAGCTTTTACCACCGAAGCTGCGATAAACTGATTTAGGATCTCTGGCAAACAATCTATTTAGCACTTGTCGTTTATGTGCTGTTGACTTTTATTTTAGTCTTTCTGTTGTAGTTGTGAGTTGTTTTTTCAACTGGTGTAATTTAGAGTTTAAAGTTTTAAATTGTGTATCTCCAAATCGTCTCTCTAACTTGTTTTAGGTATTCCTGGTGTCGTGTGAAGTTGCTCTCTATGTTGGATTTCATAACGACAGCGATGTGTGAGATACTTCGTCTCAGGGACAACATTTTGCTTTTTAAATTTCGCATCCACGCTGGTTCAGGCTTTTTGTTTGTATCTTGATTGCGTGGTTTTAGATGTTTGTTATATGATAGCAATGTGACAGCTGAAACATATAACAAAATATTAAGTGTTTCAAATGTCATTTCTACACCTTTAGATCGTATAGCCTTCAGATAATTGTTAGCTATTTCGTTCACCGCTTCCAATTCCAATTTAATGGGTTCTTTACTGATCCAGGTGTTGTATGGTCTGTCACTCATATTAAGGCTGTGTATCCCTTGAAACATATCGTCCGATATCACATGTAAGATGTCCACAATTTTTTTTTGTATGTATGTATGTATGTATTTATGTAAGCAATTGGAGCGTTTCCATCAGATGTGTCTCAGACGGATCCATGACGTTCACTGGAGGGACCACATCAGTGATGTCGAGATTTTGGAAAGCTCTATTTGTGACAGTATAGAAGCTCTTGTGCTAAAGCAACGACTCCGTTGGAGTGGTCTCCTTGCCAGGATGAAGGATTCTAGAATACCAAAACAACTCTTTTATGGAGAGTTGGTTAAAGGAAAACGACCGCCACATAAACCAAAAAAGAGGTATAAGGATTCCTTGAAAGCCTCTCTGAAAGACGCTAACATCTCTGCTGATACATGGGAAAATATTGCTGCTGATCGTAATAAATGGAGAAAGACTGTATATGAGGGAAAAGTTGCCTTTGAGGCATCTCGAATCGCATACGAGAAAGTAAAGCGGGATGTGAGGAAGGGCATTGCTGTTGTACTTCCAGACGGCGAGGGTCCTCCTTTGGTGCTGACATGCAGCGTCTGTGCGAGACTCTGCCTAAGCAAAGCTGGACTCGAAAGTCATCTTCGCAGTCATAAAGTAAGACCAGTGGTTGACTACCAGGCTGCTGTTGGAGATGCTACTCATCATGCTTGCCAAACATGTGGTAGAAAATGTAAATCAGCAGGAGGGCTCAAGCGACATGCAAAAGTACACGAACTCCAACCACAGCCGACTATTCCCAGTAAATGTTTTGGTTGCCGACTCTGTGCAAGACATTTTAGATCATTGGCTGGGTTAAAAAGCCACATTCGATCGCAGCGCTGTTAGTTGCTATCGTGTGTGTGTGTATAGATATGCTTGTGTGTGTGCGTGTATGTATATATATATATATATGTATATGTATATTATTATTGTTGTTGTCGTTCCCTCATCAACTTCTTCAAGTTTCACCTGGAAAGGAGGGTGAGGGTGGAGAGAGAAGTGCTGCCCTCCAGTACATTTGCTAAAAGGTGGGTGAATGTGGCGAGAATGGCTCGTGTGAATGGGCCTACTCTGACCATGCGCCTATAGGCTGGCTAACTTGAGAAGAGGGGTGCTCTCCCTGGGTGCCCTAGAAGCGCAGGGTGGTTCAGGATTGTTGGGGTACCCGAATATCCCAGGGTCGTCCACCCCCTATCGGGGAATTTATTTTGTTGTATTTATGCATAGTTTATTTTATATATTTATATTTTCATTTTTAAATTAGTCTTGCCATTGTGCACTTTTACTCGACCTTATTGTAGTAAACCCCCACTGTCCCTGTCTTTGTATTGTCCCCTACATGTCGGCCCTTGTGGCTAATAAATGAAATCATTAGTATTATTATTATTATTATTAATGTATGTGTGTGTATATATATATATATATATATATATATATATATATATATATATATATATATATATATATATATATATATATAAAAACAAATAACGAAACGAAATTAAATTTCGTTTCGCTTCTAACTCACTTTTGTATGACTGACGCTTAAACAATTAAGTTAAAGTGTACATCTACATATGTATACGGAAGTATTAGTATGCATATAAATACACACATGTATACATATGTACATGTACTCAGCTTTTCACTAGACACTTTACAGTGAGTGTCAGCTAGTCTGTATGTAACCACACAGGCGGACCGGGTTTTAGAGTCATACGAGTTTTCAAGGAAACACATTTCCTCTATTCTCCAGAGGGCCAGACAGGAATATTGGACTAGTTTCGATGTTATTACATCTCATCAGCAATATTTACCCATTTTCCGGCTTCTCTGGAGAATTGTAAAAGCACATATCGTTATATGCTTTTTCTATGAAAATTAGTAGTGGGTAGACTAATTTGCATAGAACGTGAGTCATTGTACGCACCGGTTCAGCGGAGACGATAAAAACAAATAACGAAACGAAATTAAATTTCGTTTCGCTTCTAACTCACTTTTGTATGACTGACGCTTAAACAATTAAGTTAAAGTGTACATCTACATATGTATACGGAAGTATTAGTATGCATATAAATACACACATGTATACATATGTACATGTACTCAGCTTTTCACTAGACACTTTACAGTGAGTGTCAGCTAGTCTGTATGTAACCACACAGGCGGACCGGGTTTTAGAGTCATACGAGTTTTCAAGGAAACACATTTCCTCTATTTGTCAGAGGGCCAGACAGGAATATTGGACTAGTTTCGATGTTATTACATCTCATCAGCAATATTTACCCAATATTTACCCATCTTCACGTTCTATGCAAATTAGTCTACCCACTACTAATTTTCATAGAAAAAGCATATAACGATATGTGCTTTTACAATTCTCCAGAGAAGCCGGAAGATGGGTAAATATTGCTGATGAGATGTAATAACATCGAAACTAGTCCAATATTCCTGTCTGGCCCTCTGAAGAATAGAGGAAATGTGTTTCCTTGAAAACTCGTATGACTCTAAAACCCGGTCCGCCTGTGTGGTTACATACAGACTAGCTGACACTCACTGTAAAGTGTCTAGTGAAAAGCTGAGTACATGTACATATGTATACATGTGTGTATTTATATGCATACTAATACTTCCGTATACATATGTAGATGTACACTTTAACTTAATTGTTTATATATATATATATATTTCTTTTTTTTATTTTTATTTTATTTTTTATTTATTTATTAATTTTTTTTCTCTTCGTGCAATGGCCATACTCGATAACGAGGGGGCAGCCACCATGTATGTATGTATGTATGTATGTATGTATGTATGTATGTATGTATGTATGTATGTATGTATGTATGTATGTATGTCAGGTCACCAGTTGGTGCTACTGGTAACATGTATCCCAGTACAACCTGTCTCATGGTCGGGTCGTTGGCGACTAAACTGCAACCTTACCACCAAGGTTTCTTGGTGAGGGGGGTGACTTTGGACATCCAGCAGGACTAAAAACAAAACCTGTCAAAGGGCAAAGGAGCTCTTAAGAGTCAATGGCCATCCAAAATCACCGGGAGAAATGACTCCTTAGCCTTTGTCAAGGCAGAATTCTAGGAGAAGGAAAACTCTGATATAACACCTGCAACCCTGATGGTATCCAATGATGTTGACTTGTTCTTCTTTTTGGTAAATATCATCTTGGTTAAGAGAGTGGGACTGGCTTTGTGCAGCGCCTTTGCTCCCTATAATAGCTTCACGGCACAGGCATTGCTTTATATCTGGAGATCTCTCTGCACTTGTCATCACATGGTACCATGGGCCCAGCACTATGTGTCAATAATTGTCACAGGTGTAGTGTTTGTACCAGAGTTTTCAAGTCGCTGGCTGGACTAAAAAGTCACACTCGTTCAGCGCATTGGTAGGGGTTCTCCTATATGGATATAAAGTAGTGGCCGTACTCGAAAACGAGTTGGCAGCCACCATATATGTATGTATGTTTGTATGTATATATATACGTATGTATGTGTGTATGTATGTTTGTGTGTGTATATATGTATTTATGTAAGTATGTATGTGTGTAAATATGTTTGTATGTATATATGTATGTATGTGTGTATGTATGATCTACTAGTTTCATTATTTTATCATTTTTTTATGCTTTCCTGCATAGAATTACGTCCCTTCACGGTCTGTGTTCAAATCCCGCCGAGGTTAACTTTGCCTTGCATCCTTACGGAGTCGATAAAATAAAGTACCAGCAATGTACTGGGATAATTGCTGGCCTTGTGCCAAAAGTAGAAACAATTATTTTTTTTAGAAATAGAGAGTCGGTTTCTAACATCGACACAAGACTCTTGCGACAACAACAACTAGGTAGTTATGTACGTCTGTATGAATGAATGTGTGAGTGTGTGTATGTGTGTGTGTATGTGTGTCTGTGTGTGTGTGTGTGTGTGTGTGTGTGTGTGTGTGTGTGTGTGTGTGTGTGTGTGTGTGTGTGTGTGTGTGTGTGTGTGTGTGTGTGTGTGTGTGTGTGTGTGTGTGTGTGTGCAGTTATGGACGCTACTGTATCAGTGGATCTGTATGATTTGAGTTGTATGTATATACGTGCATATGTTTTGTATTTATACATGTATATATATACAGTTATTACATGCAGGATTTTTGGACTGTTTTACATATTTTTACAGTCTCTTTTGGATTAAAATTTGGAATATTTGTGTCTGATGATTTACCTGAGTTTCGAGTATTTTAAGGAATCGAAATTTATATGAAGAGATATTCGTTTTTCTGCTTAATATTCTGAGTGAAAAGGTTGACAGTTTCTGTTTCTTCGCCAGCAATTCAATGTATCCCTGAAAAAGACATACATTAAATGGAATAGCTTCAATAGAAGTCTTCAGGTGGTGGCGGGAGGTTATATTCTTCTTCTGTTATATTCTGTGGTTAATTTATTTCTAATGTTTGTTTCCTTAGTTTGCACTGCTCAATTCAAATGTTTCCGACTGTGTACAATAATATCTTCTTCTTCTTCTTCTTCTTCTTCTTCTTCTTCTTCTTCTTCTTCTTCTTCTTCTTGAGTGGGTCGTGGGGGCAGAGTCCTCAAACACTCCTTCCAGCAGATCCTTCTTCTTCTTCTTCTTCTTCTTCTTCTTCTTCTTCTTCTTCTTCTTCTTCTTCTTCTTCTTCTTCTTCTTCTTCTTCTTCTTCTTCTTCTTGAGTGGGTCGTGGGGGCAGAGTCCTCAAACACTCCTTCCAGCAGATCCTTCTTCTTCTTCTTCTTCTTCTTCTTCTTCTTCTTCTTCTTCTTCTTCTTCTTCTTCTTCTTCTTCTTCTTCTTCTTCTTCTTCTTCTTGAGTGGGTCGTGGGGGCAGAGTCCTCAAACACTCCTTCCAGCAGATCCTTCTTCTTCTTCTTCTTCTTCTTCTTCTTCTTCTTCTTCTTCTTCTTCTTCTTCTTCTTCTTCTTGAGTGGGTCGTGGGGGCAGAGTCCTCAAACACTCCTTCCAGCAGATTCTTCTTCTTCTTCTTCTTCTTCTTCTTCTTCTTCTTCTTCTTCTTCTTCTTCTTCTTCTTCTTCTTCTTCTTCTTCTTCTTCTTGAGTGGGTCGTGGGGGCAGAGTCCTCAAACACTCCTTCCAGCAGATCCTGTCAGAAGCAACCGTCTCCAACTGATCCGGCTGGATCTCTTAATTCGGAGAAGTAGCTGCTCTACCTGGAGTGACTCACTCATCTCCGAGCTGCGCTCTCTACCGAGTAACGTTACTCCAAAGACCATTGGGAGTAACCCCTATTTCGGCTTCTTGTACTTGCCATCGTATTCTTTCGGTCATTCATCACCATAGGTAATTATAGCATTAATGAAATTTATTACATAAGTATCTTCGAAAAACTATGAAGTTATCTCCGGGAAGCATCCTTGTAGTCGTATTTTTTTTATAAACGAAGCAAAAATTGTCAAATCACTTCTGCGTATTTTACTTATAGCTACTTGAGATACGCAACGCAAGGATTAGGGTTCGGGTTGGGATTAGAGTTAGGGTTAGGTTGTAGTTTTATGGTTAGGGTTAGGTTTAGGCTTTACATATGTTTTAATGTATCTTTCTTGCGGCATGAACATTTGTTTGGTTGTAAAACGAGATCATAATTCCGTTGGTTGCATTCTTGAAAAATATCTGACAATTTCATGTGTTGTAAAAATTATTCTATTTTGATTCGACCTTGTACGAGAGAATGCCTAGAAAATATTTAAACTTCCTTCACACTACTACATTTCACCTCTTCCCTATGACACTGAGAATTTTCTCGCTTGAGAGGGCTCTATTTTGCCTGGTGTGCAATAATGGTCCCTAAAGTGACATTGAGATTGGTATGTTAAAGGCATGCTGTAGATATCTATTTTCGTTTTATATTTAATCCTGCTTTCCTTGAAAATTGTTTGCTAGTCTGTTGAAACATCGAAATTGGATGATATCTTTTTTTTCAGAATATACACGTGATATACAGAACACTGTGGAAGACCAGCAGTCACCCATATATACCAGTCTCCCCTCTCAACGCCACTGATGTTGTCCAAGGGAAAGGCACTGGCCGATACAGCTTGGCACCAGCGCTGCCGAAAGCTTTTTTCAAAACGTACAGAATTTTACTAAATCCCCCAATTACAATCAAAGACATTCTTTTTATACATATTTTTGAAGTTAATAACATTTATTGACAATTTAAACATAAGGGCATCAAAAAGAAACGTCATCTTCCTGAGAAGATTCTCTGTTGTACCAATTGTTTTCAAATAATGCTTTGCAAAGATGTTCATCGGGCTCCCACGTCGTGCAGTCGGCATGTCGTAACAAATATTTCGACCTAACAAGAGCGTTAAGAGTGGAAGTTTTCAAACAATTTCGATTCTTTGTTTTAATAGAGTGGAGAACAGACAAAATACTTTCAGCCGCTGCGGAGGAGTGGAGTAAAGAAAGAAGACTAAGCATAAGAGATGACAGCAGAGGGTAACGGTTCTCATCGCCACACGTCTCTTGTGAGACAACAAACCAAAATTTTTCTGGATCGTTGTGCGGGATAAAGGAAGAACCTTGAATCGTCAGGTGGCGCAATTCCTGATTTATCTCTTCGTAATCTTTCTCATCACAAAGACTTGGAAATCGCATAACAAGTGGAATTATTGACCTCGGCCTTCCCTCCATCACGTTGGTTGGGTCTAACGCCTCAAGTAGTTCCAAATTTTTCTGCATATTGCAAGACAAAAACCGCATTAGCTTTGGTTTGAAAGACAAACAAAGAATCGTAGTATATTCTGTCGGAAGGTCAGCAATTCATCAAGGGCAATGGTGGTAGAATTGTCGTGTAAAATGCTCTCAGCTACAGCACCAAAGTAGATACGATCTAATGGTTGGTGTGCCGTTGAATCGTTGACATTAATCTCACACACATTGATGACAGAAAGTAAATCAGGTTTAATGAAGTTGCTCAAAATTCACTTCATTCCAGCGTTGATTGCTCTTTTGAGTTTATGCATCCGATAGCTTTCGGCCTGGAATTCCAGATTACGTTTGTTGGCGTCGTTTAAAATAAAAGATAGAAATGTAAAATACATCTTTGTAAGAGGATTCTTCATTTCGGTGAGAATTCTTCGAGCCGTAGACGGAACCCATCCTCTAATGTTGCTTGGGTGAAATATGCCAGAAATGCTGGCCACTGCTCTAAAATGCGCTCCACAATTTGCTTGAGAGACAGCCACCTCTTGCAGGATTTTGTAAGGATCAATTGAAGCTATTTTCTGCAGACCTTTGTATTCATTGATCCGCTTAGGACTGTGACTAAAGTATGCATAAATACTTCTTGTCAATTCTTCCACGGAATTTGGTAATTCATTGCACACTTTTGATGAACATAAGTGTAATGAATGACAAACACAGGCTTGCACAAGTAGATCTGGTCTCGTCTGCTTCAACAAATGCTGGACGCCTCCTTTGCTGCCCATCATAACACTCGCATTATCACAGGCGAAACCTATCAAATTTCCCAAAGCAACAGCGTGTTCGTTGAAAAACGATAGAAGACAGTTGTAAATACCCACAGCACTGTAATCATTTATTTCTATAAGAGTTAGACAATCGTCGACAGTCTTTTGAATTTCAACGTCGTAATATCTGGATACAAGGATGAGTTGTTTAAGTGTTGAAACATCAGTTGTTTCATCGATGATGAGGGAGAATTTTGTCGAATGAAGCTTCTTTAATAAAGTGTTGAAGCCATAGGGGCCGATGACGTTTGAAAAGATGGATGTGCCTTTTGTTCTGGCACACTTCACATCATGGGCGATTTTAGAATCAGGACAGGCGTTTACAACAAAGCCAGGCAAGTGGTCCAAAATAGAGATGGGTAGATTATGGTCAGCAACAAATACACAGTACTTTAACTCAGCAGATACTACTTTCCTGGAGTGTGAAGAAAACGAAGAGGCTTGGATAAAATTTGTCAGTTTCGTTGCTTTGTTCGCTTCTTTTGCATTCTTACGGAGCTTTTCTGTCTGCTCATGTCGTAAAATTTGACTGAAACTGCCGGCAATTTCACATTTGCAAAATATGCATTTGCCTTTAGTTGTATCGTTCTTGCCCACTTCCAACCAAGAAGAAAATGTTTCATCGTACAACAATTTGGACGGAAGCTTCCTTTCATACGATGCCCATCTAGCCTTCTTTTTATCTGCTGCTTTATGTTCGTTATCTATCACTCATATCTGGTTCAAGTTAATTCTATAAGATTTATTTGAATTAATTAAACTATCAAAAACATCACATACTGTTTACACTGTAGGTTATAAGAATTCTGCTTTTGTGTTCAGACTGATACGGCGTGGTTGTATAAATTAGCTCTGTAAAATTAAATCTAATCTATCAAACTTTTGAAAAAAGATTTACGCACCTTTTACACCAGTTTGTGAGAAAAATTCCTGCGTTATGACAGATATGGCGTGGTAAACTGGACATATACTTTCCCCAACTTTACAGACGCCCTTGACCTCATAAGTCAACACGCGCTTGCATGCACAAGTCTCGTCTGCATTCTCACGTGCTTTTATTTTTGTGAAGCTCCGAAACGCGCGTATGTGAAAATGCACTCAATCAATGCGTCAAAACATGAATTTTATAAACCGATGGCAAGATCACTAAAACGTACAGCAAATTCGTCCGAACGTACACACAGTCATCGGCAGCGCTGCTTGGCACCAGTGACGTCGGAACTCATTTCTACAGCTGTGTAAACTGGCGCAACGTGAAATAAAGTGTCTTGCTCAAGAACATAACGCAAAACGGGGTCGGAAAATCGAACTCACAATCCCAAGATTGTAAACCCGACGCTCTAACCACTATATATATATATATATATATATATATATATATATATATATATATATATAGAGAGAGAGAGAGAGAGAGAGAGAGAGAGGGAGAGGGAGAGATAGATAGTTATTTTTCTTTGTTGATAGAAAGATAGAAAGATAAATCTTTCTTTATTGATAGATAGATATGTTTCTTTATAGATAGATAGATAGATAGATAGATAGAAAGATAGATAGAGGTTGAGCAAGATGTCCACCTGCTGGTCATCGATGTCATCATGATGAAGTACAATGTTTAATAGTAGGTTACATTACCAGTAGCTGGTTAAACAGGCTAAGACGACTGGTGGGTTATGGTTGGAAACTGAAACAGTCGCTTGACATTCCATTTCACAAAAGCTTGGTAATTTGATGTAATGTGAAGTAATAATTGTTTCTACATTTGACGCAAGGCCAGCAATTACCCCAGTGTATTACTAGTGCTTTATTTTATCAACCCCGTAAGGATGAAAAGCAAACATTTTTCTAGTAATGGCACAAAACCAGAAATTTGGCGGGAAAGTGAAGGTGATTATATCGTCCCCAGTACTTTTATCGACCCTGAAAGGATGAAAATCAAAGTTAACCTCGGCGGGATTTGTATTGAGAACGTAGAAATTCGAAACTAAATGTGGCAAGTCATTTTGTCCAACATTCTAAAAATACTGCCAATTCACGCTCTAGTGCGGAGTAATAATTTTGAGAGAATGAAGTCGATTAAATTGACCAACACTAAAAATACTGCCAATCTGCTGCTCTAGTGTGGAGTAATAACGATTTCTGATTTAGCCACAAGGCTAATAATTTTTAGAGGATAGAAGTCGATTAAATCGACCCCAGTGCGTTACTGGTATTTTATTTTATCAACCCTATAAGGATGAAAAGCAAAGCTAACTTCGGCGTGATTTGAACTCAGAACGTAAATAAATTCGACAAATCCTTTTGTCCGACACTGCCACTCCACCGCCCTAATGTGAAGGAGTGATGTAAACGGTTTTGACCAATAACCTAACTAAATGACAACAGCGTATTTGATATCATGATCCATGTGCAGATAGAAATCTTTATCCATTCGGATAGCTCACCTCTTATATTAGAGAGAAGGAGAAAAAGAGAGAGAGAGAGAGAGGGGGCGAGAAAGGGAGAGAGGGAGAGAGAGAGAGAGGGCGTTAGAGGGAGAGAACGAAAGAGAAAAATTGAAAATATAGAATAATGTCTACATGATATGTAGTAACGAGCAAGCCTGATGTTAATATTTGTTTGGATAAATTCTCATGTCACTTACAATAACAAAGACTAGTTATTTCAGTGATTTTATAACTGATCTGTCATTTTTGTCCTTAATCTTGCTTATCGTGTTTCTTACTGTGATATAAATACAACGAGTAAGCATGAAATTAGAGGCCATCTTAAATACAAAGTATCCATAAACTATGAAAATAAATGTCTGATATATTCTATGGAACGTGTTTTATGTTTTTGATGTAAGATGAAGTGGTGCTAGCGGGGGTTTTTTGTGGTTGTACGTTTTAGTAATGATAGATGTATGTATGTCGGGATGTTAGATTCCATTCCAAACAACATAGTGTATTCTCTTGCATTTTGTGGTTGTTGCTTTTATTTGTTTAAAAATGTATGTCCAAATTTACGTAAGGCATTCATTCTCGAACAAACAAGAGGAAAGTTTCGCACCATTCTTCAGAATTAAAATAAACATAATCTGAATAAAGTGCTATCTGCCATATACATTACAACAAAGCAAATATTTTTTCTTGTCTTAATCGTTAAATGTTTCGTATCACAGAACAGTTATGGCCTGGATTTCAATAGGAATTGTTTATATTGCATTTTTCGCCTTAAATAAAGTTGTATTTATTTGAGCATCTAAATGTCACATATCGTGTGACTGGAATGGGTCTTCCAATTTATATATTACACTCTTACGACAGAGCATTTTCTTTCTATTGAATCTTTTACCGATGAAAAGATTTACATTGCGATCATGAATCTTCAGTTTGATATTCAGAGGTGGACTCAATATCGATAACAGTTGAATAGTGGATTCAATATGGATAACAGTTGAGAGTTGGACTCATTACGTCTACAGTTTTCTGTCACCTACATGACCAATGAATTTAGTACGTAGATGTGAGATTTCAAGATTTTTCACACTGGCGAGAGACTTTTTAAAATAATTGTTCCTACTATTGGCACAAGGCCAACAATTACCCAGTACATTACTGATACTTTATTTTATCGACCCCGTAAGGATGAAAGGTAAAGTTAACCTCGGCGGGATTTGAACTCAGATCATAAAGGGGCGTAACTCTTTGCTGCAAAGCATGGCGTCTGACCCTCTACCGATACTGCCAATCCACCGCCCTCACAATCCACTTAAAATAATTGTTTCTACTTTAGGCACAAGGCCAGCAATTTCCCAGTGCATTACTGGTACTTTATTTTATCGACCCCGTAAGGATGAAAGGCAAAGTCAACCTCGGCGGGATTTGAACTCAGATCGTAAAGGGACGTAACTATGCTGGAAAGCATGGCGTCCGACCCTCTACCGATACTGCCAATCCACCGCCCTTAATAATTGTTTCTACTTTTGGCACAAGGCCAGCAATTACCCAGTGCATTACTGGTACTTTATTTTATCGACCCCGTAAGGATGAAAGGCAAAGTTAACCCCGGCGGGATTTGAACTCAGAATGGCAAGGGCCGTAACTCTATGCGTCAAAGCATGTCGTCCGACCCTCTATCGATACTGCCAATCCACCGCCCTTAAAATAATGTTTCTCTCTTTCATCTGTGTTCTGTGCAACTAGTCAGATGCCTGAAAATGGATATCATTCCAATGCGCTTTCTATTGTAGGTTCGTCTCTTTTGTTGTCGTCTATAGTCTTTAGAGAAGGCGCGTGGCTGAGTGGTTAGAGAATTGAATTCGCAATCGTGAGGCTGTGAGATCGATTCCCGGAAAGAGCGATGCATTATGTTCTTGAGCCAGACACTTTATTGCACGTTGCTTCTTCCGTCTGTATTTGGGACCTGTAGATAGTATTAGCAATTGGAAAGACTACGGAAACCTTGTTTCCTCGGTCCGATTTGACGAGCTCCACGCCACTCGTTAAACGAATGAGGTCTGGGATCTTGTCGATCGACAGTTTTTTATAGTCTAACTTCTGATATAGATATATAATTGTTCTTCTTCATTTCTCATCTTCATTACTGAGGGTCGGTGACCATAGGCAGTTGTACGAATGGTCTCCATTGGCTTCTCGCTCTCGCTATGACCGTCCACTCCGCCAGCCTTCTTCCCGCCCATGTCCTGATATCATCACTCCAGCATCAC
>OZ024740.1:313693157-313703157 GCA_964016885.1 Eledone cirrhosa | reverse complement strand
AAAATAATATCAACTCAGAGAAGCACTTAAACATATTAAACTTAAGCCAAAATCTTGATACGGGAGGATATAAGCCAGAACAAATAAAATATGTCTGTTTTACTTATGTAATGTCCCCAACAATGTATGTATATATATATATATATAAATATATATGTGTGTGTGTGTGTGTGTGTGTGTGTGTGTGTATACAAGCATGAAGACGTATGCTTCGTGGTTAGAGCGTTGAGCTTGCAATCGTGAGGTTATGAGTTCAATCTCAGACCGGCTGATGTGTTGTATCATTGAGCAAGACACTTTATTTCACGTTTATTTAGTTTACTCCAGTTTACTCAGATATAGAAATGAGTTGCGACGTCACTGGTGCCAAGCTGTATCGGCTATTGCTTTCCTTTGGACAACATCGGTGACATGGATAGGCGAGACTGGTATGGATGGGCAACTGCTGGTCTTCCACAAACAACATTGTCCGTACTGGTACCTTAGAGGAGAACTTTCTAGGTGCAAATCCCATGGTCATTCATGACCGAAGGAGGCCTCTGTTTACACACACACATATGTGTGTATCTGTGTGTGTGTGTGTGTGTGTGTGTGTGTGTGTGTGTGTGTGTGTGTGTGTGTGTGTGTGTGTGTGTGTATCTGTGTGTGTGTGTGTGTGTGTGTATCTGTGTGTGTGTGTGTGTGTGTGTATACATACATACACATACGCATACATATATGGGTGGAAGTAGATACGTACAACTACTTTACAGCCCAGCTAAAGTCAGTAGTGGTTTCCCACAAGGCACTGTGTTGGGCCCACTTCTTTTCATTATCTATATTAATGACATTACTGACATCATAAAGCACAGCAGCATAAGAATCTTCGCAGATGATTCCAAGCTCCGGAAGGTCAACAATGTCATGGGTGACCGGATATGCCTCCAATCAGATCTACTGGCTGTTATCCAATGTGCGGAAAAGAACAATATGCTGTTGAACGAGAACAAATCTGAGTTAATCCACTTTGGAAAAGAGGATGCCCGAAACTCCCATGCTCCCATCCTTCAGGTGAAACTCTCGTGGCATCCAACAACATCAGAGACTTGGGAGTAATTGTGGACAGCGTAAGCTGGGTCACTTATATAAAAAGCAAAGGTGACATGGCCCGCAGAATGTGTTCCTGGATTCTCAGAACTTTCCAGTCGAGAGATATCCACACTATTAACCTTCTCTTCTCCACTTTTGCCCGACCCCACCTTGAAAACTGTGGTATCCCCACACTAAACAAATTATCATGAAAATTGAAGGTCTCCAAAGGTCAATCACGAAAAAGATAAATGGCATGTCAGGCCTTGACTGCTGGGGTCAACTAGAAAAACGCAAACTTTATCCTCTTCAACGCCTCCGTAAGCGCTACATTATCTGCATGATCTGGGAAATATTCTATCTGTATTGCCCAAATGATGTTGGCATCACCTTTAAAGTACACCCAAGGCTTGGGCCCTGTGTTATCCACCCATAACAAAAATCAAACTCATATCTTATAACAATACTGCACAATTACTTCACCTCAGTTGGCCCCACTCTCTTTAACATTACTCTAAAACACATTAAAATAGATTCAAGAAGTCTTTGGACAAAATCCTTCAAGAAATCCAGGATATGTCTCTATAAACAATAACTCCCTACTTGAGTGGGCCATGGTGTCCAAATCCTGATTTGAACGATTTCGCCAGGTGGTGCTATCAAGTTAGACATGGCCTGGGCCAATACTGGCCGAAACCTATCAAAGTTATCAAAGTATAGTTATATATATATATAACACACACACGCATGCACGCACGCACGCGCGCGCACACACGCACACGCACACACACACACACACACACACACACACACACACACACACACACACACACACACACACACACACACACACACACACACACACACACACACACACACACACACACACACACACACTTAAAAATGTTTGCGTATATCTATCTTCTCCCTTAATGTTTTAAGCATCTGTTACTACTCCCCTTCACGCTCCCATCTCCGCTTTCTTTTTTATTAATTATTATCACTTTTACTACCACTCATGTCTCTTTTATTTTTTTATTTCTTACTGAAGGGTTTATGTTCGTTTTGTGACGAGTTCAAATCACCCTATAATCTACTTGGTTGAAATTATCGTGTTTTCCACATTTTTTGCAATCACACGAATCTGGTATTTTACTGTATTGTATTCAAAACTTCCGAGTCCGTCTTCATAAATATCTCTAAGACTTCTTTTACAGCTTGTATATTATTATCCTGTCGAATTGCATGCAGTAGTCTCTTTCTTTCGTTTTTCTCTTGATATGTTAATATATACCTTTTCTCTCTCTCTCTCTACACACACACACATACACATATATATATATATATTGTACGAGGTCTTAAGTTCCTCTTTAAGTATAAGATGGTGACTTAAGTAAAGACATTATCAATGGATGTCTTCCAAATCTTTTATTTCCTGTCTTAACATATTAGAAATATATATTTTACCTCCCTGAATGCATTATCTCTTCGAGCTCTTCATTGAATGATTTCTTAATGCCTTTTCACATTGCAAACACAAGCATTATCCCATCAGTAATTGAAGAAATAAAACCAAATTTCAAATATTTCTATGAATATTGCCAACATTTTCCCTGCCTTTTCATATGTGGGATGCTAGTGGGATCACTGATTACATGAATGATAATATGCCACGGGTTTCTTACTTTCCGATACAATAATTTTAAATCATTTTTAAATAACATAAATAACAGAAGTAGGTGGTAAATTGATAACATCATTAAATGATAGGACAAAAGATCTTACGGCATTGATCCAGTACTCTGCGCTCGTATTCCTTCAAAGTGAACTACCTTTGCATTTCATACTTTCAGGGTTAATAAAATAAAATACCATTCCAGAGCGGTAGGTTAGCAGAATTGTTAGAAAGCCTTGCAGTTTTTCTTCTGGCTTTCTTCATTCTGATTTCATATCACACTATAGAATACTGGTTCTTGTATACCTTTAGCAGAGTCCACTCCGTTGGAAGAATTTGGGAAAGCCACTGTCTTGAGAATGCTTGAAGAAATTTGGAGACCCTGAAAGAAATGTCGGGGGTACTGTACTTCTATCCTTGATTAAAGATAAAGAAAAAATATATATCTTATTAATATCATATGAATTATTTCTGTCTGCAGCTTCTAGATTCGCATGCAATTTTCAATTTTTGCTGGACCGGCAATCGCTCTGTATAATCAGTTCCTGATTATTACTGGAATTCTATAAGAATCCAACATCTATAATTTTCTAGAGGCATCGGGGAGTGCTAAGCAGTATGAAACAGATTTGTTGGCTTATCTCCCTTTGTTTGTTGAAAAAAGAAGTAAGTGACATAGTCACCACTTTAAAATAATAGCGCAAGGTCTTCAAAATATTTTTAATTAAGCATACAGTATATTGCCAAATGTACTATATATATATTCATATATATTCATATATATATATATATATATATATAAACCATTACGATAAATGGGGTATAAGAGAAAAACACGTTAGCCACATTAGTATAGAAACTTAAGAACATATCAACAAAGAACGACAAGACAATGAACGGAAATAAAACAAAACGAAAAACAATTTTTTAAGGGGAAACCTTAAAAAAATATTTTTTGAAAATAAATATACAAGCGAAGGTCGTAACACTCCATGGTCATCAGTAGGGTCGAAACTGCCAAAGTTCATCGCAAAGACCGATGAACATCGAGTTTTGTATATTTATTTTTAACAAATAATTTTTTAATGTTTCCCCTTAAACAATTGTTTTTCGTTTTGTTTTGTTTCCGTTTGTTGTCTTATCCTTCTTTGTTGATTTTTTAAAGTATATATATATATATATATATATAACGAAGCAAGTGTGGTAAGGAACCAGGTGGACCATAACGCACCAGAGTACTCAATACTTAGGGTAGTAGAGTGGGTAATATTATATATATATATATAGATAGATAGATACATATATATATATAAGTGCCATACTAAGAGTGAGAAATGAAATTTCGTTTTCATTTTGTTTCAATTTATATATATATATATAAATTTATATATATATATATATATATATATATATATATATATATAGAGCCTTGAGACATGTCCCAAGGCTCTGATACCATCAACACTATAAACACAGAGCTGGCATATCTAAGAACTGACTAACTGCCTGATGAGGTCATAGCCATTCAATGGCTATCATCGAAATATAGATAGCAGTAAATAAAGGATTATGAGTTCATGCAATTGACTCATGTTTCGTCACTATATATATATATATATATATATATATATATATATGTATATACACATTTGTGACTGCACGTTTATGTGTTGGCCAGTGTTAATGGTCATTGTATGTGTATGAGAAGTAAAGATAGATAGATAGAAAGATATATAGATATATATATTTCTTTATTTGCCACAAGGGCGCACAAGAAAAGGGGACAATACAAAGACACATGCCGGGGATTTTACATACAGTCGTGTAAAAATATTGAAACAAACAATTATAACAATCGAAATCCCCAATAGGGGGGAAGCGCCACAAATGGGTTGTTTAATACCCGGTCGATAGAACAACCCTCAACTCCAGGAGCGTGTTGTGCAAGAGCTCCCTTCTTCCTTTTCCTCTTCTTTAACCTACAGGCTTATAAATAGAGAAGGCCCAATCACTCGGGCCATTTTCGCTTCATTCACCCACCTTTCAGTAAATTTACTGGGGTGCAGTGCCTCTCTCTCCACTCTGATTCTCCTTCTAAAGTGATACTTAAAGAAGGGAATCAATTGTTGTCCGGAGAGAAAGGCATCTGTCCTCAGTCCTCTCAATCTCGTCCACCATATAACCTCTTTCACCATAGCCACTGTACAGAGGAAAACCGCCTCTCTTTCGTTTTTGAAAGAGGCTGGCGGTTTGATCCTTACTATGGACTCGGCAGTCAACTGGATTTGTCCCATATGCGACATCAGTTGTTCTGCATAGTTCCACTGGTTGCTTACGCCCGGGCAGTGTACAATTGCGTGCAAGACGATTTCAATGTCCTGCTCGCATCTTGGACACGTCCTCTTGGAAGGATCCCTGCCGGGGCGTCCGTGCCTGTAGATCTTATCTCGAACGGGTAGAGCTCTCGGTAGCACTGCCAGGCCCGGGACCTCTGGAAGTTGTCCATAGGTCCCGGGCTGAAAGTCCTACCGAACAGACTGGTGAACTCGTCGTCTTCGGCACCTAGAGTCTCCCCGAGCACGTCGTCGCACTTGTAAAGTACTAACTCTCTATAGAACGTCGAAGTGGAGTCTCCACTGATTGCTGTGCCCGCTTGACAGAGGACTGTGAGCGCCTGGGCGCATTCAATGTGCCAGGCACCCATCTTCTTCGGTCTTCGCTTCACCCAAGACTACAGCTCCGTCAGCGAGACAAGTTGTGGGAAGGCCTGTCTCACAAACGGTGCCCACACCGGTTGGTCGGTGAGGAATACCTGGAAATGCCGTAGCCTCAGCGCATGTTTGCGCATCATGATCCACGGCACGCCCAGCCCTCCGTTGGAAGGGTGTTGACAGCAGATGGATCTCCTCACAAGTGGAGCCTGCTTCTTCCACAGGAACTGGCAGAGCATGCGTTCCATCTTGGTGAGGTATTCACGGGGTCAAGGCCCGACAGTCAAGCGGCAGTAGATGACGAACGCTATGAAAGTGTTCGCCACCTCCGCTCGACCTTACAAAGACAGTTTGCACTCTGCCCACTTCTGGGTGAGCGCAAATACCTTGGCCATGACCTAGTTCCAGTTTTTCTCCACCTGGAGGTCTGGACCGAACCAGACCCCGAGCAATTTCACCGGTCCTTCCGTCCAGCGTCCGACGACGGTGTCGGACGGCATCGGTTTGCCTCTCCACGTTCCGAATTTCAAACCAACAGACTTGTCTGGGTTCAGTTTTGCTCCTGTAAACCTTTCGTATTCCTGTAGTAGGTTGCTGATTACCTCGATTTCCAAGGTTTTCGACACCATTACCGTCACGTCGTCGGCATAAGCCGATGCCGATTTTCGCAGTCCCGGTTCTAAATGAATGCCCTGCAAAAGCTCCAACTTCCGCAGTAGTGGCTCTAGAGTCAATACGTACAGAATGGAGGTGAGAGGACATTCCTGTCGAATGGAACGCGTGATTGCGAACGGCTCCGATAGGTAGCCGTTCACCTTGATCCTCTAGCAGATGGTGGTGTGCATCGCCTTGATCCAGCCCCTGACACGGGACCGAAACCGGCCGCCTTGAGAACCGCTTCCAAGTATCGATGGTCTATAAATAGATAGAGAGAGAGAGAGAGAGAGAGAGAGAGAGAGACTGGGAGAGAGATAGGGAAAGATAGATAGAGAGAGAGGGGGAAAGAGAGAGAGAGAGAGAGAGAGAGGGGGGGGGGGGAGAATGAATGTACAGAATATAGCCTTTAAACTCAACACAATCTTCGGTGTCGATTCGCTATCCCGTTATTTTTTTTTCTGCATTCAGGTCACTTCCATGAATAAATTCCGTGGATTTCTGTCTCTATCTATCACTCCACCACCTTCTCTCTCTCCTTCTCACTCTTCTTCTCTTTCCTTCTCTCTCTTTCGCTCACCTTCTCTCTCATTCTCTCGCCTTCTTTCTCTCTTTACTCTTTATTCAAATTATAAATGCTAATCATTCGTCTATTGATATCTCTAAGTACAAATGGTGAAGTACTTGACTTTTTATAATCATAGGCACATCACAACCATAGCAGTGTGTTAAAGGAGTTCGCTTTGCAACCAGGTGGATTCGGGTTCTGTCCCACTGCATTGTACCTTGGGCAGGAGTGTTTTACTCTATATAGTCTTGAGTTGATCAGTACCATTTGAAAGAAATTTGGGGGACGGAAAAGGAATAACAAACAGCACTAACTCATTTTTATCAGAAAAAGAAAAATAAATTGTTAAGGAAGGTTTTAAAAAAAATATTTAAAGAAGTTTCTTAATACGTGAAACTTATTTTAAAGGATTTTGTGGAGTCTTTAGAGCTATCAGAATTGGTAGTCCTCAGCGAAATATGTATCACGGAATTATAAATAAACCTAAATCAACTGCTTACGGCCTCCGATCTTTTTAATACTACACACACACACGCCCGCACACACACATACACACACACGCACGCACACACACACACACACACACACACACATATATATATATATATATATATATATATATATATATATATATATATATATATATATATATATATATATATATTCTTTCTTTCCCTTTTCTCTCCTTCTCTATTTCCTCATTCCTTTTATTTATTTTTCTTAAGTGGCAAGAAAAGGGAAAATTAGAAGGAAATAGTAAAGAAAGAGAGAAAGAGTAAAGTAATATATATATATACAGGTGATTGTGAGCTGATCGATACAGAAACAATTGTAATATGAAATAAAGTTTACAAAAGCTGCAACTCTTATTGTCACTTTATATATATATATATATATATTCTTTTTTACCTGTTTCAGCCATCCGGCTCGATAAGGATAAATATATATCAAATATATAAGAACCGTAGACCAAATATTTATTAAAATAACAGATTAAAGTTTAAGCAAAGAATTGTTGCTTTCACCCTTAACGGGATCTTCTGAAACTAAGGGTGAAAGCAGCGATTCTTTGCTTAAAATTTAATCTGTTATTTTAATAAATAAATATATATATTTCGGACGCTAGTCTTTCATCAGAAGAAAGAATGAGAAATAAGTTAGATTGAGGGGCGTGTTGGAATTGGAAAAAATGTCTTTAGATAAAAATAACAGGTCCATTCATGTTGACATCTCTTGCAAAACTATATATATATATAAAGAAGGAACAGAATAAACCGAAATGAGAGAAAAAGTAAATAGAAACAGAGGATATATAGAGAAAGATAGAAATTAATAATGGTTTCTGATTTAGGCACAAGGCCAACAATTTTAGGGGAGGGGAAAGTCGATTAAATCGATACCAGTGCGTGACTGGTACTTTATTTTATCGAGCACGTAAGAATGAAAGTTAATCTCGGCGGGATTTGAACTTAGATCTAAAAGGGCCGTAACTCTGTGCTGCAAAACATGGTGTCCGACCCTCTATCGATATTGCTAATCCACCGCCCTGATAGAGATTAATAATTGTTTCTACGTTTGGCACAAGGCCAGGAATTATCCCAGTTTATTACTGGTATTTTATTTTATCGACCCCGTAAGGATGAAAGGCAAAGTTAACCTCGGCGGGATTTGAACTCAGAATGGCAAGGGCCGTAACTCTATACGTCAAAGTATGGCGTCAAACCCTCTACCGATACTGCCAATCCACCGCCTGATAGAGATTAATAATGAAAGAAAGTAAAGACGTGATGAAACGAAAGAAAGAAAGAAAGAAAGAAAGAAAGAAAGAAAGAAAGAAAGAAAGAAAGAAAGAAAGAAAGAAAGAAAGTAAGAAAGAAAGAGAGGGTGTGATGAATGATTTATAATCCTTTTCTTTGCTAGACAACATGCTTCTACAGCTCGTCTCCTTGACAGAGCTGCTGTCCTGGATGACGCGAAGACCGAGCTGGGGCACTTGGAAACTGGAATGTCTTCAAGCACTAACAACATTCAGCCAGTCGGGCAGCATGATCAGTAGAAGCTCCGCCTTGGCGTTCGATCTTCAACAGCACCGGGAAGGTATATGCCCCTCCCCTCCACATTTTTTTCCTCTCTTAACTGTAACCATTCAATATGGCAATTCTAAGAGTAGGGTTTATAAATATATGTGGCCTCTGGTTGTTCTGGAAGCAAGGTCGGTTTCTCAACGACTTCAGGTCACAAGCTATGGATGTGACTGCCATCAGCGAGACCAGGATATCCGGCATACGCTCTCTCGCCCCCACTCTTGGCGACTTTGAGATCTACGCATCTCTTAGTCGGCTTGGAATAGTCAATGTGGAGCTGGACGAATCACATAGGGCCATCTACATTGTACTTAGATAGGTTTTTGTTTGGGCTAACCGATAGGGATAGCATAGGGTGTCCACAATTTCAAATAGTCGCTTATTTAGACCAGGAATTCGTGATCTGCTTGGTTGAGCTACATAAAACATGTAGACAGGGAACCACTTACTAGAAGCTTAACACGTCATTCCCGGCGCATAAAGCCTACAAGTGACCGGATTAGCACATTAGTTAAGGGAAAGTGTTCACATTTGTCAACAACAGGTGGTGGGGTGCTCTCAAGAGAGCGATTAATGCTTAGTAAAGCAGTAGCGACAGGAAAAAATAATGTGGAAGGTAGTTATATATATATATTTATATAACTTTGATAGGTTTAAGCCAGTATTGGCCCAGGCCATGTCTAACTTAAGAGCACCACCTGGCGAAAACTTTCAAATCAAGATTTGGACACCATGGTCCACTCAAGTATAGAGTTATTCTTTAAGGAGACATATCCGGGTGTAGGAGGTTTATCCGGGATTTCTTGAAGGAATTTGTCCAAAGACTTTTTGAATTTTATGGGTTCTGTTTATGCTTTAATGTGTTTTGGAGTAATGTTAAAGAGAACAAGACCAATTGATGAGAAATAATTTTGCCGTATTGTTGTTATGAGATGCGAGTGAGATTGTTCTTGTGGGTGGATAGAACGGAGCCCAAGCCTTAGGTGTACTTTAAAGTTGATGCTAACATCATTTGCGCAATGCTAATAAAATATTTCCCACATCATGCAAATAATATACCGCTCGCGGTCGCGTTGGAGAGAATAAAGGTTGAGCTTTTCTAGTCGACTCCATATATATATATGTATATCAGAATGTGTCAGGACCCCGATGGCTAAGCTCTTGTAAACACACATACACACACACGCACGTACGCATACACACACACACACACACACACACACACACACACACACACACA
>OZ024740.1:313688157-313690657 GCA_964016885.1 Eledone cirrhosa | reverse complement strand
AGAAAGAAAGAAAGAGAGAGAGAGAGAGAGTGAGAGAGAGAGAGAGAAACGCAGAGGCATGAGCACATGTAGTGAGCAATGAGCGGGCCAATGAGAGAAAAGAAGTGATGTTAATAGGAGAGAGGGAAAGAAAAAAAGGATGGAAAAGAGAGGGATAGAATGAGGAAAAGTGAATCTTGAATATTATAAAAAAGAAGAGAATCAAGAATATTATAAAGAGACAGAAAGCGGGGCTGCATATGAAGAACAAGGAAAGGAGGCGAAAATAGGTGTGATAGAAAAATACTTCATTCAAACAGTGAAAGAATTCTAAGTAACAATCTATTAATACATATATATACATTATAAATGTAAGCTATCGCCGTATTTTGACTAAAGAAATTTATCAAGCTAAATAACTTTCTTTAATTTCTTTAGTCAAAATACGGCGATAGCTTATATTTATAATTTCAAACTCGCTCGCTGTTTCGAAAATATTCTTACTTGATATATATATATACATCAGGTCTGAACACAGTGGAACTAAACTTTTACTGTCACTGTCTCTATCTTTCTCGCTCTCCTCATCTCTCACTTTTATTAGAAAATGTGGGTCCATGCGCTGGCCGCCCCGTGGCTCCGGCGGACAGAATAGAGAAGGCGTTTCTCTGGCGGATGGTGATAGGATAAGATTGAAATATAATGTAATCGAGGAAAAATAATTACAGTATATAAATCGGGAATATTTTTCGGCAGAGCTGTTCTGGTAGAGAATGGGTCGCAGGTGGCGGATAACGATACAGCGACCAGATATGATGGTTAGTTTTGATATAAGCGAGCAGCTGCCGGTCTAATAAGCAGCCCCGGACAAGCAGAGGTAAACTACTCGGAGAGATGGAGCAATGGGTGACATCTGTAGCTCCTAAAAAAAACTCTCACATCCCAGTGATGTAGCTATGTCGAGGCGAGTAAAGGACACCTCTAAAAAAAAGCCTAGTCTAGCGGGTTTGAGAAAAGTTGAGAAAAGTTGGTAATTGGCGCGAATAAGAGCACCAAAACTGCAATATTGTGGGAAGTAACAAAAAAGAATCATACCGTATCGTCCTTCGCGTCGGTTAACAAGGGACGCGTTCAGGCCTTAGGCAGAAGGGCCCGTTCGGAAAATATATTGCAGTCCCCATTTCATGCCGTAAAAACTGGCGATTGGCCTGCGACCTGTTCTGGGAGGCATGGGATGGACGCAGAAAGATTGCGTATTCCGAAACCCAAAGGAGGTTCGGAAGGGAGCAAATCATGAAATATTAACGAAAAGAAAAGGAAATGTAAACAGAGACAAGAAAGAGAGAGTAATGAGGCGGTGACTTGGTTTACTAGTTTATTCGAATATCCAGAGTAATGAGGCAGTGACTTGGTTTACTAGTTTATCCGAATATCCCATTAATTCGTGTTCGTTTTATTCTATGGATTTCTTTATAAAGTGTTTCGTTTGTGAAAGACAAGGTAAATTCTCTTTTACGGATTTTACCACTATTTTGTAGCTGGTTGCACATCCACTGTTTCCTTGTAACTATATACATTTATTTATATTTTTTGGTGCACATAGACACATTTTATCTATATTTGGTGTTGCTTTTTCAATCAGTTGGTGGGGTAGCTTTTCTGAAATGGAATCGCATTTGTAAGTAAAAACAATTATTTGGGATGTTAAATATTAGTACGGAGGCATTTCTTTTGTTTTCTTTCAATTTACCAACGATTTCCAAAGTATCCAATGTATACTATAATGTATTGTGATGGCTTCTTGTAAAAACATTGTTAACCGATGAGAAAGTGTATTTACCCAACAGAGCCACAGCAACCTATTATAATATATTATAACATGTAACAGATTTTGATAGAAGAGCATTAGTTGGGGAATCTACAATTCTATATAGAATCTCGAGAGAACATGACCATGAAACATGGGATGAATGAGAAGGTGGTCCAATTTGGTGAGACGAGAACTATGGCAGAGCATGATAGAGCTGATGTACTCGTACGCCACCGATGCCAGACTTTTCAGGAATATCTTCCTCTTGGCCCAACTCTGGATGAGACTAAGTACCTTACTCATTACTAAGTCCCAGTTCCTATTTACTTGGAGGTCTGACCAAACCAGACCCCGAGCAACGTAACCGTTTCACCCGTCCGATGATGTCTCCAGGTGTCATGCTGCAAGCCCACCGAATGTTTGCATATTCAGAAGCTGAGTTGAATACGCACACAGACACAGACCCACACAACATAGTGTATACATCAGAGTGTATACATCAAGAAAAACAAAATGAGGATTCACATTGAGGCAGGTTTTTATTGATTAGGCTGTTACGAACGTTTCACAGCTGGGTGGCTCAGGACCCATATTAGTGTTATGGACCCGACTCGAGCCACAATCTACTCATCATTAATCAAGAAAAACCAGAATCGCTTCAGATTCTGATTGTGCTTGATTATAAGGTTATCTACTGTTATCTACTGTTGC
>OZ024740.1:313668157-313683157 GCA_964016885.1 Eledone cirrhosa | reverse complement strand
AAATTTAATTTTTTTTTTTATAAGAAATAATTGTTTCTACTTTTGGCACAAGGCCAGTAATTAGCCAGTGTATTACTGGTACATTATTTTATCGATCCCGTAAGGGTGAAACGCAAAGTTAACCTCGGCGGTGGTAAACAAATAAAACAAACGAAGAAAAATATATATATATATGTGAAGAAAGTTGGTTGATCAAATAATCCACGACTTGTGTTCCTTAAAGTATTATCAATAAGGTGTCAACCGGAGTGTCAATATTATAAAGAAGTGAGACAGTACATTTAAAAAACACACATACACTCACACACACTCTCTCTCTCTCTCTGTATATATATATATATATATATATATATATATATATATTATTCAAAATGTTAACAAATGAAAAATATTCGCATAATCAAAATATATACTTTATTATATATATTTCAAAGGTACTGTACTGTTTTTTTCAGTATGTCCTCATCAGACAAAATATATGATTTGATATATGACATACCACTACGGTCTTGATTATTCAATTCCTGTAAAACTGTATTCGTTGAGTAATCAACGAACCATATTAATCATTTTTTATATATACATATATATATATCATCTTTATACGTTCCCTTGTCGTTTTAATTAGGATTGCCTCGAGAACGTAACCTTATTATATAAGAAACTGCCTGATGAGATCATGGTACGGGGGGCGCGGAATCGCGTGGCCACTGTCGTCATTGAAATATGTATCACAGCTTTATCAATAAAGGACTTTAACATCTGAAGCTACTTCGCATTTTCTTATTCTAAATATTCTCAGTCATTCCTATGTGGAAAAAGTACGTAGAGTGCTTGATTTGAATTGCATCAATATTTACCGTAAGTACATATGTATATATATATATATATATATATATATATATATATATATATATATATATATATATACATATATATATATATATTTATATATATATATATATATATATATATATATATATATATATATATATATATATATAGTTAAAAGAATAGAGGTGTAACACACAAGTTATTATATATTGGTAAACGGAATAGAAAATGCTGACAAATTGTTCACAGTTGAAGAATGGTTTAATTAGGAATAAAAGAGTATTAGTGATTGTATGGGTTAGTATTCAGTTGTGGTTTTAAGTTTTTAAGTTTTTACCGGTTGCGCATTTCTAAATGCTTTTCAAAAATAATTTTGAGATAGAGTGTCCGTGTTGTTTGCAAACAACACGGACACTCTATCTCAAAATTATTTTTGAAAAGCATTTAGAAATGCGCAACCGGTAAAAACTTAAAAACTTAAAACCACAACTGAATACTAACCCATACAATCACTAATACTCTTTTATTCCTAATTAAACCATTCTTCAACTGTGAACAATTTGTCAGCATTTTCTATTCCGTTTACCAATATATATATATATATATATATATATATATATATGCCAGCATGATTCGGAAATTGCGTTTCGCTTATTTCTACCGCCGAAATACGATTCTCGCGGAATTTATAGAGAGAGGGAGAGAGAAGAGGAGAGAGATTCACCGTGGGGCCCTTTCTTGCTCACACCTCACTCACGTTGGACGGTCTGTTGTCTCTCGCCCATGAAATCTACACAGCTTAAGCTGATCGGACTCCCATGTGCTTGTTTTTTCCTATCTTTGCGTTGCTATCCTTCTATGTTTGTTTACTTGTCTCGCTTGCTTTACGCGATTTACTTGAGCCAATAGCTTTATTTAGCTATTGCTCGCACCAACTGGGGAGGTATATGATTTTTAAAGCGATGAAATACCAATGAAGGTTGGAAGATCACTGATGAAGGACTATTTTTATCATATGTAACCCATGTGCAACCACGCAGTATTCATTCTTCTCATGTTTTTTTATATATATATATACATACACAAACACACACATATGTGTGTAACATCCCCCCCTCCCCCCGCAAACACCCACCTGTACATATTTACACGCACTCACACTATCCACACACCCTACTACCACAACTCACCCTCACCCACACATCCACTCCGACCACCCCACAACTAATATCACTAACATCCCCCCAACCTCACCCACACTTACGTACACCACCCACTCCACACACCCAACCACCACTAACCCCACTTACACACCCGCACTCAACCCTTTCCCCACCACCAGTAATACTAACACCCACTAACACCCACTCTACCACACACACCCTCATCCAAACACGCACACACACACACCAGTACACCACACTCCCTCCCCCGTCCCCTACACCTTTTCTCTCCCTCTCCCTCTCCCCGTTCCACCAACACCCCTTCACACACACACATCCCACTAACACCTCCACTAATATACACCCCATACTCCCACCCCACCACCTTCTCCCTCCACCTTTCACCTGCCCATCCTCTCTCCTGTCCTCCGCACCTCCGCACACACAGACACACAGTCCACACCACATACAGACCCTTTCTTCACTTGTCATCCTCCTCTACTGCTATCTCTTCTTCCTGCTTTGAGCCTCTGACCACTTCCTGTTGCGCGCGCACCCCACATCTCTCAACTTCCGCACCACCACAAATGGATTTCACACCACCGGTCATCGTTCCAGCTATCCACTATAGAGTGGAAATATCCAACATGAGAAATATCCAACATCTTGTCTCACACTCCACGGAACTACTTTAGGAACATATCCACGAACAAACACTCACATTTTTTTTCGAACCATGCCACCTACATCCACACCACGTGCGTATCCCCACATATACACACTCAGCTTCCGTAATCCACCCCCACCCCTCCCCTCTCCATCCACACGCACGCACACACCGACTTACACCCCCACCCCATGTACACACCGGTTCCCCTTTACCTGAACATGGAACCTCGTTCTTCCCCCAACTCTCACATTCACATACACACCCACACACACACAACACACACGTACACCTACACACATTTATGTTTATTTTTATTTTTATTTGTACTTCTAAAAAAAATCATTTTTCCTCCCTTTTCTCTGCCCCCCCCCCCCCCCCCCCACGTTTTTTATGTCTTTCCACCACTCCCCCACACACCATCGGAACTCTCTTCCTACCCACTTTTCTCCTGATGAGGGGCTTATGCCCTGAAACGTCCCCCCCTCCCCGCTCTCAAAAGCGTGAACCTAATAATCCTCTATTTGTACTGCCTCCCTGTTTTTGTTACTGTCTAAGATTTAACTATATATATATATAATCTGAGTTTTTCGAACATTAATAATAACATTCGATTCGTTTGCAATTATGCAAACAAGCCTCAATTTTATAGCCATGTCAGTAGAATGAACCCTTCATTCTTGCTCTTGTTTTGGCATGTGAACAGAATTGCAGACACTAATGTTTCTAGGTATCACCCTTCATCAGTACAACTCACTGTTCATATATATATATATACATATATATGTATGTATGTGTAATCAGAGTGACTGTAAAGAATCTGGCCCCACATATAGTTTTGTCTATGGATTGGCAGTATCGGTAGAGGGTCATCGGACGCCATGCTTTGACGCATAGAGTTACGGCCCTTGCCATACTGAGTTCAAATGCCGCCTAGGTCAACTTTGCCTTTCATCCTTACGGGGTCGATAAAATAAAGTACCAGTAATGCACTGGGATAATTACTGGCCTTGTGCCAAAAGTAGAAACAATTATTTATTTTTTGATAAGAACTGATGAAACTCAGAATATATTTATATCAAACCATTTGAAACAATATATAAAAAATTCACCATCTTTTGATGATTTTACCCTGAGTTACATCACATGTTTTAAGTGATCCCCATTTGAATCCATGTATTTTTCGAGGCGCATGGTGTGGTTTAGCATAACATCATTAAATACAGAGCTGGGATAGCTCTGATTTCCTCCCTGATGTTTCCCCTTAGTTCAGTGATAATTTTGGTGTTGTTGACATATACCCAATCCTTTAGAGAGCCCCAAGAGAGGAATCTGGGGGGGGGCTTAAATCAGGGCTTCGTGCACCCCACCCAAAATAAGTCTTCAAACTGATCACATGATTTCCAAAGCTAGAGGATGGAGAGAAAACCCTCAAAGGATTTGGAAGGCCTGTTAGATGGAATAGAGGAAAAGAAGAGGAATTGGAGGTGACTTCTGGCAAAGTGCAAGTTTCATACACGCACATACACACACACACACACACACATCAAATACACATAAACACACCACACATAAAAACACACACACATACACACACACATATCAAATACACATAAACGCACCACACATACAAACACGCATACAGACGCTGATTTGGGACGATCGAAGGCGTAAAGTTAGCTCGTCCAACGTTAACAAGTACCTCGTGGAAATTGAACAGAAAGTCTATCAACCCACAAAGAACAACCACTGACATAAGCTGTGTGACAGAGAGAGAGGGGGAGGGGGAGAGAGGGGGGGGGGGGGGTGGGGGGAGATAGAGAGAATGTTTGTATGTGTGGTATGAGTGTGTGTGTGTGTGCGTGAGTCTGTTGTGTGTGGTTGTGTGCGTACATGCGTATGTGTGTGCGTGAGTGTGATTGTATGTGTGGTGTCTGTGTTTGTGTATGTGTGTGTCTGCGAGTCACTGAGTCGCGCGTGTGTGTGTGTGTGTATGTGTGTGTCTGTGTGTCAGTGTGTCGTGTGTTTGTGTGTGTCTGTGAGTCTGTGTGAGTGGTGTGTTTGGGTGTCTGTGGCGGGGTGGGTGTGTCTGTGGCGTGTGTTTGTGTGTGTGTGTTCATGCGTGTGTTGGTGTGTGTCTATGTGTATGTGTGTGTGTGTGTTCATGCGTGTGTTTGTGTGTATGTGTGTGTATGTGTGTTCATGCGTGTGTGTGTGTGTGGAATATGTACCTTGCCAGAAGTCACCTACAATTCCTCTTTCCTGTTCCGTCTTCCCCGTTCCTTCTAACCCTCAGTAATTTTCCTCTCCATCCTCTGACGATTTAGTTGGTAGAGTGTTGGTCTTATGGTCGTAATGACGTAGGTTCTGTTTCTAGCCTAGGAGATTCATTGTGTTCTTAAGCAAGACATTTCATTTCATGCAATTCCAGTCCACCTAGCTGAAAATACGTACCAGTATCAACTAGGAGGAAACTCTGCGATGGACTGGGTATTCTCGGTCACGTAACACCATTGAAACTGAGATAAGACCTGTACTGATGAGCCACCGAGCTTGGGACAGATCTTTACCTTTAACCTATTTTGCATGCATTCATGCATGATCCCGTAACTCCTGATGGTGTCGTTGGTGGGGAGGGGGTGCGTATTAACATGCGGAGTTTCTAAGGCATTTTAAAACCTGGTGGAGCCCATCCTTCTCCAGGTCTGAATACAGAAGATTTCTTCCAGAGAAGAATAGAGTGAGAAAATGGAAGTGAGAAAGAGATACAGAGGAAGAATCTACCCCAGTACTAGACTGGTACATTTTTTATCGACCTTGAAAGGATGAAAGGCAAATTTGAACTCAAAGATCAGAAATGAATACCACAAAGTATTCTATCCGTCATTCTAACGACTCTGCCAATTCACCGCCTTTAACCTATTTTAACCATGACCATAGCAACACCACACTACCAACACCAGTATTACCTTCACTAACAACAATAACAACAACAATTAACGACACAGATATGGAGCCTCAATGGACTCACTAGAAATAGCGGCTGAACGTCTCTCAATCCACAAACTATCATCTTTAAAAAGAGGAACACATATTGGATCATGGTTGAGGTAGGTATACAAAAATATCTCCAGGCTTTTGATTTTAGGTCTGCTTAATGAAGACTTGTTCCATTATAAACACTTGATTGACTTGCTAGAAATAGCAACGAAATATGACTCAGATCTCAGTAAATTATCTTAAGAAAATGATACGTTGGATAATGTGGTCCTTGGCTTTATTAAAATCGTTCTTGGACATAGAAACTCATCATGCCAGAATTTATCATGATTTTATATGGCGGTAAGCGACTGAGAGTACAAGACGTCACCATTAAACGGGGCTCTATTTCGTCTGAACTATACCCTTCAGCAGCTAGAGCTGGTACTCATTTTTAGCTGAGTGGACTTAAGCAATGAGAAATGAAGTGTATTGCCAAATGGCACCATGTGACACCCTGTGCATGACTTTACAGTCAGGAAAACAATTCCCTAACAACTAAGCCCCGCGCTTTCACTGTTCTGGGTTCCTTACATATAAGGAGAAGAATGAGATGGTCACGGGTGGAATGCTTTTGTTCATTAATCTGACCAATCAATGCTGTTCTGAATCTAAACAACAATAAAAACTAGCACAACCACAACTACAACTACCACCATTGCAATGACCAATACCACAACTACTAGAAACATGACCACGACCATCACCATAGCCAACACCATCAACACCATCGCTACTATAACTATCGCCTCACCCACTACTGCTATCATCACTGACACCGCCACCATCACCACTACCGCCACCAGCTTCATCACAACGACCACCACTATTTCCATCTCCTTCACCATCACCACCAACACCACCACCACGACCATCACCACCACTACAACTACCACCACCATCACCATCACCACCAACACCACCACCACGACCATCACCACCACTACAACTACCACCACTATTTCCATCTCCATCACCACCACCACCACCACTGCCATCGCCACCAACACCACCACCACGACCATCACCACCACTACAACTACCACCACCATCACCACCACCACCATCACCACCACCACGACCATCACCACCACTACAACTACCAACACTATTTCCATCTCCATCACCATCACCACCACCACAACCATCACCACCAACACCACCACCACGACCATCACCACCACTACAACTACCACCACTATTTCCATCTCCATCACCATCACCACCACCACAACCATCACCACCAACATCACCACCACTACAACCATCACCACCACTACAACTACCACCACCATCACCATCACCACCAACACCACCACCACGACCATCACCACCACTACAACTACCACCACTATTTCCATCTCCATCACCATCACCACCACCACAACCATCACCACCAACATCACCACCACTACAACCATCACCACCACTACAACTACCACCACCATCACCATCACCACCAACACCACCACCACGACCATCACCACCACTACAACTACCACCACCATCACCACCACCACCATCACCACCACCACGACCATCACCACCACTACAACTACCACCACCACAACCATCACCACCAACACCACCACCACGACCATCACCACCACTATAACTACCACCACTATTTCCATCTCCATCACCATCACCACCACCACAACCATCACCACCAACATCACCACCACTACAACCATCACCACCACTACAACTACCACCACCATCACCATCACCACCAACACCACCACCACGACCATCACCACCACTACAACTACCACCACTATTTCCATCTCCATCACCACCACCACCACCACTGCCATCGCCACCAACACCACCACCACGACCATCACCACCACTACAACTACCACCACCATCACCATCACCACCAACACCACCACCACGACCATCACCACCACTACAACTACCACCACTATTTCCATCTCCATCACCATCACCACCACCACAACCATCACCACCAACACCACCACCACGACCATCACCACCACTACAACTACCACCACTATTTCCATCTCCATCACCATCACCACCACCACAACCATCACCACCAACACCACCACCACGACCATCACCACCACTACAACTACCACCACCATCACCATCACCACCAACACCACCACCACGACCATCACCACCACTACAACTACCACCACTATTTCCATCTCCATCACCATCACCACCACCACTGCCATCACCACCAACACCACCACCACCACTATCACGATTTCTCAACCAATACTGCCACCACTACCATCACCCCTTCCTCATTAACGTCACTGTCACTACTACCAACACGATGACCATTCTTACCATTACTATATTCTTGGTGGACTTGCATTATCGGTAGAGTGTCGGACGCCATGCTTTGACGCATAGAGTTACGGCCCTTTCCATTCTCAGTTCAAATCCCGCCGAGGTCAACTTTGCCTTTCATCCTTACGGGGTCGATAAAATAAAGTACCAGTAATGTACTGGGATAATTGCTGGCCTTGTGCCAAAAGTAGAAACTATTATATTCTTACCATCACATCCCCCACCACTGACACTACAACCATCACTATCAATAATTCCATCTCCTAACATCACCACCATCATCATCACAACCACCAACAACATCGCCACCAGCATCGCTGATACTACCACTATCATCATCATCGTCGATGTTGTCACCGTCGCTACAGCCACCATCCCCACCGCCCCCACCACCTACATCCACCATCATCACCACTACCACCAAAACCACCACTACTACCAACGCCAACACCTGCACCACCAAACCAACTACTCCTACCATCACAAATACTACCACTACTATTACCAGCACCCTAACTGCCACCACCACTACAACCACTACTACCACCACCACTGCAACCACCACTACTACCACCACCACTACAACCACTACTACCACCACCACTACAACTACTACCACTACTACCACCACTACAACCATTACTACCACCACCACTACAACCACTATTACCAACAACACTACAACCACTACTACCACCACCACCACTACAACCACTACTACCACCACCACTACAACCACTACTACCACCACCACTACAACCACTACTACTACTACCACCACTACAACCATTACTACCTCCACCACTACAACCACTACTACCACCACCACTACAACTACTACTACCACCACCACTACAACCACTATTACCAACACCACTAGAACCACTACTACCACCACCACCACTACAACCACTACTACCACTACCACCACTACAACCACTACCACCACCACCACTACAACCACTACTACTACTACCACCACTACAACCATTACTACCACCACCACTACAACCACTACTACCACCACTACTACAACCACTACTACCACCACCACTACAACTACTACTACTACTACCACCACTTCAACCATTACTAACACAACCACTACAACCACTACTACCACCACTACAACCACTACTACCACCACCACTACAACTACTACTACCACCACCACTACGACCACTACTACCACCACCACTATAACTACTACTACCACCACCACTACAACCACTATTACCAACACCACTACAACCACTACTACCACCACCACTACAACCACTACTACTACTACTACCACCACTCAACCATTACTACCACCACCACTACAACCACTACTACTACCACTACTACAACCACTACTACCACCACCACTACAACCATTACTAACACAACCACTACAACCACTACTACCACCACTACAACCACTACCACCACCACCACTACAACCACTACTACTACCACCACTACAACCACTACTACCACCACCATTACAACCACTACTACCACCACCACTACAACCACTATTACCAACACCACTACAACCACTACTACCACCACCATTACAACCACTACTACCACCACCACCACTACAACCACTACCACCACCACCACTACAACCACTACTACTACCACCACAGCAACAACAACGACAACCACTACACTCACTATATACACGATAATCATTTCGTTGTGATTTAGATCCACCACACCTTTGCACGGCAGCGTCCACCATTAACCCTCACCCATACACCAACCCACATCACACCATCGCTATCCACCACACCCCTGCACGGCAGCGTCCACCATTAACCCTCACCCATACACCAACCCACATCACACCATCGCTATCCACCACACCCCTGCACGGCAGCGTCCACCATTAACCCTCACCCATACACCAACCCACATCACACCATCGCTACCCTGTTTCTGTTACGTTCATTCATTACCAACACCGCTACCACCACCACCAATGCCACTACAACCACCACAGCCATCACCACCACCAAAGACATCACCATGCCACCACCACCACCGACACCAACACCAATACCACCACCACCACCACCACCACTACCATCACTACATTCACCAGCACACTCACAACTACCACAGTCACCACAATGGAGTCACCATCACAACTACCATTACCACACCATCACAGCCACCAAACCACCGCTGTCGCCACGGCCATCACCACTACCACCACCACCATCACCACTACCACCACCACTATCACCACTATCACCACTACCTGCAACATTGCCTACTCCAGCACCACCACCACCACTGCCACCACCAGCACAACCACCACTACCACTACCACCACTACCACCACCACCACCACAACCACCACCACCACCAGCACAGCCACCACAAATACCACCACCACCACTACCACCACCACTACCACTGCCACCACCACCACTACCACCACCAACAGCACAGCCATCACTACCACCACCACCACCACAGCCACCACCACCACCGCCACCACAACCACCACTACCGCCACCACCACCACAGCCACCACAGCCACCACCACCACAGCCACCACTGCCACCACCACCACTACCACCACCACCACCACCACCACAGCCACCACCACCACCAACACAGCCACCACTGCCACCACCACCACTACCACCACCACAGCCACCACCACCACCAACACAACCACCACTACCACCATCACCACCACAGCCACCACCACCACCACCACCACCACCACCACCTCCACCACCACCACTACCACCACCACCACCACCACAGCCACCACCACTACCACCCCACCTCCACTTATGGGATACCTCACCCCACCACCACTTATGGGATACCTCACCCCACCTCCACTAATGGGATACCTCACCCCACCTCCACTAATGGGATACCTCACCCTACCTCCAGTTATGGGATACCTCACGCCACCTCCACTAATGGGATACCTCACCCCACCTCCACTAATGGGATACCTCACCCCACCACCACTTATGGGATACCCCACCCTACCTCCACTAATGGGATACCCCACCCCACCTCCACTAATGGGATACCTCACCCCACCACTAATGGGGTACCTCACCCCACCTCCAGTTATGGGATACCTCACCCCACCACCACTAATGGGATACCTCAGCCCACCTCCAGTTATGGGATACCTCACCCCACCACCACTTATGGGATACCTCACACCACCTCCACTAATGGGATACCCCACCCCACCTCCACTAATGGGATACCTCACCCCACCACTAATGGGATACCTCACCCCACCTCCAGTTATGGGATACCTCACCCCACCACCACTAATGGGATACCTCAGCCCACCTCCAGTTATGGGATACCTCACCCCACCACCACTTATGGGATACCTCACCCCACCTCCACTAATGGGATACCCCACCCCACCTCCACTAATGGGATACCTCACCCCACCACTAATGGGATACCTCACCCCACCTCCAGTTATGGGATACCTCACCCCACCACCACTAATGGGATACCTCAGCCCACCACCACTTATGGGATACCTCACCCTACCACCACTAATGGGATACCTCACCCCACCTCCAGTTATGGGATACCTCACCCCACCTCCATTAATGGGATACCTCACCCACCACCACTAATGGGATACCTCACCCCACCTCCAGTTATGGGATACCTCACCCCACCTCCATTAATGGGATACCTCATCCCACCTCCACTAATGGGATACCTCACCCCACTACCACTAATGGGATATCTCACCCCACCGCCAGTTATGGGATACCTCACCCCATCACCACTAATGGGATACCTCACCCCACCTCCACTAATGGGATACCTCACCCCACCTCCACTAATGGGATACCTCACCTCACCACCACTAATGGGATACCTCACCCCACCACCACTAATGGGATACCTCACCCCACCACCACTAATGGGATACCTCACCCCACCACCACTAATGGGATACCTCACCCCACCTCCAGTTATGGGATACCTCACCCCACCTCCACTAATGGGATACCTCACCCACCACCACTAATGGGATACCTCACCACCACTAATGGGATACCTCACCCCACCTCCACTAATGGGATACCTCACCCCACCTCCACTAATGGGATACCTCACCTCACCACCACTAATGGGATACCTCACCCCACCTCCACTAATGGGATACCTCACCCCACCAGCACTAATGGGATACCTCACCCCACCACCACTAATGGGATACCTCACCCCACCTCCAGTTATGGGATACCTCACCCCACCTCCACTAATGGGATACCTCACCCACCACCACTAATGGGATACCTCACCCCACCTCCAGTTATGGGATACCTCACCCCACCTCCACTAATGGGATACCTCACCCCACCTCCACTAATGGGATACCTTACCCCACCACCACTAATGGGATACCTCACCCCACCACCACTAATGGGATACCTCACCCCACCTCCAGTTATGGGATACCTCACCCCACCTCCACTAATGGGATACCTCACCCACCACCACTAATGGGATACCTCACCCTACCTCCAGTTATGGGATACCTCACCCCACCTCCACTAATGGGATACCTCACCCACCACCACTAATGGGATACCTCACCCCACCTCCACTAATGGGATACCTCACCTCACCACCACTAATGGGATACCTCACCCCACCACCACTAATGGGATACCTCACCCACCACCACTAATGGGATACCTCACCCCACCTCCAGTTATGGGATACCTCACCCCACCTCCACTAATGGGATACCTCACCCCACCTCCACTAATGGGATACCTCACCCCACCTCCACTAATGGCATACCTCACCTCACCACCACTAATGGGATACCTCACCCCACCACCACTAATGGGATATCTCACCCCACCGCCAGTTATGGGATACCTCACCCACCTGCACTAATGGGATACCTCACCCCACCTCCACTAAGGGATACCTCACCTCACCACCACTAATGGGATACCTCACCCACCACCACTAATGGGATACCTCACCCCACCTCCAGTTATGGGATACCTCACCCCACCTCCACTAATGGGATACCTCACCCACCACCACTAATGGGATACCTCACCCCACCTCCAGTTATGGGATACCTCACCCCACCTCCACTAGTGGGATACCTCACCCCACCTCCACTAATGGGATACCTTACCCCACCACCACTAATGGGATACCTCACCCCACCACCACTAATGGGATACCTCACCCCACCTCCAGTTATGGGATACCTCACCCCACCTCCACTAATGGGATACCTCACCCACCACCACTAATGGGATACCTCACCCTACCTCCAGTTATGGGATACCTCACCCCACCTCCACTAATGGGATACCTCACCCACCACCACTAATGGGATACCTCACCCCACCTCCACTAATGGGATACCTCACCTCACCACCACTAATGGGATACCTCACCCCACCACCACTAATGGGATACCTCACCCACCACCACTAATGGGATACCTCACCCCACCTCCAGTTATGGGATACCTCACCCCACCTCCACTAATGGGATACCTCACCCCACCTCCACTAATGGGATACCTCACCCCACCTCCACTAATGGCATACCTCACCTCACCACCACTAATGGGATACCTCACCCCACCACCACTAATGGGATATCTCACCCCACCGCCAGTTATGGGATACCTCACCCACCTGCACTAATGGGATACCTCACCCCACCTCCACTAAGGGATACCTCACCTCACCACCACTAATGGGATACCTCACCCCACCTCCAGTTATGGGATACCTCACCCCTCCACCACTAATGGGATACCTCACCCCACCTCCACTAATGGGATACCTCACCCCACCACCACTAATGGGATACCTCACCCCACCACCACTAATGGGATACCTCACCCCACCTCCAGTTATGGGATACCTCACCCCACCTCCACTAATGGGATACCTCACCCACCACCACTAATGGGATACCTCACCCCACCTCCAGTTATGGGATACCTCACCCCACCTCCACTAATGGGATACCTCACCCCACCTCCACTAATGGGATACCTCACCCCACCTCCACTAATGGCATACCTCACCTCACCACCACTAATGGGATACCTCACCCCACCACCACTAATGGGATATCTCACCCCACCGCCAGTTATGGGATACCTCACCCCACCTCCACTAAGGGATACCTCACCTCACCACCACTAATGGGATACCTCACCCCACCTCCAGTTATGGGATACCTCACCCCTCCACCACTAATGGGATACCTCACCCCACCTCCACTAATGGGATACCTCACCCCACCACCACTAATGGGATACCTCACCCCACCACCACTAATGGGATACCTCACCCCACCTCCAGTTATGGGATACCTCACCCCACCTCCACTAATGGGATACCTCACCCACCACCACTAATGGGATACCTCACCCCACCTCCAGTTATGGGATACCTCACCCCACCTCCACTAATGGGATACCTCGCCCCACCTCCACTAATGGGATACCTTACCCCACCACCACTAATGGGATACCTCACCCCACCACCACTAATGGGATACCTCACCCCACTTCCAGTTATGGGATACCTCACCCCACCTCCACTAATGGGATACCTCACCCACCACCACTAATGGGATACCTCACCCCACCTCCAGTTATGGGATACCTCACCCCACCACTAATGGGATACCTCACCCCACCTCCACTAATGGGATACCTTACCCCACCACCACTAATGGGATACCTCACCCCACCACCACTAATGGGATACCTCACCCCACCTCCAGTTATGGGATACCTCACCCCACCTCCACTAATGGGATACCTCACCCACCACCACTAATGGGATACCTCACCCCACCTCCAGTTATGAGATACCTCACCCCACCTCCACTAATGGGATACCTCACCCCACCTCCACTAATGGGATACCTCACCACCACTAATGGGATACCTCACCCCACCTCCAC
>OZ024740.1:313650657-313658157 GCA_964016885.1 Eledone cirrhosa | reverse complement strand
TTATCGGGTCTATACTCTGCCTTTCATAGGTTATAGATTCCTTACACTTGAGGTTTTTCCCTGTTTTATTGATGGCGCACTAGTTCTCTCTAATGTGTTACCTTTTCAACATATTGTATTTTAAAGAGCTCAGGATTCCTTCTCCTTTGATAGAGAATTTACTGATAGGGAATAGTGAGAGTCTATGGCTCCGTTAATTTATCGTGATATTTTGCTCCTTATAACAGTCTTTCCTCTCTCTCTGCTTGATTGAGCACATTCCTCTGAGTAGTTTTGGGCTGCCCTTTCTAGCAGTTCGTCCCTCAGAAGCCACTGGTTCACTGCCCTAAACACGCTGTGACTTCTCTCCCCCACGTGTAGCTGGACAGTCGCTTTAAATTCTCTTAGAGTTAGAGTAGTCTGAAATGTATAGCCTTACACACACTGATAAACCAAGGGCTATTTCATTTCTGTCAACAACTTATTGGCGCACTACCTCTCTCTAGTGTGTTACCTTTTCAACATATTGTATTTATATATATATATATATATATATATATATATATATATATATATATATTTAATATAGAAAAGACTTCTACAAGACTAGATCTGTTTCATTCGGGCGAAATCATCAGGAAGCCGACTGTCCAAGTAATATGGTGGGTGGTATTTATAACTTTTACCATATTACTTGGACAGTCGGCTTCCTGATGATTTCTCCCGAATGAAACAGATCTAGTCCTGTAGGAGCCTTTTCTATATTAAATATTTATACTCTGCTTTGTATTGAGTACCTTACTTACTGTGGTTACCCCCGATTAAACCCAGGATAAACTTATATATATATATATATATATATATATATATATATATATATATATATATATATATATATATATATCATAAAACATGTCTTCATTGAGCCACAAAGTGACCCGTTGCAAAACACATATATGTATATATATAGAACGAAGGAAATGTGGTAAGGAACCAGGTGGCCCATAACGCAACAAAGTACTCAATACTTAGGGTAGTAGAGTGGGTAATAGGAACGTGTAGGACCCCGACGGCTGAGCTCAAGCCGTTTCGACGGCTAATTCTGGACTAATTAGTCGTCGAAACGGCTTGAGCTCAGCCGTCGGGGTCCTACTCGTTCCTATATATATGTAAACCTTTATATATATATATCAGAGAGGCCAGTGAAATAGAACATAGAAGGCCAAGGCTAAACAGAAAGAATGAATGGAATAACAACAACACCCAAACAAACAACACTGACCTAAGAGAAGTATAAATAAATAAATAAATAAATACATACACAAGCACAATAACAACAAACACATATAAACACACACTAGTAAAGATAGAATACATTAACCAATACACAGTCACCCAATCACGAACTCACATCAAACAAAAGACTATACACACACGCAAACGCATGCGCAAAGAAGACAAAATAAAATAAACAAATAAATAAATATATAAACAGACTAAATAAAGATGGCGTAGAAAATACAAAATACAATGTAACGGGAGGAAACAATAGCACCACTGACGATGTTGCAGATGTGCAACGAAAGAACTTTGATAAACCATATATATGTGTTTGTGTCTATATTGTATCTGTATTATTTTTGACCGTTGATCAGTCAATGGCAACATTGAGGACCGAATAAATTAGATTACCGATATAAAAGACACAGAAGCGAAAAGCGAAAACCAACCAAACAGTGAGTGTGTTCTGTTATTAATTCTGGCAATATTACACAAATATGACCCTCCCCAAGTATAACAATATATATATATATGTATATATATATATATATGCATACACATGCAGGCAGAGATAGAGATAGAGGCATATATATATATATATGTATATATATATATGGGCATGTAACGTGTATGAACATACTGACTTTATGTGTTAATGTGTTATAAATGTGTATAATTATGAACGTAATATACATGTTTGCATACGTAAGCACGTGCATGATTTTCATGTTATAGCAAATGAGAACTAAAAATGGTGTATGCGCCAAGTATATTTTATATTTTAACATTTCAAAGGTTAAATGGAATATAAAAATACCCTTTCATGATGTAGACAATGTATACGTTGTCTTTAGTGTGTCAGTGTTTATATATATATTTATATATATATATATGTGTGTGTGTGTGTGTGTGTGTGTGTGTGTGTGTGCGCGTGTGTGTGTGTGTGTGTGTGTCTGTACATACAGGGAAGTTTTACCTCTTTCTCATCTCACATCTCTACATTTACACACACATATACATATATACATGCATGTACATCTATTTACCTATATACATACATACATACATACATACATACATACATACATACATACATATTTATATACCTACCTACCAACATACATACATGGCGTCGAGGTCAGTCACGTTGTCATAGGGGACTATTCTTTCATTTATGTAAGGAATCATATCCCATAAACTTCGGCCATTAATACAAACTTCGTTATCTTCTTTGAATAAAGAAGCGATCGTTAAAGATCGTAAGCGTTATTTAAGCTGTAAAATTAAACTTGTAAATAACGCTTGGATTACTAATGCAATCGAAGTCAGCAATCGTAGTTCGTTAAAATAACTGGAGAAATAAATCCCAGTGGACTTTGGAACTAAAACAAGAACTTTACGACTTCTTCAAAAAGAAGTTATAAAAGATTTCAGGTTTATCATAATTGGAAATAATGGTTTCTCATTTAGGTACAAGATCCATAATTTTAAGGGGATGGGAAAGTCGATTAAATCGACCCCAGTACTTTGTTTTATCGACCTCGTAACGAAGAAAGGTAAAGCTATCCTCAGCACGATTTGAACTTAGAACGTAAAGGGATGTAACTATATGCCACAGAAACATGTTGTCCAATGCTCTACCGATTCTGCCAATCCACCGCCTTAAATAATGGCTTCTGATTTAGGCACAATATCACTAACTTTGGGGGGAGGAGAATGTCAATTAAATCGACCCCAGTGCGATATTGGTATTTTATTTTATCAACCCGTAAGGATGAAAGGCAAAGCTAACCTCAGCGTGATTTGAACGCAAAAGGACGTAACTACATGCCATAAACCATATTGTCCGATGCTCTACCGATACTGCCAATCCACCGCCCATTTAGAAATAATTGTTTCTACTTTTGGCACAAGGCCATCAATTATCCCAGTGTATTTCTGGTACTTTATTTTATCGACCCTGTAGGCATGAAAGGCAAAGTTAACCTCGACGGGATTTGAACTCAGACCGTAAAGGGAAGTAACTATGCTAGAAGCATGGCGTCCGACCCTCTACCGATACTGCCAATCCACCGCCCTTTTAGAAATAATATCTCACAAATATAACGAAAATGTTCCTCTTTGCAAAACATTTGTAAGAAAAAAAAACAAATATAAGTAATTAAATTTGTATCAACGTCCGCCCAGGATAGGTTGAGCCGGCTCTAAGCTGTGCTGTGCATCCACAACATCATGAAGAGTGGTTGCACATGCAGAGTCATCACAGATGTCCAATGCAGATATTGGCATCCAGTTCCGATTCCAATGGCGGACACCATACGGGTATGTCTACGTTTTCAACTGACCACCTCGACCTTTACGTCGTAAAAAGAGGATCTCTGATGCGACTGTGTTGCGAATGGATACACAAAACAGGGTGCTTTTTGAGTGCAAGTTATTGGAGAGAATCAATCCAACAGTAACGATAAATTTATAAGTTTGGTACAAAATTCAAATCTTGAACATGAAAGATTCAGCAAAAGTGAAAGTGCTCAAAGGCCCTGTTTGCGCAATCTCATCACAATCACTGGTCATGCCAGAGGAGGATGGGTCGAACGAGGGTTTCGACAGATGCAGATTTTTGTGGCCAAGTAGATCTCTGATCAAAACCAGAGTCGGACCTGAAGACGACAGAATGATGATGATGCATGTGAGTGTGTGTGTGTGTGTGTGTGTGTGTGTGTGTGTGTGTGTGTGTGTGTGTGTGTGTGTGTGTGTGTGTTAGTATGTGTGTGTGTTAGTGTGTGTGAGTTAGTGTGTGTGTGTGTGTGTTAGTATGTGTGTGTGTTAGTGTGTGTGAGTTAGTGTGTGTGTGTGTGTGTGTGTGTGTGTGTGTGTGTGTGTGTGTGTGTGTGTGTGTGTGTGTGTGTGTGTGTGTGTGTGTGTGTGCGTGCGCGTGTGTGCGTGCGTATACGTGTGTAGCATTATATAGGCAATAGAGGTGTGCTTAAGAAATCAAACGCTAATATAAATAGATCGATGAGATGCAGGCTTTTAATTTCAGAAAGAAATTTCCAACAAATTTGCGAACATTTTTCAACGCTTGTAAATCTCTAAGAATCACCGCAAATTGAAAAATCTTTGCAGGGAAATACCTGCTCGTTAACTGGAAAACCCAGACACCGAATCATCCACTATACTAACGGAACACTTCTTTTGATAGAAAACTCGACAGCGTTTCTTATTCCTCTTCTATTCTTCCCTTACTGCCACTCTACGTTACTCTCCCCTAACACCCTCCACACTATATTTCTTTTAATCCCATAACTCCTAATGGAGCCGTTGGGGTTGTGGAGCTCATCTCCTCTCAGCAGATTTCTTCCAGAGTAGGGTAAAAAGTAAGAGAATGGAAATGAGAAAGAGATATAGATGTAGTGAATTGACCCCAGAACGAGGCTGTTACATTTTTATCGACCTTGAATGAATGAAAGGCAAAGTTGACCTCGATGGGATTTGAACTCAGCGAGTATAGAGCCGAACCGAATACTGCAAAGCATTCTATCCGACGTTCAAACGACTCTGTCAATTCACCAGCCCTTTTCCATATCATTCCTCTAACAATGCCACATTTTCCATGAGTATGTGTATGTCACCTTGGTCTATAATGACATCATCTTAATTAATACCAAGCATTAATTTTGATTGATTATTTTCTGTTTTTGTAATTATAGAGATAGAAATTATGGTGAATATGTGGTTAGCACATACACTTATATACACTAATCGATTCACTCTATTAATGATCACAGACACTAGAACTATAGCCAACCAATATTTGTTTCAGATACTATATATATTTCAGACACTATATTTATTAAATGACACTGTGTTCATACACGGTGTTATTTTGAGTGAGATATGGCTGCTATTACTAGTAAATCAAGCCAATACATTGAGGGTCACTCTGGATCTTTTTATATATTAAATTTTTCACATTAAATATAGTAAGCAGTTTGTTGTCACAGATTCCACTGTGACAACATAGAGCCTCATCCACTGATTAGTGTGGGTGACACGATGTATACATATGTCATGCAATAGATGTTTGCAGTTTGACTAAATACTTAGAAGGTGGTTGAAAAATAAGTAATTTCCTTACATAAGAATACATTGTAAAATAATTAGCAAGGGATTTGTAAGCAGTAATGTCCATGCATTTCCCAGTAGCATAAAATACTTCATTCCATTAAAGATGGGAATCGAGGCATGCTTGTCAGAAACCTACACACTATTCTCAGTCATATATTGACCAGTAAAACGTTTTGGTTTTGAAACGTTTTTTTTTTATGATTTGAGAAACAAGACGAATAAAAGAAAATGAAACGTTGATCATATAAACCTATGGGAAGTATTTGTATTCGGAATACATTAATAGTTTTTTAAATTATCATAAGCATTTTATTATAAGCATTGTGGTATTTAGGCACAAACTGAATGTTTTGGTTATAAACGTACGAATACGCATAATTTGTGGATACATTTGTTTAGACAATATCTTACACTTGAATGATTATATATATATATATATATATATATATATATATATATATATATATATATATATATATATATATATATATATACATGCATACATGGTTCCGCAACTGGTGAAAGTTTTATGGGCGCCATGTTAACATACGGCATTTCTACATACATACATACATACATACATACATACATACATACATACATACATACATGGTGGCTGCCAACTCGTTTTCGAGTACGGCCACTACTTTATATCCATGTAGGAGAACCCCTACCGATGCGCTGAACGAGTGTGACTTTTTAGTCCAGCCAGCGACTTGAAAACTCTGGTACAAACACTACACTTGTGACAATTACTGACACATAGTGCTGGGCCCATGGTACCATGTGACGACAAGTGCAGAGAGATCTCCAGATATAAAGCAGTGCCTGTGCCGTGAAGCTTTTATAGTGAGCAAAGGCACTGCACAAAGCCAGTCCCACTCTCTTAACCAAGATGATATTTACCAAAAAGAAGAACAAGTCAACATCATTGGATACCATCAGGGTTGCAGGTGTTATATCAGAGTTTTCCTTCTCCTAGAATTCTGCCTTGACAAAGGCTAAGGGGTCATCTCTCCCGGTGATTTTGGATGGCCATTGACTCTTAAGAGCTCCTTTGCCCTTTGACAGGTTTTGTTTTTAGTCCTGCAGGATGTCCAAAGTCACCCTCCTCACCAAGAAACCTTGGTGGGGTTGCCAGTTTAGTCGCCAACGACCCGACCATGGGACAGGTTGTACTGGGATACATGTTACCAGTAGCACCAACTGGTGACCTGACATACATACATACATACATACATACATACGAACTTTCATAAAATTTTGTCAGAACGGTATTGAGATTTTTACTATTGCTGAGAAATGCAAGCAACATGCCTGTATCAACCTTTGCAAGAAACTCGACAAATCTGCAGCTGTGACACTTCGAAATGCTACATCCGGCGTTTGGCGAACATTCCTTAGATATGAAACAGATTTTTAAGTGGCGCGAAATATAGGCGGGTAGTGTGTGTCGGTTCAAAGCAATGGGCGTTCTGGGCAAACAATCATTTATGAAGCACGAGAAAATGTGGCCAAGTTTTGTTGATACATCAATGATAGTGATCACTCGCGGAATAATCCATCAGCTCTTTCACAGGAGAGAAATGACTTATGGAATCTGCTATAAATTTCCCCCGGGAGACTTGAACAAGCAAACGTAGTGATGGTTAGTTTGAACTAAACATTTGATCCTTGATCAGATGAAGTAGCATTTAAAGCTCATGAATGATGCACCAAAATTTGTCTGGTACTTTCATTTGGAAGGTTATCACGGATGATCAAGTGTGGTTTAATCTATTATTTGATGCGCACAGGATGAAGACTTCCACAGTTCAGTTGAGACATGGATGATTCGTTTGGGATCATTGTGTACCTTCCCAATGGAACTAATTTGGAGGGAATAGCACCTGAATATAAATAATATATAAAGGAAATGCATCATTTACTAGAATGCATAGAGTTACGGCCCTTGCCATTCTGAGTTCAAATCCCGCCGAGGTTAACTTTGCCTTTCATCCTTATGGGGTCGATAAAATAAAGTACCAGTAATGTACTGGGTAATTGCTGGCCTTGTGCCAAAAAGTAGAAACAATTATTTACTAGAATGCTGCTTACTTTTTTAAGGCCTGG
>OZ024740.1:313630657-313645657 GCA_964016885.1 Eledone cirrhosa | reverse complement strand
AGACAGAAACAACAGATGGTTCCCGTTAAACGTTCAAATTTCAAACTACTTTCACTTGAAAAAACATCCTATCTGATCTGAAGTACTCTTCACATTCTTCCATCAACATCTTTCTCTCTATGTCTAACACTTCTATTTATCCTTGTCACACATATACACATACACGTGTACATATAGACATACATACATAAATGCATACATACACACACATATACATACACACACTCACGTGTGTGTGTGTGTGTATGTGTGTGTGTGTGTGTATGCGTGTATATATATGTATATGTGTGTGTGTGTGTGTGTGTATGTATATATACAAACAATATCTGATAAATGTCTATACTAGAATACAGCGAGCATTAGAAGATATAAGACAAAATTCAATGCAGATATAGCTACATATTTTTAATTAATTCATTGTAAAAATGATGAAGTGTAAACACTTTTTAGTATTCCTCTGTACTCTGATAAACAACATATTATTTATATGCATTTCGGTGTTTTTTGTTTCCTTGCCAGAAGAACACACTCGCTGATTCTGGATACGAAGGAAGTTTACTATAGCAACGTTAAATGTCATCAGCACGCACCATGTTTATTATTTCCTTTTACACCGCTCTGTAAGAAATATACCATTTTTTTCTAGACCCCTTAACTCCCCCATCAACTAACCAGTTTCTTAATACACCCTGTTCTATAAATCACTCCTCCTTTTCTTGATTTTTTTTCTGGTTATATTCAGTTTATTACTTATATAAGACTTCTTCGTCTTAGCACGTAACTCCTGATGGAGTCGTAGGGGCGCCATATTGGCAAACGGCGATTCTATGGCACTTTTAAAACCTGGCGGAACCTATCTCCTCTCCAGGTCTGATTACAGCAGATTTCTTCCAGAGAAGAATAGAGAGTGGCAGAATGAAAGTGAGAAAGATATATAGAGGAAGAACCAGTCCTAGTACTTGACTGGTATTTTGTTTTTTTATCGACCACGAAAGGATGAAAGATGAAGTTGACCTCAGTGGGATTTGAACTCAGAAAGCGGAGAACCGAAACGAATACTACAAAGGATTCTATACGATGTTCTAACGACTCTGCCTATTCGCCGCCTACATAAGACTTGCGTTTTCTCTTTTCCCATTTGTACAACACTCTAACAAAGACTACGTTTTAATGTGAGAAATTTTGTGTATATATTCGTTGTAAATTAAATAGTTGAAACTGGTTTTCTTTACATTTCTATTTTAGTAATATCATGATCTATTCTAGTCAAAATTTGCTTTTCAGATATAAGAAACATTCAGAAACAAACTAAATCCGGTTGAAGTCTGACACCTAACAAGTTGCTTCAACCCGGTAAGACAGATCACACTGCAACAATAGCCACCATATGCAACACAACTCGTGTTTCGCTGCAGGTTTGACACCATAGAATGTTATCTTGGTCTTTCTTCAGCGGATCTTGTATTCAATATGTTAATGTCAAATGTTAGGTAGGTTTTCCTGGTGGTTTGGAGCCATATCCTGGCTCACCAATCTCTATCTGTCTCTCTAACCATTATGCATGTCATACGACAAGAAGAAGAAGAAGAAGAAGAAGAAGAAGAAGAAGAAGAAGAAGAAGAAGAAGAAGAAGAAGAAGAAGAAGAAGAAGAATGATTTCATTTATTAGCCACAAGGGCCGACATGTAGAGGACAATACAAAGACAGGGACAGTGGGGGTTTACAATAAGGTCGAGTAAAAGTGCACAATGGCAAGACTAATTTAACAATGAAAATATAAAAATATAAAATAAACTATGCATAAATATAACAAAATAAATTCCCCGATAGGGGGTGGACGACCCTGGGGTGATTCGGGTACCCCACCAATCCTGAACCACCCTGCGCTTCTAGGGCACCCAGGGAGAGCACCCCTCTCCTCAAGTTAGCTAGCCTATAGGCGCATGGTCAGAGTAGGCCCATTCACACGAGCCATTCTCGCCACATTCACCCACCTTTTAGCAAATTTACTAGGGGGCAGCACTTCTCTCTCCACCCTCACCCTCCTTTCCAGGTGAAACTTGAAGAAGTTGATGAGGGATTGGCCGAAGAGAAAAGTGTCTGTCTTTAGTCCTTTCAACCTGGTCCACCATATAATCTCTTTCGCAACTGCCACCAGACAGAGGAAAATTTCCTGCTCTTCCTGACCTAAGGAAGGTGGCGGCTCGATCTTCACTATGGACTCGGCCGATAGCCGGATTCGTTCCACACGCGACAGTAGCTGTTCGACATAACTCCACAAGTCAGTAATGCACGGACATTGGACAAGTGCGTGCAGAACGGTTTCGTCGTTCTGTGCGCATCTTGGGCAGGTCCGTCTGACAGCACTTCCGTGCCTGTAGAGTTTATCCCGAACCGGCAGTGCCCCCCGGTAGCACTGCCAAGCGAGGGATTTCTGGAAATTGTCCATCGTCCCCGGCTCAAAAGTCCTCCGGTACAGACTGGTCAATTCGACTTCGTCGAGGCCCAAAGCTTCTCCGAGTGCGTCATCGCACTTGCCCACCACTAATCCTCTATAGAACTCGAGAGTGGAAGTTCCACTGATCGCATTGCCCGCTTGGTAGAGAGCAGTGAGTGCCTGGCAACATTCCAGGTGCCAGTCACCCAATCTCGGTCTCTTCTTGACCCAGGACTGCAGCTCAGTCAAAGAAATGAGCTGCGGAACGGCCCGTCTGATAAACGGCGACCACACCTGTTCACCATTGAGGCAGAATATCTGGAGATATCGCAGCCTCAACGCATGTCTGCGCATCATTAGCCACGGCACGCCCAGCCCTCCGCGTAGAGGGTGCTGGCAGCAGATGGACCGCCTCACCAACGGAACTTGTCCCCTCCACAAAAATTTGAAGAGGAGCCGTTCCAACTTGACGAGGCGCGGACGGGGGCAAGGCATGACGGTTAGGCGGTAGTAGATGACGGACGCGATGTACGCATTCGCCACCTCCACGCGACCTTTCAGTGATAGCTTCCTCCCAGCCCATTTTTGTTTGAGACTGGCTACTCTGCTCGTTACCTCGTCCCAATTCTTTTCCACCTGAAGGTCTGGTCCGAACCAAACCCCGAGCAACTTTACCGGTCCGTCCGTCCACCGCCCCACGACGCTGCTGGACGGTATGGGCTTGCCTCTCCAGGTTCCGAGCTGCAAGCCCACCGACTTTTCCTGGTTAAGTTTGGCTCCTGTCAACCTTTTATATTCCTTCAATAAGGTGCCGACCACCTCGATTTCTGAGGTGTCCGACCCCATCACGGTGATGTCGTCCGCATAAGCCGACACAGCCTTTCCACGTCCCGGTTCGAGCGGGATGCGCTGCAACAGCTCCAGCTTCCGCAGTAAAGGCTCGAGAGTCAATACGTACAGAAGGGAAGAGAGAGGGCACCCTTGACGGACCGATCGGGAGAGCCGAAATGGTTCCGAGAGGTGGCCATTAACCTTGATCACCGAGCGTGTGCCGCTGTGCATTGCAACGATCCAGCTTCTAAAGACAGGGCCGAAGCCAGCTGCTCTGAGGACAAACTCCAGATACCGATGGTCGACCCTATCGAATGCTTTCGATTGATCTAAATTGATCAGTGCCCCACCGAAGCCAGGTTTACACCCTACCCTCTCTATGATGTATCGCATGAGGTGGAGATTGTCGTGTATGGACCTGGCTGGGATTGCGCAAGTTTGCGCCTCCCCAACCAAATCCTCGACGACAAGCGCCAATCTCTTTGCTAACACCTTGGCCCAAATCTTAAACTCTGTGTTGAGCAGAGTTATGGGCCTGAAGTTGTCTAATGTATTCCTCTTGTTCTCGTCTTTCCTTATCGGCGTCACCACTCCCCTGCTCACAGAACTGGGAATACTCCCATTCTGCTGCCAGTTGCAGTAGAGTGCTTCGAGGAGTTCGGAGAACAAGTCTGGCATATTTACGTAAAGCTCGTAGGGCAGGCCATCCAAACCGGGTGACTTGCGCCTCATGCAGCCGACAAGGGCATCCTGAATTTCGGCTAAAGTAATCGGCCTTTCGCAGCGCTCAGCGTCGACCGTCAAGATGCGCGGCAAGCCGTCAAGGTAGGGACTGAAATCCGCTACTCTCTCTGACTCGCCACTCTCCCTGAACAACCGAGCAAAGTGCTGGCGAAAGGCCCCACACATCCGCTTGGAATCGCTTATCTCGTGTCCTTCTCGGTCCGCCAAAGACCGAATTGTGGTTTTATTACCACGCTGCGCCTCCGCCACGCGGGCCCATCGAACAGCTTTAGTTCCCTCGTTTCTCAGCGCACGCGCCTTAGCTCTGACAATGCAACCTTCGTGTTTGGCATTGAAGAAATGGTCTAATGCCATTCTCGCCGCTAGCACGTCAGTTACGATGCCACTACAAATAGCCTCGTCTAACTTATCTACCAGCTGCCCCTCCTTTCTATTTTTCTCTAACGCTAGTTCTTTGCTGAACTCTATCGAAGTTACTCTAATCTCTCTTTTGAGAGCCCCCACCATCTGTTGTTGATGATCCCCCCTGTCAACTTTTGCTTAACTAAATTGTTGACTCGGTCCCTGTAAGCCTTACGTGCCGGAAATGACATGTTCAGCTTCCAGTAACCCGGTCCTAACCTACGCGTTTTATTTAGGTCGACCGTACAGATCACAAATTTGTGATCTTAATAGGCGACCATTTTAAAAAGTGGACAGCCCACACTATTTCTATCTATTTGCCTAATAAATAATAATAATAATAATAATAATAATAATAATAATAATAATAATAATAATAATAATAATAATAATGATTTCTTTATTAACCACAAGGGTTTACATAAAGTAGACATTAAGGACAGTGCAGGACAATGCAGGACGGTACAAATGGGCATTTCTGCGTGTAAAAAAAAACAAAAACAGAGGATGTAACAAAAATAACAATGAAAATAACAATGAAAAATTCCCCAATAGGGGGGAGACTTCGGAGGGACATTTGTGGAGAAAGCCCAGTAAAAAGCCACAATGACCCTGACCACCAAGGCAAGTGCCCTCTCCCAGTTTTCCACCTTTAGTTTACAGATATATACTCAGAGTCGGCCCATTCACTCGGGCCATTCTTGCTTCTCTCACCCATCTTTCAACAAAATGCTGGGAAGAGAGCACTTCCTTCTCTACTCTGATTTTCCTTTTCAAATGAAATTTGAAAAAGTCAATCAGAGCATCACCGAAGAGGTAAGTGCTCGTCTTCAGCCCTTTCAAACGTGTCCACCATACTATCTCTTTCGCCATGGCCACCAGACAGATAAAAACTGCCTGCCCTTCCCGGCTAAAGGAGGAGGGCGGGGCAATCCTCACGATAGACTCAGATGATAGCTGGATCCGTCCTAAACGCGACAGCAGGTGTTCGACATAAACCCACAAGTCAGCAATTTTCGGACACTGGACGAGTGCGTGCAGGACGGTTTCGTCGCCCTGCGCGCATCTCGGACATGCCCGGCTGACGGCACCTCCATGCCTGTAGAGTTTATCCCGAACTGGCAAGGCTCCTCGGTAGCACTGCCAGGCCAGAGATTTCTGGAAGTTGTCCATAGGCCCTGGCCCGAAAGTTCTTCCGAAGAGATTGGCTAGTTGATTTTCGTCGACGCCTAGAGTTTCCCCAAGTACGTCGTCGCTCTTCCCCTCCACTAATCCTCTATAGAACGCCGAGGTGGAGTTTCCACCGATCACATTGCCCGATTGGTCGAGGGCTGTGAGCGCCTGAAGACATTCCAGTCTCCAGGCGCTCCCTCTCGGTCTTCGCTTGACCCAGGACTGCAGCTCCGTCAAGGAAACGAGCTGGGGAAAAACGCGTCTAGCAAACGGCGACCACACCTGATCACCGTCGAGGAAGAGGTGGAGATGTCGTAGCCTGAGCGCGTGCCTGCGCATCATCAGCCACGGCATGCCCAGCCCTCCACGTAGCGGGTGTTGACAACAGATGGACCGCCTGACCATCGGAGCACGTCCCTTCCACAAAAAGCGAAAGAGCAAACGCTCCAGCGCAGTCAGGCGAGGCTTAGGACAAGGTACGACGGTTAGGCGGTAGCAGATGACAGACGCGATGTACGCGTTAGCCACCTCCGCTCGACCTTTCAGGGATAGCTTCCTCTCCGCCCATTTCTGGGTGAGAGAAGCCACCCTGCTCGTCACCTCGTCCCAGTTTTTGTCCGTCTGGAGGTCCGGACCGAACCAGACCCCTAGCAATTTAACCGGTCCGTCCGTCCAGCGCCCGACGACGCTGTTGGACGGCATGGACCTGCCTCTCCAGGTGCCGAGCTGCAGGCCCACTGACTTTTCCTGGTTGATCATTGCTCCTGTCACCGCTTCGTATTCTCTTAGTGTAGTGCCGATCGCCTCGATGTGTTTGGCGTTCGACACCACTACGGTGACATCGTCCGCATATGCTGACACGGATCTTCCGCATCCTAGTTCGCGCGGGACTCCCCTCAACGTCTCCAGTTTGTGCAGTAATGGCTCGAGAGTCAATACGTACAAGAGGGACGAGAGGGGACATCCTTGGCGGACCGAGCGCATGATGTTGAACGGTTCCGACAGGTGACCGTTCACTCTCACCACAGAGCAGATGTCGCTGTGCATGGCAGCGATCCAGCCTCTGAAGACGGGCCCAAAGCCAGCCGCCCTCAGGACTGCCGCTAGGTAACGATGGTCGACCCTATCGAAAGCTTTCGACTGATCTAAATTGATCAAGGACCCACCCGTGCCAGGTTCCCTAGCTACCCTCTCTACGATGTATCGCATGAGGTGGAGGTTGTCGTGGATGGATCTGTCGGGAATGGCGCATGTCTGCGCCTCTCCCACCAGACCACCAACGACAAGCGCCAACCTCTTTGCTAGCACCTTGGCCAAAATCTTAAACTCTGTGTTTAGCAGAGTTATGGGCCGGAAATTGTCTATGTTATCCCCCTTGTTCGGATCCTTTCTCAGCAGTGCCACCGCTCCTCGGCTCACAGAACTGGGAATTCTCCCGTTCTGTTGCCAGTTGCAGTAGACGTCCGCCAAGAGGCCTCCGAACAAGTCTGGCATCTGTACGTAAAGTTCATAGGGCAGACCATCCAAACCAGGCGATTTACCCCTTGTGCAGCCAGTCATTGCCTCCCGTACTTCAGCGGCTGTTATCGGCTTTTCGCAACACCTCGCCTCAGTGGCCGAGAGCCGCGGCAGCCCGTCGAGGTAGACACTAAAGTCCATCCCTCTACCCGGCCCCCCGCTGCCCCCGAACAGCTGAGCGAAGTGTCGCTGAAAAGCTTCACACATTTGCCCGGGATCGAGTAGCATGCGCCCGTCGTGGTCCACCAAAGACCGGATCGTGGCTTTGTTGCCACGACGCGCCTCCGCCACTCGGGCCCATTGAACGGCTTTCGTCCCCTCGTGTCTGAGAGCACGCACCCTAGCTCTGACAACGCAGCCTTCGTGCTTTGCATTGAAGAATTGGTCAAGGGCCAATTTCGCCGCAAGCACGTCGGTCGCAATGCCTTTGCTAAGCGCCTCGTCTAATTTTCTAACTAGTTCTCCCTCTGCTCTATTTTTCTCTATTGCTAAAGCCTTACTAAACCTAATCGATTCTATTCTAATCGCTCTTTTCAGAGCAAACCACCACTTGTTGTTGACGATGGCCCCCGTCAACGCCCGCTTAACTAGTTCGCTAATCCGGTCTCTGTAGGCCTTGCGCGCTGGTAAGGACGCGTTTAGCTTCCAGTAGCCGGGTCCTCGTCTATGAAGCCTATCTAAGTCAAGCACACAGATCACGAATTTGTGGTCCGTGTAGCTGACTATCTTGAATTGTGGACAGCCTATGCTAGACCTATCTATTTCCCTACAAAATACTCTATCTAGATATGATCTGGATGACCCTATGCGGTTTGTCCAAGTCCACATTGGCACATTCGGGAAATCCAATCGGTACCTGTCAGACAGTTCAAAACGCCTGAGCAGGTTGGTGAGGCTCTTGCACCCTCCACCCCTATCCGCTAATCCCACACAGTCCCAGCGTGCATCTAAGATCCCGTTCCAGTCGCCCACTAACACTAAAGAGCGGGACGTTCCAAGAAAGGTCTCCAGACGCCGGAAGAAATCAGGCCGCCCTGCTCCTGTCGGGGCATAGACGGCCACTAGCCTGAAAGCTTGCCCGTCTCCGCTGGTCACGTCCAGCACCACCAGCTTACCCTCTGGGTCCAGGAAGATGGCCCGTATGGCGAGATCCAAACCTCTCCGAAAAAGTACAGCAACTCCTCCACCGGATCCAGGACGGCTGGGAGATGCGTACACATCGTAGCCGCCGAAGATCGGTGCGAAGGCCCGTGCTTCGGAGATTCTGGTCTCGCTGATGGCCACTACATCTATGTTTAGTGACCTGAGGTCGTTGAGCAGGTGACCCTGCTTCCATGACGACCCCAAGCCACGCGCATTTATGCTGCCTATTCTGAGTGAGGTCATGTTTAAAATAGAGTGGAAAAGATGGGAAAGACCACTTACCGTATTTTTGGTAGAGGAGGGATGGTTTTTACATCCCTTTTCACTTGATCGTCTGGTGAAGGGACCGTTGAATCGTCCCTTCGGCTGGTCGTCGGCTCTTCTAAGAGAATGTCTGAATATACTCTTCGATTAATGGTTCCTCCTAGGTCCCTGAAATCACCAACTGCGTTGGGAAATTTCGTTTTAATGTTTGTGTATTGTTTCTGTGCTATTTTTAGCAGTCTTATGTTAGTTGGCGTTTTGATTGGTGCTGGTATTATGTAGTCCTGTTGTGAAATGTCTGTGTGTTCAATTATGTAAGTCATTAGTTTCTTGTTGTGTGTGTTTATTGCCGTGCATTTGTTTTTCTGGGGGTGGGGTGTGGTTCTGCTATTTTCTTGTCGTTGTTGCTGGGTGTGTGTGTTTTGTTGTTGTGTTTGCGATGTTGGTGCTTGTGGTGGTGGTGTTGAAGGTGTTGTTGGCGGTGGGGTTGTCGCCGGTGGTGATGGTGGTGCTGGTGTGGGTGGTGATGGTGTTGGTGGTGTTGCTGCTGTGGGTCTCTTTGCAGTAGACTTTACCCTTTTCTCATTTCTTTCCTCCCTTTTCAAAGGCGACGATGCGCTGCTTCTGCGTTTGTGCCTTCTTGAGACCTTTTGCCATCCCTCTCCCACCTCACACTCCATGTCTGATTCTGTAAGGTCGGGGAGGGGTACCAGCTCCACTCTTTCACTTGTTGTTGTTGGTGATGTTTGCACTGGAGTCTCTGTTGCAGCTGCATTTGGTATTGCTGTTGTTGTTGTTAATATTTCCACTGCTGCTGCTGTCTTTGATTTCCGTGGAGTGGGTATGGGTGCCACGGACCTATCGTTCCTGGTTGCCGCTTGTCCTGTTGCTGGTAGCCGTGGAACCGGATTCGGGAGGAGGGGGGTTTTCTCCTTTCTCGGGGTCTTCTCGTTGCAGAAGGCCCTGAGGTGAGTCTTCGATCCACAGCGAAAGCATTTCGGGCGTTTGCCCTCAACACTTATGGGCAGTTGAGTGCCGTTATCGAAGTCTATCACATCCGGGATAGCTTCGATGCACTCCTGGTTGGTTTGGATTAGCATCTCAATGGAGGAGCCGACCCAATCTTCTCTTACTTTTTTCTGTACTTGCAGTACAGTTGTTTTGTCCTCGATTCCGACGAGGACAGACGCGGCCAGCCAAGAAGGGGTCATTCCGGGGGGGACGTGGGTCAGTTTGACCCTCACAATTTTTTGCCCGCAGTAGGAGGGCACCAACACCATTTCCTCGCTCCTTAGGGTCACTACTGATTGGGCCTTTGCCTCCTGGGGTGTGGCAAAAAGTACGTCTACGGTGGCGTATTTTTTGCCTCGGGTGATGTGCGTTTTCCTCTGCCACACAGACCCCAAGGCTTTTTGTATTTGGGCCTCTGTGGCTCTTTCCACCCTACGGGATTTTGTACTTACTGTACGGTACGTGACCGTACAGTGCTCTTGGGTTTCGAAAAAATTTTTCGCTGCCTTGCAGATTGCTCGGTGTCCGTTCTTTGTCACCATCTTCTTCGCTTCCTCTAATTCCTCATTTGTTATGAGGATTGTTTCCAGGTTTTTCGCAATACCTGCAAATGAGATTGGTTTTTCTCTGCTGTTGTTGTTGTCGTCAGAGCTGCTGGTACTTTTGTTGTTGCTGCAGGTACTACGACTACTGCCTCCGCCGCTGTTGCTGTGGTTGTTGTTGGTGTTGCTGCTGCTAATGCTGTTGTTGTTTATGCTGCTGGTGATGCTGTTGCGGCTGCTACTGTTGTTTTCATTGTCACTGTTGCTGTTGTTATTACGGCTGCTACTGCTATTATTCCTGACGTCAGACGAATGAACTGGGTTTTCGTATTTCCCGCACACCTGTTTCGTCGCTGTCGTCGTCGTCGTGGAGAAACCTTGCACGCTTTGCACGAGACTTTTCTTTTCTTTCGTCGCTTGCGAAAGAGAAGGTAGGGAGAGAGACACATTTAAAGAAGGGAGGGAGAGAGACAATCTTCTCTCTCCTGTAGTGATGATTGAGGAAGAAGAAGAGGGAATGAGTGGGAGTGACGTATGAAATTTTTTTTTTTTGGTAGCCATGTTTTTTTGCTTAAAATGAAATTTTGGGTACAAAACCCCAATAACTGATTATTTAACCCCGAAGGGCCAAATAACGGACAGAAAGACCCCTCTCACGAGGAGGAGGGTGTCTTTATCAACAATTTGGTTCAAGTTTTAAACAATTTACAATTGTTTTAAGGGTTAAAAATTACTATACCTTACAGAGCCGAGCCTCCGTCAACCATGGCATTCAATAATAATAATAATAATAATAATAATAATGTAGGAAAGGAAATTGAGAGTTCGTACATATTTTTTTTTTTATAAATTATTTATGCCTATTTAAAAGATCGCCATTAGAATTCTCGGTCTGTGTAATTTCCTTCTCGTTTTCATATATTTTGCCCACATGAAGGATAGGAATAGAAAATAAAATCAGTTCTAAATAAATGTTAAATATTACTGCGGAAAAGATGGCTCCCTATATATAAAATATATTTTTTTCCCGCCCACAAATTTACATCCATCTTCTATCTTATATTTTTTTTTCAATATTCTTTTTACAAACTTCTCATTCAGGAATCTTTTGATGTTGTGCAATCCTAAAACAGCTTGCCTCTACCAGAACCTCATTAATAATTTAAAATGAACTGAACATATCTCTTATGTTACATAACTTTTTTTCTTTTTTCCATATTTTGCAACATACTCCTTGTCAACACTAACTACAGCTTCAGGGAAGATATATTATATTTGCTGGTATGTTCATGTGTGGAGGTGGGTTTGTGTGTAGTATATGTAGATGTGCGTGTGTTTGTGTGTGCGTTTCTGTGTTTATGTGTGTGGTTGTGTTTGTGTTTCTGTGTAGATATTTGCATGTGTGTATGAGTGTGATTCTGTGTGTATGTGTGTGATTATGTGCGTATGCGTGTGGTTGTGTGTGTGTGTGTGCGTTTATGTGTATATGTGTGTGTGTTCTCTGCGGGTATGTGTGTGTTCATGTGTATATGTGTGTGTTTGTGTATGCGTGTGGTTGTGTGTGTGTTTCTCTGTGGATAGTTGTGTGTGTGTTCTCTGTGGGTATGTGTGTGTGTGTGTGTGTGTTCATGTGTATATGTGTGTGTGTTTGTGTATATGTGTGGTTGTGTGTGTGTTTCTCTGTGGATAGTTGTGTGTGTGTGTGTGCATGTGTATATGTGTGTGTTTGTGTATGTGTGTGGTTGTGTGTGTGTTTCTCTGTGCATAGTTGTGTGTGTGTTTGTGTATGTGTGTAGTTGTGTGTGTGTTTCTCTGTGCATAGTTGTGTGTGTGTTTGTGTATGTGTGTGGTTGTGTGTGTGTTTCTCTGTGGATAGTTGTGTGTGTGCATGTGTGTGCATGTGTGTATGTGTGTGTGTTTCTCTGTGGATAGTTGTGTGTGTGTGTTATCCTCGTGTAAAATATCATTATAGGATATTTTCAACCGGTTATCAATATATCTGGGCATGACATCTAAAATCTTTTTAAACTCTTCATTAATCTCTCAGATCTTTCTTTTTCTCCCTTCTCTCTCAGTTTCTTCTCTATACTTCCATATTTTGCGCACTCTCTATTTCATGCTATCTTTCTTTCTCTTCTCACCCTCCCCCTCTCTTTCTCTATCTCATATCTTTGACTCAGCCCTATATTTATAAAATCATGTATGCATGTATATGAGAATAGAAGTTGACAATTAAGAAAAAAGGAGTTAAAAACATCTAACAAAACCGAAGAACGGTGAAATATTGTCAGCATTAAGTAATGTATGTAGCATCGCTTGGGGGAGAGCGAGAGAGAGAGAGAGAGAGAGAGAGAGAGAGAGAGAGAGAGAGAGAGAGAGGGGGGCGGGGAGTGAAAGCAAGGAAAATAGACACAGAAAGTTTTACCAAGAACGATTAGCATATATTTCTTTTATTAGCATAAACCTTAAATTTTCAAGGAGTGAGGAGGGGGGGGGGGGGGGTATTTGATAAAATTATACATTACATCGGCTTGATACACGGTAGAAATAAATGTAAGGCACATTTCAAACTGCTAGGAATTTAATTCAGAATATTAAGCTGTAAAATTTAATTAGGTAAGGAATTTTCTTCGGTGTTCCGGCGTTACTGTCACTACATAATGTCAAATAATTGTTTCTACTTTAGGCACAAGGCCAGCAATTACCCAGTGCATTACTGGTACTTTATTTTATCGACCCCGTAAGGATGAAAGGCAAAGTCAACCGCGGCGGGATTTGAACTCAGATCGTAAAGGGACGTAACTATGCTGGAAAGCATGGCGTCCGACTCTCTACCGATACTGCCAATCCACCGCCCTTGTCAAATAATAACCAACAAAACGAAAACAACGAACAAAACACCTTCCCTTTGTTCTGGAGGAAAGACAGTAGCCTTGATCGTTTCAAAAGCCTCTGAGACTGGTGGCCTGAGGAAGGCGGTATTCTTAAACTTGAGATTTGATAGAATTGTTGCAATAGGGTAGACTACGATTTTGCCACTCTATAATGTCAAAACATACCCAACAAGACGAAAAAACGAACAAAAGGCAGCTACCATGATAGTTTTCAAAACCTCCGTGACTGGTGGTATGGGAAAGATAATTGTTTCTACTTTAGGCACAAGGCCAGCAATTACCCAGTGCATTACTGGTACTTTTATTTTATCGACCCTGTAAGAATGAAAGGCAAAGTCAACCTCGGCGGGATTTGAACTCAGATCGTAAAGGGACGTAACTATGCTGGAAAGCATGGCGTCCGACCCTCTACCGATACTGCCAATCCACCGAAAGATAATATTCTCAAACAGCAGATTTGATAGAATTATTGCAATAGGGTTGACTACGCATGTGAGCTCCGAGTGGTGTGTTAAATTGGGTGAGGTATTGAGTCAATATAGAATAGCCTGGGAACCAGGATCTGTATATAATTGAAGCCCTGTATACATTATCCATTGTTTTTTATTTGTTTCCTATTATAGAGATAGAGATAGTCTGTTCTAAGTTGCTGTTTTTCCATGATCTCATTAAGTCTTCAAATAAGTATGTTCCGATTGACGTGTTGCTGACGAAACAGACTGATAAAACAAAATAGAAGAAAATACATAATTAGAAACAAATTTCAATATTTAAAAAAAATGCTAAGGCTTGATGACTGATGCTTTCAAAACAGACATTTTCTACCTATCTAAACGTGTCAAAAGATAAAGCAGTTATTTCTGTCTCCAGGGTGCAGAATGCAACATATAACTACAGCAGGTGAGTTAGTTCAAATTCTCTATCAGTGAAAATTCAGGAGTGAAAATACAATTTATTTTCGTAAAACGTTTCAAACAACGATTGTACTTATTCCAGAAATTAAAGGAAATTCTAATTGTATTTTATTGAAAAACTTTGAATTATTAAATTAATTGCCATAACAACTAGCAACATTCCTGATATCGTTCTCTGTGTGAAATATCGATCATATATGAATACTCTCTAGAGTCCCATATGTTAGATTGAAGTTTGGTCGATAAAATTATCAACGATTTGATTCAACCGATTTGAAATCTTTTCGATCGAGACCATATCTGATTTTAAGACCCAAAACTTTTAATATTTTTTAACAAAATCTGCCCACATAATTTTATATAGGAGACATTTTACTCATATTTTCTATAGGCAGAAGTATAGAAGCCAATACCAATGGTCCTTTCTATAAGTTCTTCTTCTTCTTCTTCTTCTTCTTCTTCTTCTTCTTCTTCTTCTTCTTCTTCTTGAGAGGGTTGTGCGGGCAGAGTCCTCAAACACTCCTTCCAACGGGTCCGGTCAGAAACAACCAAACCCAACTGGATCCCCTAGCTCGACCAGCCAAGCCCATGGATGTTATCCAACCATCTTGCTCGAGGTCTACCCCTGTATCTCCTGCCAGTTTGTTTTGCCCGTAAAATCTGTCCAGCGATTCTTTCCTGAGACATTCTAACCACATAGCCATAGATCAGCTTTTTATATTAATATTTTTTCGTATGTTATTTGTGCTTACTATTTCCCTTCTGTATTCAGCTTCTGTCAAGCTAAATTCCAATATATATGTTACTTTTAAACATACGACAAAAGAAAAAAACCATGTGAATCAACACATGCTTTTTATTCCCCATAAAATGTTTTTTTTTCCCGTTTCTTTCTCTTCTCGCTCTCCTATATCTTTCTATTTCTTCTTATACTTCTCACCCTATCTTCTCCAAAATTTTAAGACTCTTTTCTTACGTTATCAAGCGTTAAACTAATATTTATTGTACTGTATCACTTTGCTGTGTTGTTTTCTGTTTTTCGTATATACATATGATGAATCAAAACATTTGTATTTAATGGCTCCAAACCTCTTAACTTGTTGAGCTCGGTGGCTATAATCACCGTT
>OZ024740.1:313608157-313625657 GCA_964016885.1 Eledone cirrhosa | reverse complement strand
TATGTCTCCGTCTACTTGAAGACTATACTGTGCAGTCCGACATTCAGTAATGAATCATATCGTATGCAATGTGAGAACCTAGACATTCTGCACTCTCTACTGCTCAGTGTATTACTGCAAGCTCATGCATTCTGGTGGTGACCACAGTGGGGTCGGGAAAAGGGGATTCTGTTAGTGCGTAACTGTTGCTGTTTCCTTACAATTATTGTATATATTCTGCAACTTAGAGCGTTTTTGGTTAGTTAATTTAAGGGCCGAAACACATGCTTCAGTGGGGTTTCTTCTCTGAAGACCTTTGTCTGGGCTGAGGATAGTAAGTAATGTTTTAAGGATATATTACAATAGTTCGCTAGAGCATCGTATGTGTCTGGATGTCTGGGCGTGCTTTTACATGTACTCTTAAGGACTGAGTGTGAAACTTGCTACTGCGTGAAACTGTGTCCCAGCCTATATGATCTATGGGTAGGGGTCTGTGTACGTCCTACTGTCCTTTGTCATTAGTGTTTTGCTGTGGAGAGTTTAGAGCGCAAGAAAGACTATAATCAGCTATGTTGGACCTAATGCATTGTTTGTGCAGCGCCATTGTTGTTATATATTTCTGTTAGTCATAACAGCACCTAAGATTGCTTTATGTTTGTGTCATTTTGTTATCTTTTACAGTCATCTTTGTTAGCTGTGAATGTTGTAAAACGTTTTTATTTATTCATATCTTCTGTGTGTGTTGCACGTTATTAAAGATTATGATTGGTTGTATTTAATACGCGTTTGTGTTTCCGGGTAAGAATGAAGAAAACAAGTTTGATAGGTACTGCTATATATCTATTGCTTTGGAGCTAGGTTTCTGTGTGATTTATGAAGGCTGAAGTGGTTGTGCAACAATGTTTAGAGAATGGTGAGGGGTGTTAGACTGATGTAATCTGTGTCAGAGGCTATCTGTATGTTTTGTGAAGATTTAGAAAGGTCGGGTATGTGTTGAGTGAAAGGAATACTATACAGAGAATAAATTATTGTGATACTCTATTCAGGAACCTGTAAATGCTGTAGTTCTTGAACACTATATAGACCCAACAGTCTAATAGAAAGACTGATAGTTAAGGTTTTGTGTTCTTAACCCTTTAGTATTTACATTACTTTACATTTACTGTATTTTTATGGTAAAGGCTTTATCTCACATAATATCAAATCTATGAGATTTTGATAATATTTATTTTGAGAACAATACCTTAACATCAGTATGAGCGGCTAGTTGCAGCTGATTTGAACAGAAAGAGGTGAGAGAATTCTGGCCGGATATGGCCGGTTTAAATGCTATAGGGTTAACGTGAAATTCAGTAATTTTGAGTGGATCGCTAAAAATAGCGTCGAGAGTTTTATTCATTTCGATTGTGGTTAGAATAATATACAACTTGTATATTATTCTAACCACCATCGAAATGAATAAAACTGTCGACGCTATTTTTAGCTTTAGATCACTTGTTGAACAATTATAATTTAAAATAAACCAATGATAAAGTACCAATGAATCATGCATAATAATCTTTTCAAGCCATAGACTAGAGTTAAGCTCATTTTGTCTTCGGAAATGCGTTTAAAATATGCCATTCATGAAAAATGATATATTAGTCAATATAGTTGTTTCAATAACAGTTTCCCATATCCGGCATCCTGGATTTCCGGCATATTGGATGGTCGTAATGCAAAAACAATACCATAAATGAGTTTATCGACCCCCAAAACCCCCCTTGTGACGAAAAAATATCGAGTATAGGTGCAATAATAGCGGACTTTTTTTTCTTTTCGACCATCCTCAACTTCAGGGGGTATGTACAGGGGGGGTTCCGGCCCTCGGGAAAATTTTTTAGTATGATTTCAGTGAATGGTATGGGTCACTACATATTTTAAAGGGGCCCCGGAAATTGAGTCTGCAGATTTGTAAATTAACACCCCCCCCCTAATACAAGGGAGGTTTTTCTGTCGTTGAAATCACCGTATATTTCCTCTTCGGTTTGTTACACAGTTTGATAGTTGAGTGTAGTGGTCTCAATTAGTGCTGTTATTTGATAAATTGAATGTGTGGATTAAGAAATAACCTTTCTACAATGCTCTTTAGAGTAGGCATTAGAAAGCGACGAGTCTGTATGATGTTTCATCGTTTAGTTTTAGCTTCAGAATTGTTATAATTTTACTCACTTTTCGATTATGAAAATATGACAGGGTTAGTACTAATAGTTATTGATGTTGGTTAATGCATTTATCATTTGTAATCGGGATATTTTAGGCGATGTTTCACATTTCGGCTGACCGTATATACTTTTCATATTAAATTATAGTGTTCGATAGAAGGGGGGGGGAGGTCAAATTCTTGGATTTTCTGGAAGGTGTGTATGTTTGATTTTGTTACCTTGTCTTCATTATCTGGTCTTTACCAGCTGACTTTTCGAGAAATGTCTGGTAAGGGTGATTGCATGGTGTTGCAGTGTCCATACATTATTTTATATTGTTATAGTAATATGGGATATAGGCAGCTAATTGACAGTTGTTAGAATGTCGGATAGAATATTTTGTGGTATTCGTTTCAGCTTTCTGCTTTTTGCGTTCAAATCCCTTCGAGATCAACTTTGACTTTCATGGTCGATAACAAAAGATACCAGTCAAGTACTGAAGTCGATTCTTCCTCTATATCTCTTTCTCACTTCAATTCTCTCACTTTTTCTATCCTTCTCTAGAGGAAATCTACTGTATTCAGACCTGAGGCGGGGATGGGCTCCGCCAGGTTTAAAAGATGCCTTAGAAAAGTCGTGTCAACAAAGCGCCCCTATGACTCCCTCAGGAGTTACGGGACAAAAGACGGTATGTGGTTTGGTGTAATTGTTGTTGGTGATAATGCTCATTACTCTTTTAAGGATCTGGGTTTTAATTTCGATTATGTTTTATGTTGATGTAACACGTGTAATGTTTCTCTATATTTCGTGAGGTTAATTATTTAAGATAAAACAGAGAAATTAAGGAAAATTAGAAAAGAGTACTTCAAATGAGTGAGAGTAATACCTAAAATGAATACGATATAAGATATAGAAATATGATAAGTATAAATACACAAACTATTTTGTGATAGACTACCAAGTCAACATAATAAACTAGACGTTAAATGTACGACTAACAACATCTTGATACTAGCAACCAAAAGCTGATAGAATATAACACCTGCACACACAGAGAGGGGAAAGTAGTATAGAATTACCTTGAAGTAACAAGAGTGAAACGAAAAAAGTACTCGGCGGCAAACAAAGCGAAAGTGGGTATTATGGTAATAAAGCCTGAACAAAAAAAATCGTTTCTTTCTATATAAGGAAACAATAGAGTGCATATTTGAAGTTAACTATGCCAAAGAAAAATATTTACATGAGGAATATGTCTACAGAAACGTTAAAAGATACAAAATACAAAATCATAAAGAAATGCCAAATTTTACTAAGGAAAAATCGAGAGAAAAACCACACCATAATCAATACCCAGCCAGACTCGAATGAGAGGAAGTAAGCCAGAGTAAAAGCCACAATGGTTCTAAAGTATTTCACTAAATACTGAAGCTGGATTAATTTTAGCTGCACTGGGCAAATGCCTCCCTACAAATAGTTACAAAAGCAAGCAATAGAAAACAGATATTAAAATCATATTCAGATGATGCACTCGGCACAATGTTACAATAGCTGGCTGGATGGGTCTATAACACTCGAGGGAGTCGTAGGGTCACCGTGTTGATATAGGTCGTTTCTAGGGCATTTTTAAAGCTAGGGAAGCCCATCCCTCTCAAGGTCTGAATATAGCGGATTGCTTCCAGAGAAGGATAGAAAGTAAGAGAATGGAAGAGAAAGAAAGATATATAGAGGAAGAATCCACCCCCAGTACTAGACTGGTACTTTTTTATCGACCTGGAATGGATGAAAGGCAAAGTTGACCTTGGCTGGATTTGAACTCAGAGAGAAAAGAGCCGAAATGAATACCACAAACCATTCTATCTGACGTATAATGAGACAATATACTACCTTATTTTCGATTGCTCAATCATTGCCAAGTACGAACGAGATTAAAAACGAAAACAAAACAGCAACTGCAGTCCTATCAAATTACATATCGATTACAATCGATTCAACGCTGTTCTTTGATACTTCTTTTTGTCACATTCAGTTCAACCAAAACTGCCTGAAGGAACACATGAGTGCGAAACTCTGTTTAACAACGTAGTGAATCATCAAGTGTTACATAATAAATATAAACTTTGCGTGAAGTATTGAGTACTTTTATACCGTTTGTAAACAAAAACACAGAAGCACACATGTATATGCATATATATATATGTGTGTGTGTGTATGTGTATGGGTGGGTGTGGGTGTGTGTGTGTGTGTGTTTGTATGTGTCTATCTGTGCGTTTTTGCTGACCTCGACACTTGTATCAGCGGCAGCTGAGGAGATATGCAATATCAGGTTTGATGACATTGGATGGCAACATGCCATCTTGCCTGTTATATATGGTGGCCTTGGTCCACGATCTCGCTGGCTTTGCCGGTGTTTCTTTCGTCGGTAACGTCTTCATCAACAAAGTTCTCCTAAACACAATGGAACCCACTGTGATCGTGGAACGTGAGGCCGCCTGCGAGACGTGGAACCGGCTCGAACTTAGCCCAGTAGACGTCCTTTCCCCTTGTCCTCCTGCTGACGTCAAGCCCCCCCCCCCCCCCCGAGTATTTGCAATGCCATTCAGTGCAACCTGGCCTCAGGTGGACAATGATAGCCTACACATCGGGATTTCCATGACGCTTGGCCTCCGTATTTGCGAACCACACAAATGTAGTGCGGGTCCACCGTGGACTCTTTCGGCCTCCACCCGATTTCCTGTCGCTACAATACCGGCCGCCTTCCGCGCCATGCTGCTTTCAACGACGTCATAAAGCATGGCTTGGATGCTGCAAGCTGCCCTACCCCACTCGAACCGGTGGGGCTGGACCGAGGGGACGGCAAAAGTGCCAGACGGCATGACCATCTTCCCGTTCTGTGGTGGTAAACCCCTCGTCTGGGATGCCTCTGGCAGCGACACATTCTCCAGCCGCAACCTGGTGCAGTCTGCAACTAACCCAAGTTCTGCTGCACTTCGGGCTGAGGAGGGTAAACTCTCGAAGTATCGATCGCTCTCTGACAGGTTTGCAGTCGAACACCCAGCAGTGGAGACTTCTGGTGTCCTTGGCCCTAGGGCTACCTCCTTTCTTACCATCATAGGCGCTGAGCTGGCTAGCCGCAGATGTGAGCCTTGCGAGAGGGAATGGATCTTCCAGCGCATCTCCCTTACCATCCTCCGGGGAAACGCCTTCTCTATTCTGTCAGCTCGTGGGACCCCATTTGCTCATAATAGAGAGAGATTGGGAGGGCGAGAGAGATGGAGGTGATGACGGTAGAAGCTCGGCTCTACTGTGTTCGAATCTGGTGTGCAGCATTATTTGTCCGTAAAGGCAGGGGATTGGCAGTATCGGTAGAGGGTCGGATGCCATGCTTTGACGCATAGAGTTACTGCCCTTGCCATTCTGAGTTCAAATCCCGCCGAGGTTAACTTTGCCTTTCATCCTTACGGGGTCGATAAAATAAAGTACCAGTAATGCACTGGTTAATTGTTGGCCTTGTGCCAAAAGTAGAAACAATTATTTGTCCGTAAAGAGGTAGTGATTCATCTACTATTATAGAGTAGATATCTGCCCGATAAAGAATTATAGACAGTTGGTTGCGATTTGAAATGGATTTTGCTAATATTTCCTGTGTGAGAACTAGCTAGGAGAAACGGAGTCAGATAACAAAAGTGACATGTAGCAATCACTAATATCAGTAGTAATGTATGAGAAGTCAAAATAAGTAAAAATAAAAATAACATAAAGATGAAAACTAAAGGCTAGTGAGTGAGGGGGTTATGGGAGATGTGTTATCAGTAGAAGTAAAACGGAGAGGCAACATCTAAAATGTTTACTGCATGTTTTTGAGATAAAGTTGAACGATCTTAAATTCTTCATTTCAAGCATCTGTTGATTCAGCTACCCAAATGCATACATGTATATATATATGTATATATGTATATATATATATATATATATTTGTGTGTGTGTGTGTGTGTGTGTGTGTGTGTGTGTGTGTGTGTGTGTGTGTGTGTGTGTGTGTGTGTGTATACACACACTAAATTATAGCAATGCTAGTTTTGAAAATATCGTCCATGTTTGTCATATTTTGAGTCCCCCATTCTCTCTCTCTCTCTCTCTCTCTCTTTCTCTCTCTCTCTCTCTCTCTCTCTCTTATTCGCTATCTATATAATTATGTGTGTATATATATATATATTTACATGTTTACATTTATAATTTGCTTGTATATATATATATATATGGATAAGGAGATGTGTATGTGTGGTCAGTGATGATTTATCAGATTAATACGGAAATCTAATGGTTTAAATGCATATTTCCCACAATCTCTACTTAGAGCATCAGCCGCACGCGTAATAATCTTGAATCAATGAGAGCCTATGTTAAAAATCGTTTGCCAACAACTTCTGACTTCAGAAGCTACATGCAGTGTTATTTGTGCACATCAAATTTTTATCTTTACACATATCATGCATTACGGCTTTAAGGCGGCGCATTGGCAGAATCATTAGAACGTCAGATAGAATGGTTTGCAGTATTTATTTCCGCTCTCTGCTCTCTGAATTCAAATCCCGCAGAGGTCAACTTTGCCATTCATCATTTCGAGGTCGATAAAAAAAATAACCAGTCTAGTACTGGTGTCGATTCTTTCTCTATATCTCTTTCTCACTCTCATTCCCTCACTCTCTCTCTATCCTTCACTGGAATAAATCTGCTATGTTCAAACCTGGAGAGAGATGGGCTCCACCAGGTTTAAATGTTGCCCTAGAAATACCGAATATCTATATGGCGTAAAAATGTACCTGAAAAAAAAATGTTATCTGTAATTAAGGGTGACCGTGTGGTTACTTCAGTTATACTATAACCGGTGCAAACTAAAAATAGAAGGCGTCAATAAAAAAAGAAACTAACATTTAAACAAATATGTAAACAAAGATTCTGTTGTGTACCACTGTGTGACGAGTGTATGTGGGAAGGTATTCTGAAGTTTCAGACAACTCGTCTTCGAAAAAACACTATGGAGACCTACCAGCACCAAACAAACATTGGTAACATGAGGAGTATCGGTTCCCGTTTGACATAATGTTTGACATCCGTTTGACATATGCTTCAGCATCTGTACATAGACCTTTTACAATTCTATACTGTTCTCGCCAGGCTTATTGGTTTGGGATTTAGATTCACATTTGGGAGGTTGTGAGTTCGATTCCAGGACCGGGCTAGACGTTATGTCATTGAGCAAAACACTTTATTTTCCGTTGCTTCAGTTCACCCCTTTGGATGACATCGGTGGCCTTAGTCTGAACAAACCTAGCCAGACGGAGATGTAAAATAAAGCCGCTAACAAAAAAGAAATAGAAAACCTCGTTCTGAAGGAATATCTGGATTGATGAGCCATAGACCTACCCGGTGTTGGATGAAGATGAAAATGATGTTCTAAACCACAAATCCACGGTGATTCTAAAAACAAGAACTGCAGGATTTGCCGGTTATGTTTCTTATGGAGAGGACATCATTCACTCCTACCATATTTCAGGCTACATTGATTGATATAGTTCTATGCACATTCTTTATGGAAGACTTTCTTTTTCTTGTTTAGTCTGTATAAAAGAATGTCATAATGGAATGTGTGTGTGAGTCAATACATATATACACATATATATGTATATATATATATATTGGAAAATGTGTGTAATCCTTGGTACAGTTAGGTATATTAAGACAGGGGGGAAGAAAAAATGTCTTCACTTGTGCTTTCAACAAATTTATTTTCTTCACAAAATCCCAAAAGAATGTTTTTCCGGATTATAAAAAATTTTTTCTTAAAAAAAAAAATATTATTTTATAAATTAAGTTGTTGGTTGTTGGTTAGGTCTTAGGAGTTCTTTGTTAACGTAGGAGGTATTGTTTCGTTTTTAGAACGACCTTTCACGCTGAGGTGCGCTTGTCAAAAACAGTTTTTGACAAGCGCACCTCAGCGTGAAAGGTCGTTCTTAAAACGAACACAATACCTCCAAGCGCACCTCAGCGTGAAAGGTCGTTCTTAAAACGAACACAATACCTCCTACGTTAACCAAGAACTCCTAAGACCTAACCTAACCAACAACCAACAACTTAATTTATAAAATAATTTTTTTTCTTTTTTAAGAAAAAAATTTTTCTAATCCGGAAAAAAATTCTTTTGGGATTTTGTGAAGAAAATAAATTTGTTGAAAGCACAAGTGAAGCCATTTTTTATTCCCCCCTGTCTTAATATATATATATATATATATAGATATATATACATATATATATATACATATATATATTCATATATAGATATACATACATATATATCCAAAATTAAATTAAGGGAGTCATGTCCGAGACATGTAGAAGATTTAACTATCTGTGTTTACACATCAAATGCAAATCTGCGAATGACCCGTCGCACGTGTTGCATTTTTAAAACTACACACATCGTGCCGGCGTCATCCTAGTGGCGTGAATAGGATTATCGACAGCTAGAAATAGCAGCCGAGTCCTTTCAACTGAGTTAGCTCTACAATCAAGGGGCCGTGTATATATCCAAAATTAAATTAAACGGGTCATTCGTAGATTTGCATTTGATGTGTAAACAGAGATAGTTAAATCTTCTCCCTTGCTGAAGATCCGTTTTGACTACTATGAGTTTACGGACAAGGAAGATTTATCATTTTTAAAAGGTATCTATATTTGAAGTTCTAGTTAAACTTTAATTAGTTACCTACCTAACTGTGTGTGCTTACACACTTTACAAATTATCCCCTGTGATTGTTTCATGTGTTTATTTTAGACATATATATATGCCAATCAATTTCTAGTTGATATATACATATATATATATATATGTATATATATATATGTATATATATAAATGTATATATATATGTATATATGTATATATATGTGTGTATATATATATATATATATATACATATATATATATATATACACAGATATATATACATATATACACATATATATACACATATATATACATATATATATACATATATATATATATATATATATATATATATATATATATATATATATATATATATAGAGAGAGAGAGAGAGAGAGAGAGAGAGAGAGAGAGAGAGAGAGAGAGAGAGAGAGGGGGGGGACGAGGAAGTTTCGTTTACATATGAAAGATCTTATATATATCTTTTGTCGCATCACCAGTCTGAGGAGCAGATCGATACTGGAGTCGGGTCCGTAAATCTTATGGGTCACCTTGAACCATTCCTATGCGAAATGCGCGTTACAGGTTGATACACAAATATTTTTCATATGTAAACGAAACTTCCTCCTTTTTCTATTATATACAGTCTGCCTGTGCATAGAGTGCTTGATTTGGCACCAACATCAGTATTTCACCTTACTATCTACACTATATATATATATATATATATATATATAACGAAGGAAATGTGGTAAGGAACCAAGTGGACCATAACGCACCAAAGTACTCAATACTTAGGGTAGTAGAGTGGGTAATATTTTAGTCCAGAATTAGCCGTCGAAACGGCTTGAGCTCAGCCGTCGGGGTTATACTCGTTCCTATATATATATATATATATATATATATATATATATATATTCATGTTATCAAGGCTAAATAGTGAGTCTTGTTACTCTAGAGTTTCGTCTGTTTATCACAGGGTCATCAGACAAGAACTCTGTGAGAAACAGAGTAACAACACTCACGATTCAGCCTTAATAAAATGAATATTAAAATTCTACTTCGTTATTGAGTATTCCTATCTCTCAGCCGTCAACCATAAACAGTTATATATATATAATAATTTTTCCAAAATTAGTTATGGGAGATTCCTATTAAAGCAGTTTAAAATAAGCCTACTCTGCCGTTAATCTCGCCATTAATGCAGTTATTCTCTCTCTTTATATATATAATTATCTAAGTGTTATTTTTAGCTATCATGTATTGAGATTTACAGTACATCAGCGACAAATAACCCTCTGTTTGATACATATATATATACATAGGTGGGTATATATATATATATATATGTTCTTGTCTGATGACCCTGTGATAAACAGACGAAACTCCAGAGTAACAAGACATAAGCCTTAATAAAATGTATATATATATATATAGTGTATATATATATGTATAAATATATATATATATATATATATATATATATATATATATATATATATATATATATAACGGTGGCAAATCCACCACCCGGGTCACTTGGACTAAGTAGGAATATTGCATGTGTCAGATCAATCTATTTCAAACTAACAAGTAATCAAGATATTATCTTTGGCTATGAAACTGTGCTATCTTTATTTTATTTTTATTTATTTTGATTAATTTTATTTTTCAACTATGGAGATTTTAGTTGTTGTTTTTAAGGAAAACTGAACGGAATGCATACATAATTATTTATAGAGACTAGATATCATTTAGGCGAGAGAGTCATAAGAATATGTGTGATAGAGTGTTTTGTGCTACTTGTTTCTGCTCTCGGAGTTCCAAACTGGTCAGCTTTGCATTTCATCCATTCGAGGTTGATAAAAAAAAATCTACCCGTCTAGTACTGGGATCGATTCTTCCTCTATATATCTTTCTCAGTTCCATTCTCTCATTATGTCTATCCTACTCTGAAGAAATCTGATGTATTAAAGCCTGGAAGGAGATAGTCTCTGCCAGGTTTAAAACGAAAAATGCCCTAGAAACGCCATATGTCAATACGACGTTCCTTACGACTCTCTCGGGAGTTACGGGAAACAGAAGAGAGATATCCTTTAGTGTACCTACCAGAAATATAGCAGTCATGTCAGTAATGTTGGACCCATGATATAGGTGGTCTTCATTCTTGATTAATGCACAAATTGATGTGCTTCATGTTCAATTTGAATGTATGGGGTGGGGGTTACGTCTACAGAGATTTTTAAAAGATATATTTTGTATGTTCTAGTCCTTTTTCTTCTACGTGCTGAGTTCGTTCGTTTTTGCATTCACGTGCTCTCTCTAACAACGAGGTGGGGGTTAATCACCATAGATGGATCCTTGAGGCCCCATTTTCCGCCACAAGGGGGCCGATCGTATGAGGCAAAAGTTTAACTCAAAACGTGAAGTACCGGAACAGATATTGTAAGCTATCTTGTCCGATTCTTTGGTAACTCTGCTAATTCACTACCCTAGAATGGTCCTTTGTTTTATCGATCCCTAAAAAATGTAAGGTACAATTTACTTCCACTCTATCTGAACACAGAACATAGAGAGAGAGAAATAATGTAAGGCATTCTATCCGACTCGTTACTGAATCTGGTACTTCGCTACAGAAAAAATATGGAAGAGAGGATGATTATAAGGAGTAAAATATCCGGAGAGGAACGATTCGGTAAAGTATATCTCGTGTTATTTCTTGGAGAGATAAGAGGAAACAGGTGTTCACGTGGACAAGAGAAGTTTTATGAAGAAAGAAAGAAAGAAAAAAGAAAGAAAGAAAGAAAGAAAAAAAGAAAAAAGAAAGAAAAAAGTAAGAAAAGTAAAGAAAGAAAGCAAAAGAAAAAAGAAAAAAAAGAAAGAAAGAAAGAAAAGAAAGAAACTAAAAGATGGTTTTAACAAGCAACCTCAAAACCAGGAAGACAGTAAACTAGAACAAACTGAATGTTGATAGCATGGTTTCAGCTGTGGCATTAATCCAATTATCTCCCTTTGAATTATCTAATGTCTTTCAGAACGTTATGAATGACTCACTTCTTAAGTTCTTGTCTTCTAAAACCATTAATTTCCTTTTTATAAATTTAGTTGTGGCTAAATGCTGAGGCAGAGATTAAGGCCAACGCTTTGTAACACAATATATAGAGATACATCTTTAGTCTTGTTTCAACAATACCGAAATCATATATATATAGACATGCCAACCTCTAAAAACCCATACGGAGAGTACCATGAAAAAAAGTCCCCCAAAACGGGCAGAAATGAGACAAAGTGGGGAGATTTTACATAATGAAATCTATACCAATTTTCACCTGAGAAGACATCACTCACCCACCCCAAAGCGGTTGGGATATCTCCCCGTCGGACTATGAGAGTTAACAGGTCTGTATATAGTCCAGATTTCTATCACTTTACTACATACACTACGTCTCACATCTCTACGGACGTTTTTTTTTTTGGGGGGGGGGTTCAAAAACCAAAACAGACAGCAAAATAACAACAAAAACATAAAAACAAACAGCCGACAGTAGTTCGTCGCCATTATGGCCACCAATGTATCTGTATTTTCTTTAAAACTATATCTAAACAAAATGAAAAAAGCTAAACATTGAATAACACATTTCCCCGTATTTGTTTACAAACTGATTTTTCTACTTAACATTTGTAAGATTCACACAAGTCAGTCAATGTACCTCCACCTAAACATTTAAATCTTATGTTGACTTTATATCTCTCTACTCCGTTCAATACTTCCCAGCGACACCTGGTACTACTTAGCTTAGTTTTGGTTTGTTGATTCATATCGCCGACACCCAGCAAAACCTCACATTACCTCACCACAACAGAAAAAGACGTATTTTTTACAATATAATTCAATTCCACCGCAACCCTCTCCCTCTCTCAAATACAGCCTCTCCACAAAACAACACCACCACAACACCACTCTATCACCACACGGCCCCTTGTACAAAACTAAGTAAGATTAAGCCAAATCAGTAAACAGTAAATATTCGCTTTAGTGTGGTGAGCGTCGTTATGCTTGATATAGGTTTTCTGCACGGAAAATGGCGATAGGATTTCAAACTCAAAGGGAAGCTTTTCTTTTGCATTTATTCAACTAATAGGATATACTTCAACTTCACAAATCACAGTTTTCGCCTCGCCTAAAATGCAATAGTTCTTTAAACATAGCTTAAAGTACGTCAATAATACATTAGTTTCTTTTAATAATTTTTATTTCGGTTTAATACCAGTGATTTTATTGTTAATTTGCTGTTGTTTATCACCATGTCCTAATTGAGCAGTACTTATAGTTAATTATATTCCAATCGTGACCATCCCATCCTTTTCCTGTGTGCAGAGTATGCAGGACTACATTATACAATGTGTAATTTTCTAAGACATTAGGGCGTGATTTGAGTGATATTTGATCCCTATTTCAAGCAAGTCCACGTAATTCCTCCACTGGTAAACAGTGATGAAATGAAAACATTGTGTAATGTTTAGTCTTTTATAAAAGGCATTAGTGGAATGGCCACAACCGAAAATGGCCATAACCAGGCCACAATTTCACTCATGCAGGAGATTACATTTAATATACAGCGCTTGTCTAGGTGTTTAATACTTTAGATGAGATGATATGAGAAGTGTAACATTGAAAACACACTACTCGATACCATTAATAACATAAATAAAGTCTGTCTGGCATATTTGGATAAGTTCGTTTGTCATGGGGAGATAAATATTCTGAAGTTTCTAGTGAAGTCTTTCGTCAATGAGGGGAAACATTTTTTTCTCTTAATTTGATGCATGCATGGTCCCGTAACTCCCGAGGAAGTTGTAGGAGCACCGTATTGACATACGATGTTTCTAGGGCATGTTTTCGTTTTAAACCTGGCGGAGTATATTTTTTTCGTTTTAACTAGGCCTGAATACAGCAGATTTCTTCTGGACAAGGATAGAGAGTGAGATAATGGAATTGAGAAAGAGATATAGAAGAAGAATCGACCCCAGTACTAGACTGGTACTTTTTTATCGACCACGAATGGATGAAAAGTTGACTTCAGAGTAATTTGAACTCAGAGAGCCGACTCAAATACTCAAAGCATTCTATCAGACGTTCTAACGACTCTGTCAATTCACGGCAAATAATGATTTATTTTATAGGCACAAGGCCAGCAATTTTTTGGTGGAAGGGGACAGTTGATTATATCGACCACAGTACATTACTGGTACTTTATTTTATCGACACCGTAAGGGTGAAAGGCAAATTTGATCTCAGCGTGATTTGAACTCAGAGAGCAGACACGAATACTGAAAGCATTCTATCAGACGTTCTAACGACTCTATCAATTCACGGCAAATAATTGTTTCTACTTTTGGCACAAGGCCAGCAATTATACCAGTGCATTACTGGTACTTTATTTTATCGACCCCGTAAGGATGAAAGGCAAAGTTAACTTCGGCTGAATTTGAACTCAGATCATAAAGGGAGGTAACTCTATGCTTCAAAGCATGGCGCCCGACCCTCTACCGATACTGCCAATCCACCTTCAAATATAGTCATAGAGCCGGAAATTTGCAGAGAAAGATTTTGTAAATTAAATTGAACCCAGTACTTGAGAGGTACTTTAATTTATCGATCAAGGAAAGATGAAAGGAAAGATGAAAGGTAAATTTGAACTCGGTGAGATTTGAAATCAGAACATTAAAAAAATAGATAAATACTGCAAACTATTTTGTTCGACAGTAATAATTGTTGCTGAGGTCAACATTGCCTTTCATACATTCAAGATCGATAAAAAGGAACCAGCACAGTATATATATATACATAATTTTCATAAGGAAAGTATATACTTTCGAACGTTCAACTATCTGGCAGATGGGTATACGGTGCTGATGATAGCTAACAAGCTTGAAACTAGTACATCGTTCCTGTGTCAGTGTTGAACAAAAAGGTGACGTGGTTGCCTTAACACCGTACGGCATAAAAATTCAGGCTGTTCAGTTTGTTTACAAACGAACAAAGCGGCGTTATAATAAGCGTCCGCTAAACTGATACGTGCATATATATATGTGTACCTGTATGTATATATATATATATATATATATATATATATATATATATATATATATATATATGCATGCTACTGTACGTCTGTATACATATATGTATGTACGTATACACACATACTTACATTATATATATATATATATATATATATATATAGAGAGAGAGAGAGAGAGAGAGAGAGAGAGAGAGAGAGAGAGATAGAGAGATGTCAGAGAAGAAAGAGAGTCAGTGTTGCGACGAAAGGAATTTATATATATATATGTGTGTGTGTGTGTGTGTGTGTGTGTGTGTGTGTGTATGTGTGTGTGTGTGTGTGTGTGTGTGTGTGTGTGTGTGTGTTTATAGGCGTGTGTGTGTGTTTATATGTGCGTGTGTGTTTATATATGTATATATATATGTATATATATATATGTATATATATATATATATGTATATATATATATGTATATATATATATATATGTATATATATATATATATGTATATATATATGTTTATATATATATATGTATATATATATATGTATATATATATGTATATATATATATGTATATATATATGGTTATATATATATATGTATATGTATATATATATGTATATATATATATGTATATATATATGTATATATATATATGTATATATATATATATATATATATATATATATATATATATATATATATATATATATATATATGTATATATATATGTATATATATATATATATATATATATATATATATATATATATAAACATAAACTCAATATTAAGATAGTAGAAAGACCAGGTACCTCCGTAAAAACACTTATTAGCAAGACATACTCTTTTCAAAGACCCTCATGTATAGATAAGAAATGTATAACCTGTAAAATAAGCCCCCATATTAATTTTAAAACTAGAAATGTAGTGTATAGCATAAGATGTACTGAAGGACAATGTAGAGACAAAAATATATTGTACATAGGTGAGACAGCTCGTAGTGTAGAGGAACGGATAAATGAACACTGGCGAGACCTTCAAGATAATAAAGAATCATCTGTACTCTACCAACATGCTAAGATAGAACACAAGGGTAAATTAGAGAACATAGAAATAAAAATAGAATCTACACACAGAAAAGACACAATGTTTAGACAAATTACAGAGGCAATAAACATAAAAGAATTACAACCAAAATTAAATAGAAAATATGAGTGGAACAGCAACATCACAACTTACAATTAAGGACAAAATGAAAACACACACACACATAGAACAAACAACCAACCAGTAACATGTAAATAAACAAATAAATAAATGAACATAAACACACACAGACACCCGGATGTGGCGCATGCGCAGACTGAGCACACAACACACACACAGAAACAAAATGGCGTAGGACAGAACAAAGGAGAGGCACAGAAACAAAGAAAGGAATCCCCAGTCACTGAAGAGGTCACAGAGTGTGTGACGAAAGAACTATGACTATATATAAACAACTATCTGGTTGTGGAACCAACCAACCAACCAGAAATTTATAAATTTGTAAATTTATAAATATATAATAAATTGAAGTGAAAGCAACTGGTGCGTGTGTTTCTTATTGGCAACATGACCCTCCCAAAGTATAACAATATCGGTTTCAACACACGATTTCAGATAAAGAATCTTGCTAAACAAATTCAGAAACGAAATATATATATATATATATATATATATATATATATATATATATATATGTATTAATAAAAGGATTTCCAACTTTTTACTCGTTTTATTTACAATCCTTTAAAATTATAATGGTATTAGAATGAAATAGTATGGTAGATTATAAAATGTTAAGTGTTAATTGAACAAGTACTTTCCTGCTTTCGCAATCTTCAGGTTCATATTCTGTGGTGACAGTAAAGTTTGCAATTTTCAACTATATGTATATATATATATATGTATATATATATATATATGTATATGTATATATATATATATATATATATATATATATATATATATATATATATATATATATATATATATATATAAGCAAGAAAGTTGGTAAAATCCAGTACTTCAGTATGCGGATAGGGAGCACTCAACGAAGATATGACTTCCGGAGTTATAATAGTGACGAAACATAAGTCAATTGCATGAACTCATAATCCTTTATTTACTGCTATATATATTTCGATGATAGCCATTGAATGGCAATGACCTCATCAGGCAGTTAGTCAGTTCTTAGATATGCCAGCTCTGTGTTTATAGTTTTGATGGTATCAGAGCCTTGGGACATATGTCATCGAAATATATATAGCAGTAAATAAAGGATTATGAGTTCATGCAATTGACTTATGTTTCGTCACTATATATGTATATATATATGTATATATATATGTATATATATATATGTGTGTGTATATATATATGTGTGTGTATATATATATATGTATATATATATATATATATGTATATTTATACGTATATAGAAAAATACGTTTGCACTGACAATACAACAGCAAACACGAATGAGTAAGGAAAATATGTTCATTC
>OZ024740.1:313590657-313593157 GCA_964016885.1 Eledone cirrhosa | reverse complement strand
ATTTTTTTAAATAATACATATCAACATTTTCTTTCCATCGCACATATTATTAAACCCTTAAATATTATTCTTAATACATATTAACAATTTCTTTTCATCGCACATATTATTAAACCCTTCAATATACAAACCTTAACTTAACATTATTTTTCTATTCGTTAATTTTCAAATTCTTTTAATTTATATATTATCTTCCAACGGTTTTTCAACCTCTCTATGTAAAACAATATATTTTTTTCTCAGTTATAAAAGCTATCTCTCTCTCTCTCTCTATCACCCATCTCTCCTCCTATCTCATCCTTCCTCATTATACTCCTCCCCCTCCACTTTTTACTCTAATCTCCTCCTCTTTTTCATGCTTTCCACCCCCCCCCCTCAATTTTTTTCCCAATATCACACATCAATCTAAAACTACTTTTCATATGTTGATTTAAAACTGCACTATTCACAAGTGTTCTTTAACCTTCATATCATGTCTTCCTATTTTATCTAATGAAAACACAAATGTTATTGCATGATGATATTTGTTTTTGAAATGCGCATAATAAAATACATGGAACTCTTTTAACCATCTTTTGATCTTATATATTATGTATACTCCAGTCCTACAAACTGTAGAGTGCTTCTTATCCGATATCTGCATTGCTTTATTGTACTACAATAAAACTCACTTCCTACATTATATATATATATATACTAATATGTGCACATAAAAAGCTATTACAGAGCTTGGTACACAACAACGCACAGTCATTCCGACGACAATCAACCACGTACACATATATATACTCTCTCCCACATATATACATATATTTTCACATTTACATTAATACAATGCCTTATATATATATATATATATATATATATATATATATATATATATATATATATATATATATATATATATATATATGTACATAGAGGAACAGACATTTATTTAGACAAAACACACCAACTACATGTGGGAATAGACATAGACACACTTCCATGTACACACACCCACACATAAACTCATACTATTTGACAACAAACGGGAACTATGTGTATGGTCGTTCAACTTGCTAGAAATAGCAGCTACATCTATCTCTAATCCATCTTTAGAGAAGGATACATGGAATAAAGTAGTTTATTTTGCATATTAATACAGCATGGCCATGGGTGGAACGTCTTTGATCGGGGTGTCTACTCGATAAGGAGTTACTTGGGATTAAACACCCACTTACTAAGCATTCGCTCTACTCCATATTCATTCACATACACACAACAGCGCATATAGACATATGCATCCACATAAAAAAGCGACAAGATGAGTTTTATACATCATGTTATACAAATGTATACACACACATACCAGCTCTCAGTAATGTTTATATACACATACAACTTCCCACCACACACACATATATATAAGTACATATATATACACACATATATACATTTACATATATATATATATTTATTTATATATGTATATACATACATATATATATACATACATATATATATATATATATATATATATGTGAATATAGACATAGAATATTCGAAAATATTCTGTATGTTTATAATAAACATTTTGAAGACCTAATCGCTATAGAATAGAATACGTCACGTATTACAATTAGATTCTCGATAAAAGCAAGGGAAGTAATCTACGCGTTTCATTCTTATTAGAAATCTTCAGGACTACATATCCAGTGCTTTTATCGAGAATGACACAGCTAGAGACTTATAGAATACTTAGCTGTGTACAGGAACTGGTTTGAAAGAGCGGTTGCCGGTCCGGCAGAAATTAGAAATTGGAATAAATGCTCTGAAATAGCGATATATATGTGAATATAGACATAGAATATTCGAAAATATTCTGTATGTTTATAATAAACATTTTGAAGACCTAATCGCTATAGAATAGAATACGTCACGTATTACAATTAGATTCTCGATAAAAGCAAGGGAAGTAATCTACGCGTTTCATTCTTATTAGAAATCTTCAGGACTACATATCCAGTGCTTTTATCGAGAATGACACAGCTAGAGACTTATAGAATACTTAGCTGTGTACAGGAACTGGTTTGAAAGAGCGGTTGCCGGTCCGGCAGAAATTAGAAATTGGAATAAATGCTCTGAAATAGCGATATATATGTGAATATAGACATAGAATATTCGAAAATATTCTGTATGTTTATAATAAACATTTTGAAGACCTAATCGCTATAGAATAGAATACGTCACGTATTACAATTAGATTCTCGATAAAAGCAAGGGAAGTAATCTACGCGTTTCATTCTTATTAGAAATCTTCAGGACTACATATCCAGTGCTTTTATCGAGAATGACACAGCTAGAGACTTATAGAATACTTAGCTGTGTACAGGAACTGGTTTGAAAGAGCGGTTGCCGGTCCGGCAGAAATTAGAAATTGGAATAAATGCTCTGAAATAGCGATATATATGTGAATATAGACATAGAATATTCGAAAATATTCTGTATGTTTATAATA
>OZ024740.1:313565657-313585657 GCA_964016885.1 Eledone cirrhosa | reverse complement strand
GTGTGTGTGTGTGTGTTTGTGTGTGTGTGTGTGTGTGTGTGTGTGTGTGAATATATGAATGAATTTATTAGCGGTCCCCATCGGTCACGAACGACCATGGTTTTGCACCTACAAAGTTTCCCTCTGAGGCACAAGCCTGGGCAAGGTTTGTTTGTGGAAGACCAGCAGTTGCCCATGCATTCCAATCTCTCCTTTCCTCGCCACCGATGTTATTCAAAGGAAAGGCAATGGCTGATACAGTTTGGCACCAGTGACATCGCAACTCATCTCTACAACTGAGTAAACTGGAGCAGTGTGAAGTGTCTTGCTCAAGGACGAAACGCATCTCCCGGTCCGGAAATCGAACTCACAACCTCTCAATTGCAAGCCCAACGCTCTAACCAGTAAGTTATGTGCATTCACATGAATGTATACATTAAGTTATATAGCAATAAACCCAACATATTGCGCAATTTTATAGATTCCTACATTAAGGTACATTCCTGATTTGAGAAATGAGTACATCAATTACCTTGAAGTTGTGTATTTAATGACGCCTTTCATAGCAGAAATTTTCGATGAAATATCAATAGTTTGAAATCTATAGAATGTCACTGATTTTCGATATTTCGTGACTTACTGTTACGAGTTTACATAATTTTGTATTCTAGATTTTCTTAAAATCTGTTTAGGCTGATGATATATTTCGCCTGATCGCAGAAATAGAGTTGATAAAATTATATATTAGTTTGATATCTATATATACATATCAAACTAATATACAATTTATAATATTTGTCGTCAAGTATGAAATTTGTAGAAATTTGTGGAAAAGAAAACAAATTTCTACAAACTTCATACTTGACGACACAATATATATATATATTGACGACACAATATATGACGACACAATATATATATATATATAGAGATGTGAGAAAAACCACAGACCTTCCATCTCAACTCACCTTTTGAAAAGCAGAAGAACTGCGAAACCGGTAAAGGAACCAAATAAATATATATATTTTAAAAAAAATAAGACTCCAGTTGCATTTTCGATTTCATCTCTTTTTCTTTATACTTTCACTCGTGTAGGACACCTCGGTTATTTTTCATTTTGTAAAAAAAACCTCACTTTCTAATATATATATATATATATAATCTTATCGACACATTATCGTTTGATATGTATATATGCATATCAAACTATATACAATTTATAATATATATATATAATTTTATCGACACACTATCGTTTGATATGTATATATACATATAATTTTATCGACTTACTGTTATGTTGATATGTATAATTCAACAAGAGAAACTTCTAGCTGTTTTACAGCTTCCCTAGTTCCTCCTTTCTTTTTCGTTTTTTTTTTAGGTATAATAATCTGCCTCCCATTGGCCTTCAATATTTGAAATTTTATTTTTGTTATATTTTTCCCCTTTTCTCTTTTTTTATTTTTATTTTAGTTTTTAGTGTGTTTTTTTTATTTTTTTTTTTATTTGTCTCACTAGCTCTTTTTGACTACCAACTGTAAGGAGTACTCGGTACTTCCTGGAGTCTGTCGTTGTTTACTAGCTCTATGAGGACGTTTAAACTGAATAATTAAATAAGTACCGTATTTCCCAGCGCCGAAGAAACTCGTCCACGGGGGGACACCCTAATTTTGACAAACAAAAATTTGAAAAAAAATAATAAACAACCTTCGGCCTCCAGGACGCATGGTAGATTTTTGAGACTTATTTTAGGAAAAAAGTAAAGTCTTCGACGCCGGGAAATACGGTAAATAAATATAGATATCAAACTAATATATAATTCTATCGACTCACTATCATGCTTCTGTGCACTGGCTAACTTCACAGAAAGTAAAATACGTTATCACCCAAAACATGATTTAAGAAAATCTGGTTCTTCTATCTTTTCCTCGCTTTCAAGCCGACTGCCTTCTAATAGGCCGTTTTTTACCCCTTTCGAAGACAATGATATGTGGTGATCACTTGAAAATATTCTCTGTATTGAGAACCACCCCTGATGAGCCTATCTATCTATATACCCTATCCAAAATTGATTTTTATAAGGCGAAACCATGGTCACAATGTGTATTGTAAGAAGGTAAATTTTTCTATCACACTTACTTATCCCCAGTCGATTTATGAGAGCTTGCACCATCAACACTCCCTGATACACAAGATAGATTCATTGTTTCAGTGACGACGTAATTCATAGAAATATTATAAATAACGTGTGAACTTCACACAGACGACAACAACATTCCATCGCAAACACACACACACACACACACACACACACACACACACACACACACACATACACGCACGCACGCACGCACGCACGCACGCACGCACGCGCGCACACGCACATACACACACACATATATATATATACAATATATATATATATACATATATATATACAATATATATATATATATCGCCGAAAAGATGTAAGTGACATAGTCATTACTTTAAAATCGATAGCGTATGGTCTTCTAAATGTTTTTAATTAAACATACGGTATATTGCCAAATATATTATACATACATTCAGATATATATATATATATATAGTGACGAAACATAAGTCAATTGCATGAACTCATAATCCTTTATTTACTGCTATATATATTTCGATGATAGACATTGAATGGCTATGACCTCATCAGGCAGTTAGTCAGTTCTTAGATATGCCAGCTCTGTATTTATAGTGTTGATGGTATCAGAGCCTTGGGACATATGAGCTTGTTAGGAATAATTTAATGTTGTCAGCAGGAATAGTCTTAATTCTCATTGGTCAGTTTATAGATGCTAGTAGGGTTGGTATTTGACCTCTAAGAGGCAGGTGGTGTTGTAAAGTTCAAACCGTCAGGCAAGATGACAATAGTTCCATATGACTGATTTTCACAAAATGCATTCCTGGTCAGATTCAGATATATATTCAATTAAGGTTTATAGTATGAAATAGATACTACAGGTCATTCTTAAATTGAGGAATTTATGTGGAGTGGTGCTACTGAAAATTATGGTTAGAGTAGAAAATTTACAAATAAAAAGACTTATGTAGGTTGGCTTGCACGTACACTCACACCCACCTCCACAGACATACACACACATCCACACATACAAAAAGGAATTAATGCGGGGCGATGATACTTAAAATAATGGTTAGAGTCAAATACTTAGATAGTTTAGAAAATTTAGAAATAAAAGGTTTATGTTGGTTGACTTGTACATACACTCACACCTATCCCTTCAGACACACACACATCTACACACACACATCCATACAGGTGTGTATATATATATGTACGCACAAGTATATATATATATATATATATAAAATACATACACATTTACAAAACACATATATATATAAAATATATATATATATATAAAATATATATATATATATAAAATATATATATATATATAAAATACATACATATATAAAATACATATATATATACATATATATATAAAATATATATATATATACATATATATATAAAATACAAATATATACACATATAAAATATATATATATATACATATAATATACATATATATATATAAAATCAGGTTCAATAAAACGTGGTTTTGATGACTCCTAACCAGTAGAGGATCCGGTGGACCATCTACCATAGGGACCACAAACTATGGATGGTTGTTGTTATCCATTGGTCATTGGTACGGGGTGTAGGGGACCTACAGGGGGGGGGGCGTTGTGGGAGGCCTTAACCGGGGTTTATCCATATAGCTTGAGGAAATATATATATATATCTAATATATATTTGTGAAATGGGTGGTGGTTGAAATTCAGATGTGCACGGTTAAATTGTAGTAGACGTGGTCGGACGGACATGAAAATTTACACACCTATGTAAAAAGTGCCAAGGAAGCAAATAGAAGCAAATCTCTAACTTGAAAAATGTGGTCCCTGGGGCGTTCGGTGAGTTATTTCCCCCTGTTCTAATACTTTTGTCTTATTTACAATTTCATACAAATTTTTAAACTCATCAACGTTCTTTCTCTGTTAACATACAGTACCAATAATTTGAAAAATATTATTGAAAGTTTATTATAAAGAAGCAGTTTCAGGTAAAAAAATAGAAATATGCACTTGGGGCTGGACGGCGTACAATGAGAAGTGGAGCGACGTGAAAAGCGTTGTTTATTAACAGCGAAATAGCAATGTCGATGATATGCAAGTTTGAAAATGCAGATTAATAAACTGTTGCCTTCTACAGTACGTTTCATTTTCATTTTTCAATTATAGTTGCAGTATATTAAATTTAAATACTTCTATAACGATCATACAGTACCGTAAATAAAACCCTTACATTGCGAACCCCCTGTTCTAATACTGGGGTTAATTATTTCCCCCTCTTCTAATAAACGTCTAATTGAGTTATTTCCCCCTGTTCTACTACTTTCAATATTCATTGTCTTAATTACAATTTCATACAAACTTTTAAACTTATCAATTTCTTTCGCTGCGTTCTTTCGCAGCGTTCTTTCGCTGTTAACATACAGTACCGTTTTATAAAATCAATTCTGCAGTACCATTTTACGAAATGCCAAACCGAAAACGGTCACTGTTTTCCATCAAAAGATATAAAACCCTTAAATTGCGAAGAAGGGAGTCATGTTCTCAAGTACGTTTTTTCAGATATCATTTTCATTTTAATTCTAATACATGTTAACCACCACTAACAGTAAGTAGTATTTTTCAATTCATTGTCTTATTTAAAATAACATATCAAAGACAACGTTATTTTGCTGTTAATAAACTGTTGGCTTCTACAGTACGTTTCATTTTCATTTTTAAATTACAATTGCTCTATATTAAATTTAAATAATTCTATAACAATCATACAGTACTGTTTTATGAAATCGATTCTGCAGTAGAATTTTACGAAATGCCAAGCCGAAAAAGGTAAGTGTTTTCTAACAAAAGAAATAAAACCCTTACATTGCGAACCCCCTGTTCTGATACTGGGGCTAGTTATTTCCCCCTCTTCTAATAAACATCTAATATTTAGAGACCCCTCTTGCTGACCAGGGCAATCAAAGTGTAAACTATCATACAGTACCGTTTTATGAAATCAATTCTGCAGTACCATTTTACGAAATGCCAAACCGAAAACGGTCACTGTTTTCCATCAAAAGAAATAAAACCCTTAAATTGCGAAGAAAACAGGAAGATGATATTTTGGTTCATAAAGACCTTCCCTGGCAATGAACGGGAAAAAAGCGAGGATAATACATCGTTATTTGGAGCGTTAAGAACAATTTCATGCAAAGACAAGACCAAGTTTATGGTATAAATGGAGTCGTTAGACTAATATTCTATTTCAAATAACAGAATGATTTCCAGCCCCGGAGTTTAAGAATGATGTAAATAAAATTGAAAACGAAAATGACAGAGGTTATTAAAATAGTAAAAGTAAATAGTGAAGATTTAGGCCAGTACATACGTATGCCCCGACGGACAAACACATACATACTCACACACAAATACACACACACACACACACACACACACACACACCACATCACACCACACCACACTACACCACACCACACCACACACACACACACACACACGAACCACGCGCGTATGTATAAACCTTATGCATTTCTACAGTATTTTCACCAAACTTAAGACATAGGTTACTTATGTACTCCGGATGGTCATGGGCACTGTCATTTTTCCAGATATTGATTATAGGGCCCCCCAGCAGATAACCCCTTTAACTACTTTAACCACTTCCTTGGAGTCGACTGAAGCACTGCAGTGCAATGCAACAAAACGTCATAACTTCTGGAGTTCGCAACCGATTTTCACAAAACTTGACACATGGGCTACGTTTGTCCTACAGATGAATGTGAACTCTCAGAATTGGCACATATTGGGTAGGGGACCCTTGGGGGCAGGAACCCCCTTTTGGAAAAAGCGGATGATTTTGTAAAAGTATAGTTTTCGAAGCAGCACTGAAGTATTGACATAAATGGTATACACAAGTGCTATTTAATATCCGAGCAACGCCGGGTACCTCTGCTAGTATATATATATATATTGAAGGCGGCCGATCGGATTAGAAACTGCTAAATGTTTGGCCACCTTCTTGTCTCTCTGCCTTTTCAGTCGCATGGATTGTATTATATTCCTTTGTTAAATTTCGAATACCTGATGATGTCACCGGATTCATACTGAACCCGGCCATTGTTCATAATATAATAAACCTTTAAGAAACTACACCAGTCCAGCCTCCTGTTATTTTATAATAATTAACTCCTTACTCGCACAACCAACAATACAAACGAAGACGAGTGAGTTGCATTACGTCGAGTGCTCTCCCTAATATTACATCGACGAGGTTGACCATACGGAACGACCAGTTCTATCCAGTGGTGAACCAACAAACCTAAATGAATATATATATATATATATATATATATATATATGAGAATGTATGTATAGTATATTTGGCAATATACCGTATGTTTAATTAAAAACATTTACAAGACCATACGCTATCGATTTTAAAGTAGTGACTATGTCACTCATTTATTTTCGGCGATATATATATATGTGTGTGTGTGTGTGTGTTTGTTTGTTTGTCTGTTTTGCTTTTCGTGACGATATGTTGTTGTGGTCGTCTGTGTGAAGTTCACACGTTAGTTATAGTGTTTTTATGAAGAATGAATTACCTCACTGAAACAATGGATCTATCTTGTGTAGCAGTGAGTATTGATGGTGCAAGCTCTCATAAATCGACTGCTGTTCTCATTGTATATATATATATATATATATATATATATGTATATATATATATATACATATATACATATATAAATGGAAAAGAATGAAACGAAATTTCATTTCTCACTCTTAGTACGGCTGGTACTTAAATGTAAGTATGTATGTATACGTACATACATATATGTATACAGACGTACAGTAGTATGTATATATATACATACATGCACACATATATATAGATATATATACGTATGGGTTTACCGAACATTTATTATAATGCTCGGTTTGTTTGTAAACAAACAGCCCGAATTACGCCGTACAGTGTTCAGGCAACCATCGTCACCTTTTTGTTCAACACTGACACAGGAACGATGTACTAGTTTCAAGCTTATTAGCTATCGCCAGCTTCATATACATTCCTGTCAGATGGTTGAACGTCTGAAAGTATATACTTTCCTTATGCATATTAACGGCTGAGCAGCCTAATTTGTATATCGAGTGAGTTAGTCGGCTGGGTGTAACGATAAATGGAAAAAATGAAACGAAATTTCATTTCTCACCCCTTAGTACGGCTGGTACTTAAATGTAAGTATGTATGTATACGTACATACATATATGTATACAGACGTACAGTAGTATGTATATATATACATACATGCACACACATATATATATGTACGTATGGGTTTACCGAACATTTATATATATATATGTATATATATACGTATATATATATATATATATATATATATATATATATATATATATATATATATATATATATATATACATAAGAAGAAATTAAAAGATGGTTAAAAAAGTTTCATGTATTTTATTATGCGCACATCAGAAATAAATATCATCCTGGGATGATATTTGCGTTCTCATCAGATAAAATAGGGAGGCATGATATGATGCTTAGAAAACACTTGTTAACAAGGTGGTGTCTAATCAACATATATTTTATCTGATGAGAACGCAAATATCATCCAAGGATGATATAATGTTTTTGAAATGCGCATAATACATTTTAACCATCTTTTAATTTCTTCTTATATATCCTCCAGTCCAATAAACTGTTGAGTGCTACTTATCTGATATCTGCATTGCTTTATTGTTCTACAATAAAACTCACCTCTTACATATATATATACATATATAGATATGTATATGTATATGTATCTCTCTATATATATATATCTGTATGTGTGTGTATATATCTGTATGTGTGTGTATATATATATATATGTGTGTGTGTGTGAGTGCGTGTGTGTGTATATATATATATATATATATATATATATATGTGTGTGTGTGTGTGTGTATATATATATATATACGTGTGTATATATATATATGTATATATATATATATATATATATATATATGTATATATATATATATATATATATATATATATATATATATATATATATATATATATATATATATATAAACAACAGAAACACAAACCCCCATCTCAATTTTACTTCTGAAAATCATAAGAACTGTGAAACCGATGAAGTAAGTAAATATTCTTAAAAAACACCGATTGCATTTTTTATTTATTTCCTCTATATTTTTACCCATGTGGGACATTTTAAAAAAAAATCTTACTTTCTTTTATATATATATATATACATATATCTGTATCTATGTATATATATATATATATATATATATATATATATATATATATATATATATATATATATATATATATATATATATAAACGTTTGTATATGTATAATAAAGCCAAAACAATGCAGGTATGGACATAGAATAAAGAATGCAAATGCAAAAGATATTGTTGACAATTAGTCTTTTACCTTAGATTTATTTAAATGTCCTTAATTTTCGAGATAATATCTCTTCTTCGGAGGGAAGTAAAGCGGTTAAACCAGTGTTCTAAATAGCTTGCCAAGTCAATATATATATTTATATATATATATAATAAAATAAGATGCTGAGGTTACATATATCGTTTAATCATAATAATTTTTTCCATGGGTCTCCATGCAATCGAGATGTCCTTCATGCATTTGCTGTTGATTATGAGAACGGTTTCCTCAGATGAAAAACGATATATTTGATATGTCGCTGGCAGGAAAACACACATCCTAATGCCTGTGCGTCCAGCATACATATGAGTTCCTTGAAGGGTTTGCCAGCCGTCACGTTTGTTAGAAAAAGCTATCCACGAAAAGAGACGAAAAGAACGAAGAACTGTGTGCAGCCAAAACCCAGTAGACGGTTGAAGGGGGGTATATATTTAGTTGACAACCACCTATAGAAAACAACAACAATAACAACAACAACGACGACGACAACTACAACAACAACAATGACAGTAACACCAAACCGCCGACCAAAGTTGTCTACACTGGTCGCAATAGTCGTGCCGATACCACCACCATATTGACAACAACTAAAGCAACAGCCACAGTAAACCACTTACAATAACAGCAACAGACGACAACAACAGCAAAAACAGAGACCAGTGTCGTGTATACAGGTCGCAGTCGTCGCAGTGACGGTACCACCCTGTCGACCGTAAACAGCGATAACACCAAACCAATAAAAAGGACAGCGACATATCAAATATATCGTTTTTCATCTGAGGAAACCGTTCTCATAATCAACAGCAAATGCATGAAGGACATCTCGATTGCATGGAGACCCGTGGAAATAATTATTATGATTAAACGATATATGTAACCTCAGCATCTTATTTTGTTATTTTTATAAAATTCTCCATCGTAACTAAAAACAACGATTGTTGAGAGCTTTCTCCTGCTTACTCCTCTTTTTACCAAAACAATCTTTTCCGAACACACACATATATACACACACACACACATATATATATATATTTATATATATATATATATATATATATATATATATATATATATATATATATATATATATATATATGTTTCTTTTATTTGCCACCAGGGCATCAAAAGTGGGACAAGTACAATGGGGGGAGTTTACAAAACAAGGCGTCCTCAATAGGGAGGAGGCAATAACAATATATAAAAATAAAATAAAATATAACAAAAAATAGAATTATAACAAAATCCTCAATAGAGAGGAGGCGCCTTGGGGGGTCGCACACACCCCCGAAAAAAGTGTGCAACCCTTTTCCTCAGGAGCACAGAGAGGGGGTGCTCCCTCGTTCCTTCCTCTTTTCCACCTACAGGCTTATGTAAAGAGAAGGCCCATTCACACGGGCCATTCTCGCCACTTTCACCCACCTTTCATAAAAACGACTGGGGTGGAGCACCTCTCTCTCCATCCTGATCCTTCTTCCGAAATGATATCGGAAGAAACGGAGCAGTTGTTGGCCAGAGAGAAAGGTGCCTGACCTCAGTCCTTTCAGACGCGTCCACCATACAACTTCTTTCACCATGGCTATTACGCACAGAAACACCGCCTCTCCTTCATCTTTGAAGGGGGGAGGCGGCTTGATTATTGCAATAGACTCGGTGGTCAACCGGATCGGTCCCACCCTTGACAGCAGTTGTTCGACATAGCCCCACAGATCGGCTACGCCTGAGCAGTGTACCAATGCGTGTGCAACGGTTTCCTCGTCGCACACGCATCTGGGACAGATCTTTTTGGCGGGGTCCCTACCCGGGCGCCCGTGTCTGTAGAGCTTTTCTCGAACGGGTAGAGCCCCTCGGTAGCACTGCCAGGCCAGGGACTTCTGGAAGTTGTCCATAGGTCCTGGGCTGAATGTCCTACCGAACAGGCTGGCCAGTTCGTCCTCCTCCATGTCTAGGGCTTCTCCGAGGGCGTCGTCGCACCTGCTGCGTACCAGCCCTCTATAGAATGTTGCGGTGGAGTCTCCACTGATAACCGGATCCGCCTGCCAGAAGGCGGTGAGCGCCTGGGCACACTCAGTGTGCCAGGCGCCCAGTTTTCTCGGTCTTTGCTTGACCCGGGATTGCAGCTCGGTGAGTGAGACGAGTCTGGGAAAGGTTCGTCTCACAAACGAGGCCCACACCGGTTGACCGGTGAGGAATACGTAGAGGTGCCGTAGCCTTAATGCGTGTTTACGCATCATTAGCCACGGCATCCCCAGCCCTCCTTTCGAAGGGTGTTGACAGCAGATGGATCTCCTCACCATAGGAGCCCACCTCTTCCAAAGGAATTGGAAGAGCGCGCGCTCCATCTTGGTGAGGGTTTCCCTTGGGCAGGGCACTACGGTCAGGCGGTAGTAGATGACGGACGCTATATAGGTGTTCGCCACCTCCGCCCGACCTTTCAGGGATAGTTTGCAACTGGCCCACTTCTGGGTCAGTGCAAACACCCTGTTCGTAACCTCCGCCCAGTTTTTCTCCACCTGGAGGACCGGTCCGAACCAGACCCCGAGCAACTTCACCGGGCCCTCCGTCCATCGGAGGGCATCGGTCTGCCCCTCCACGTGCCGAGTTGCAAACCGATCGACTTGTCCCGGTTCAGCTTAGCCCCTGTGAACCTTTCGTACTCCTCCAGTAAGGTGCCGACCGCCTCGATTTCGGAGGCCGTCGACACCATTACTGTCACGTCATCGGCGTAGGCCGACACCGTTTTCCGCAATCCCGGTTCCAAAGGGATGCCCTGCAACAACTCCAACTTCCGCAGTAGTGACTCGAGAGTCAACACATACAGAAGGGAGGAGAGAGGGCACCCTTGTCGGATGGACCGCGCGATTTTGAACGGCTCCGAGAGGTAGCCGTTCACCTTGACCCTAGAGCAGATGCGGCTGCTGTGCATAGCAGTGATCCAGCCCCTGAAAACGGGTCCGAAGCCTGCCGCCGCTAGCACCGCATCCAGGTAACCATGGTCGACCCTATCGAACGCCTTAGATTGATCCAAGTTGATCAGAGCCCCACCAAAGCCGGGTTCGTTCCCAACCCTCTCTATGATGTATCGCATGAGGTGGAGGTTGTCATGGATGAACCTGGACGGGATAGCGCATGTCTGCGCATCTCCCACCAGGTTGCCCACGACAAGCGCCAACCTCTTTGCTAGCACCTTGGCCAAAATCTGTAACTCTGTATTTAGCAGAGTTATGGGCCTGAAGTTACTTATTTCGTCCCCCTTGTTCTCGTCCTTCCTCACTAGCGTGACTACGCCCTTGGTCACAGTACAGGGAATTCTCCCGTTCTGTCGCCAGTTGCAGTAGACCGCCTCGAGGAGATCGGAGAACAAGTCCGGCATAGCTAGATATAATTCGTAAGGAAGACCATCGAGACCCGGGGATTTGCGTTTGCCGCATTGGCTCAGCACGTCCTCTATCTCAGCGGCCGAAATCGGCTCCTCGCAGGACTTCGCCTCCCTGTCCGAGAGGCGCGGCAGGCCGTCGAGGTATGGACCGAAGTCCACGTTCCCAACCGGCTCCCCGCCCCTCCCGAACAGTCGGGCAAAGTGCCTTTGAAAGGCCTCACACATCTGCTTAGGCTCAAGAATCGCCCGTCCATCCAGGTCTCGCAAAGACCGGATGGTGGATTTAGTTCCACTGTTGGCCACTGTCACGCGGGCCCAGCTAACAGCTTTTGCCCCCTCGTTCCCTAGAGCACGTATTTTACTTCGGACAACGCAGCCTTCGTGCTTCGCGTCGAAAAACTGGCTCAAAGCCGTTCTCGACGCTAGCACTCTGGCCACGTCGCCGCTTCTAATAGCCTCTTCTACTCTATCTATTAGCTCCCTTTCCTTCCTATTCCTATCCGCAGCTAGAACCTTACTAAATTCTATCGAGACTACTCTAATCTCTCTCTTTAGAGATACCCACCACCTGCTGTTGACGATCGCCCCAGTCAACCGTTCCTTAACTAACGTACTAATCCGATCCCTGTAGGCTCTACTTGCCGGCAAGGACAAGTTGAGCTTCCAGTAACCGGGGCCCTGTCTATGCGTTCTATCAAGGTTGACCATGCAGGTCACCAACTTGTGGTCTGAATAGCCAACCATGAGCATTTCTGGACAACTTAAAAAGTCCCTGTCCTTATTTCTAACTAAAAATCTATCTAGGTACGACATAGATGATCCGCTGCGATTTGACCAAGACCAGGTTGGCACCGTCGGAAAATCTAGTCGAAATCTATCGGCCAGGTCAAATCGGCCGAGTAACCCCTTGAGGCTGTTGCACCCCTCTATATCGGGACATGCCCCTGCATAGTCCCAACGTGCATCCAGGATACCATTCCAATCCCCCATTAAAAGCAGGGAACGGGACGTCCCTAGAAAAGACTCCAGACGCTGGAAAAAGTCGGGCCGCTCAGTCCCAAAAGGGGCATATGCGGCTACCAGCCTAAAGGCTCTACCTTCACCACTGCCAAGGTCCAGCACCACCAGTCGACCCCCTGGGTCCAAGTGAACTATCTGTGTTGCAAGGCCCATATGTTTTTGCAGCAGAACGACAACCCCACCCCCACCTCCGGGCTGACAGAGAGATGCGTGCATCTCAAAGTCGTCAAAGGTGGGGGCTAGCTGTCGCATGCTGCTGATCCGGGCCTCGCAGATAACCATCACATTTATAGATTGTGACCTGAGGTCATTTAGAAGCATTGCTTGCTTCCAAGATGAGCCCAGGCCACCCGCATTTAGACACCCTACTCTTAGCACAGCCATGTTGGTGGTAAGGAGAAAAGGCACTTACCTCTCTGCGTCCCGGGAAACGGGCCGCTCAATTTCCATGCTGGTTGGGGATGAGTTGTTGGGTGGGGTGGTGGTTTGTGGAAGTGAAGGGGCATCGGTGTGTTGTGGGGTTGGGGTGTTTGTGGTTGAGTGGGGGTGTGTGTGTGGGGAGGGGGGGGGGGGATTTTTTTGGGGGGGGACTTTTCCAACGGAATTACTTCATTTACACACACACACACACACACATATATATATATATATATATATATATATATAGTTATGTAATAAACAACATAAGGCAATTACAAAACTATTTACATGTTTATTACATAACTATTAAGCTCTGTTACCTACATAGAGCACTCTTTATTCCTTGACTTTTCCAACGGAATTACTTCATTTACACACACACACACACACATATATATATATATATATATATATATATATATATATATATAGTTATGTAATAAACAACATAAGGCAATTACAAAACTATTTACATGTTTATTACATAACTATTAAGCTCTGTTACCGACATAGAGCACTCTTTATTCCTTGACTTTTCCAACGGAATTACTTCATTTACACACACACACACACATATATATATATATATATATATATATATATGCATGTGGTTGGCGGCTGTGAGAGAAGAGTACTCAATACCGAAGTGGAGTTTAAATATTCATTTTATTAAGGCTAAATAGTGAGTCTTGTTACGCAGGAGTTTCCCCCCTTTATCACTCCCTCCGTCTCTCTCTCACTTTCTCAATCCCTCTCACTCTCTCAATCCGTTTCACGCTCTCCGATAGGTTTGCAGTCGAGCCCATAGCAGTATAGACTTCTAGGGTCCTTGGCCCTAGGACCAGCTCTCTACTAACCACCATCGGCACGGGAAAACGCACGGGAAAACGCCTTCTCTATTCAGTCCGCCGGGGCCGTGAGGCGGCCAGCGCGTGGGCCCCTATTTGCTTATAGTAGTGAGAGATGGGGAGAACAAGAGAGAGAGAGAGAGAGAGAGAGAGAGAGAGAGAGAGAGAGAGAGAGACGTGGCAGTGACTATAACAACATTGTTGAAGTATTTACAATAAATAGCTAGATAGCCATATATACACAGAAGTATCATTTAGAGTTTGTTATTATAATTTATTTGATATGAAAGTTTATCTGTATTGCCCGAAGTAATATTCAATGAAACTCGATTTCTCTTTTTCATAAAGAAACATATATAACATCAAGTTTAACTCATCTCTTTCTCAAATCCTATTTTACCATTGCGAGTCTTAAACTTTGTGGAGGCACGCGGCCTAGTGGTAAAGGTGTGGGACTTACTATCATAGTGCCGTGCGTTCGATTCCTGGGCTAGGTTGCGTGTTGGGTTCTTGAGCAAAACTCACTTCATTTCCCTTTGCTCTAGTATACTCAGTGGAGGTGCGTTGCCTAGTTGTGAGGGTGTTAGACTTACGATCATAATGTCGTGTTCGATTCCTGGACTTGGTTACGTGTTGTGTTCTTCATCAAAACACTTCGTTGCACGTTGCTCCAGTATACTCAGCTGAATATGAGTACAAACAGCAATAGCTGGGAGTTTAACCCTGTGATGGACTACTTTCAGTCACGCCAGGAAGCGAGTCTTCCGGCATGAGACAGACTTTGGTCAACACGCTCTCTTCAGTTTCTTTTTCTCACTTACTTGCCCGTATCTCAGGTTCTCGCTGTTCCTGTCTCATCCTCGCTATCTCACTTTGTTTTTCTTGCTTCCATACTTTTTATGATATATCGGGAATGAGGTAGAAGAGGGAGGGAATTTCTTCTATTCAAATTCTTTCGATATCTCATTCATTCGTTATACACACACACACACACACACACACACACACACACACACACACACACACATACATACATACATAGATGGTGGCTGCCAACTCGTTTTCGAGTACGGCCACTACTTTATATCCATGTAGGAGAACCCCTACCGATGCGCTGAACGAGTGTGACTTTTAGTCCAGCCAGCGACTTGAAAACTCTGGTACAAACACTGCACTTGTGACAATTATTGACACATAGTGCTGGGCCCATGGTACCATGTGACGACAAGTGCAGAGAGATCTCCAGATATAAAGCAATGCCTGTGCCGTGAAGCTTTTATAGTGAGCAAAGGCACTGCACAAAGCCAGTCCCACTCGCTTAACCAAGATGATATTTACCAAAAAGAGGAACAAGTCAACATCATTAGATACCATCAGGGTTGCAGGTGTTATATCAGAGTTTTCCTTCTCCTAGAATTCTGCCTTGACAAAGGCTAAGGGGTCATCTCTCCCGGTGATTTTGGATGGCCATTGGCTCTTAAGAGTTCCTTTGCCCTTTGACAGGTTTTGTTTTTAGTCCTGCAGAATGTCCAAAGTCACCCTCCTCACCAAGAAACCTTGGTAGGGTTGCCAGTTTAGTCGCCAATGACCCGACCATGAGACAGGTTGTACTGTGATACATGTTACCAGTAGCACCAACTGGTGACCTAACATACATACATACATACATACATACATACATACATACATACATACATACATACATAACACACACACACATACATACATACATGCACTAACGCACACCCATACACCTACACACACAGACACAAACACAGAATGTCACACATACATGCACTAACGCACACCCATACACCTACACACACAGACACAAACACAGAGTGTCACTCGTACGAGGAGAGTGATACAGAATGAATCATTGACACTATGTATAACTTGTCAGTCTTTCCCACATGAGGAAACTTTCACAACACAAAACACAGGAAGACTGTCAAAGGTTAGGGGTGTTCTCCCCCACCACCAAACTCTCTACCATACAGGGAACTTTCTGATGAAGATGTTGCTGTTGCTGTTGTTATTGTTGTTGTTGTTGTTGTTGTTGTTGTTGTTGTTATCGTTGTTGGTGATAACATTGTTACTACTACTACTACTACTACTACTACTACTACTACTACTACTACTACTAGGTATTACTACTAGTGACTATTACTACTATTACTACTACTACTACCACCACTACTATTACTACCATCACGGTCACCACCATTACTACAACTACCATCACCACCACCACAAACATTAACACTACTACTATTACTACAACTTCCACCACCAACAACAATACCACCACTACTACTATTACTGCAACTACCAACAACACTACCACCACTACCATCACTACTACTGATGGTGGAATGATGATGAAGAGAAGACGAAGAGTGCTTACTGTCGCCAGCATCTATTGGCACCGCTCTATTAACAACACTACCTCCAACAAGAGAAACTTTACATAGTTATTTCCCTTGCTTGAAATAGTAGCCAAAGTTCGTCAAATAACACCATGCCGCCATAAAAACGGCAAGGGCACATTAGACACTGTAACCCTAAATATACACAAGAACGGGATGACCAAGAAGGAATTGCTTTTGTATATAAGTTGGCTCAATCAAACTGACCTGTATTTCAGCAACAACGACCCCCTTAACAACTGTTATTACCATTCTACTACTACTGTAACTTCCAGTAATTTCCATGCCAGAGCATAGACCTGTCATACTTAGGGGCAGGGGCCTCGTTTGCCTTAAAAATGTGAGGGGGACAAACCAACATTTGTTGATTCTTAAAGGAGCATAAATTGCTTATGGTGCCTTTCCCAGACCCTATCACATAACATTTTACACTTTACACTAATTAAATTTTATATATTCAAATGAAGTTCAGCTATAAAAAAATAAGCATAAAAAGAATTTATTATATCAAATAAACAAAAAATAAAAAATAGACGTCTGAAAAAGTGGTGGTGTGTTGTGTGTGTGTGTGGGTGGGGGGGGAGACTTGTCTCCTGGTACCCCACTGAAACAGGGCCCTTGCTTAGGGGGCTCCCTATATATATATATATATATATATATATATATATATATATATATATATATATATACCGTAGCCAATATCTAAACCATATGCTTTTAACACTAATTATTAAAATACTTAGTGGGTAGTTTGAAATATTGCCTCGGTCAAGTATCGGCTTTGAGAGCCTACATTCTGATCTGGGCTTATTTCCAGCTCTTGCAGGGCCCTGTCTAATTCTACAATTTGTAAGATTTTGCTGTGCCTAACATGATACTGACTGCGAGGAAATGGGGCTCCTGGTCGAAACGGAATGTTTTCAGTCAGTTTCAATATTGGAATGTAGAAAAAGAAAGCATCACGTAATGATTGTATAAATGATTTATTAATAAATGAAAGCAAGTCGGAGAAAATTAACAAAATAATGAATGTTTAGAAAAGGTAAAGAAATAAGAAATATTGGAGAGAGGAAAGACCAATATTACAGAATAAAATGACAGGAGAAATATGTCTTTCTATCTGGTGATTGAAGAGACAGAAAGTAATCAATGTATATATAAGAGAAATGTAGAGAAACATTACCGAACATTTGCCTGAAAAATATAGTATAACACACTCACTGTTTGGTTTTCGCTTCAGTATATTTTTTTCTTATTATTTTAACCAAACAGTGAGTGTGTTTTATTACATTGTTCTGGCAATATTTGGACAACATGACCCTCTCCAAATATAACAGTATTTGTTTCCACACACGATTTCCTATCAAAAACCTTGCAAAACAAATACATCGCCGCTATAGCCGAAGCCTTAGTCACATTAAGAGAGTCAGGGAGTCAATATAGGTTGATGTGGAGAGGTCTAGCAGGAAACTGTCTTTCAAAACCATGCCAGAGTTATTTCATTCGATGGCAACTACACGAATAAACAATCCTGTAAGTCACAATGAAAAGTTTTGCTAATATGACCAAAGTAATAACATTGTCGAAGTTCTCAAGAATGAACGACAAACCTACCATGGCTCTATAAAGCAGAAATCAGTACAGCTAGCTCTATGGAAATGGTAATGGTGGTCAGTGAGTAATCAGAGAAAGTTAGACCGATACACAGTTGTTTCCATTATCTTTGAGATGTTGGGAATAAAAGCAATGGATCATTAGTAGCATCAGAGAGATTGTTCTTGGAAATTCCTGTCAACAGGAGGAACATAATAGTACCACTGATGATGTTGCAGATGTGCAACAAAAGAACTTTATTAGACTATATATATGTGTTTATATCTATATTATATCCGTATTTTTGACCGTTAGTCAGTCAATGGTAAACATTGAGGACCGAATGAATTAACTGATATAAAAGATACAGAAGCGAAAACCAACCAAACAGTGAGTGTGTTCTGTTATTAATTCTGGCAATATTATTACAACAATATGACCCTCCTCACGTATAACAATATTTGTTTCGACACACGATTTCATATCAAAAACCTCGCAAAACAAATGTATATATATATATATATGTATATATATATATATATATATATATATGTATATATATATATATGTATATATATATATATATATATATATATATATATATATATATATATATATATATATATATATATATATATACAATATATAGAGGGGAAAGACACAGGAGAGTGTGTTTTTCTTTACAGGAATTTCGAACCACCAGCGTGAGAAGACTATAAGCTGCTAAAGGCATTGGTAAAACATTAAAATTAAAAGTATAAATTGAAATGAAAAACCATCCTCACCAGGAGCATGTTTCGCCATTATAGTGGGTTCCAATACGACCCGGTGGGTCATCAGCATGTGGAAGACCTCTTATGTCTACACGTGCGAAGGATGGTTTATTTTAATTCTCTCTCTAGTAGTGCGGACAATATTTTGTCTTTGCCCTCTATATATTGTATTTTAAAGTGCCCAAGAAAACTATTTCCTTTGAGCTCATTTAATTACAGGATTATACGCGAGTCCTTTGCTCCGTTATTTTTACTATATATATATATATATATATATATATATATATATATATATACAAAATGATGTGAAACGAAAGGAGCTGTGTGGTTACTAAAAACAAGGTTTAGGATGGTGGTTAGGACGGAAAAAGAGGAGAAAGGAAAAAAGGAGTTTCATTCGTCAGCTGTAAATGTTTCCCGATCCGAAGTTTCGACGCTGAATTACAGAACATCGGTGTAGCTCGGGTGCGCCCGAGGCCTTTTATTAATCAAAAGGCCAGGTGAAAAAGGAGAGAGAAAAAAGGGGAGAAAAAAGGAGAGAGAAAAGGAAAGAGAGGGAAAGGAAGAAGAACAGTGGGGGGGGGGGGTAAGGGGGAAGAGAAAAGGGGGAAAATAGGAAAGGAATAGGAGAAAAAGAAGATGTACAGGTCCCATCGTGGGAAGACACAGGTGAAAGAAACATGCAAAAATATATATGGAAAAAAATGAAAAAATGAAATTTCATTTCTCACTCGGCTGATACTTAAATGTAAGTATGTATACATACATACATATATGTATACCGACGTACAGCAGTATATATTTTTGTGTAATTATGTATATACATACATGCACACATATATATATGTACGTATGGGTTTACTGAATATTTATTATAATGTTCGGTTTGTTTGTAAATAAACAGCCTGAATTAAGCCGTACAGTGTTCGGC
>OZ024740.1:313535657-313558157 GCA_964016885.1 Eledone cirrhosa | reverse complement strand
CAACAACAACGATTTAATATAATAGGTCTGTTTGGTAACAGGTTTTGAATTGACCAATAGAAAAGTAGTAAGAGGTCAAGTTGGTAGAATATTAGTAGTAGAAATTTAATTTAGGGGTAGAGGAATGCAGACGTATGTTTTGAATGGAAAGAATACTTTGAATGGAAAGAATACTTTGGGGATAAAAAGAGGTCAAGCCGGTGAAGAGTACACGAAAATTTGATGTTATTAAAGAATAATGTTAAAAACGAAGGAGAGTAAAATTTTAGGGTAAAGGTATTAGTGAGAAATACCAATCTTATTTAAAACACAAGGAATTTAGATCTATAACAATTTAGATCTATAACAAGAAATTAACCTCTTTTCCTCAGTTGCCTTCTCCTAGAAGAATGCCCTCACAAAGGCTAGGGGTCCTTCACTTCCAGTGGTTTAACCGCGCGAACAGGTATCCAGCCCAATTAGTTCTATGTCCCTGCGCATATACACACACATATATACATGTATATACATCTTTACACATTTTTGGATGGCCGTTGACTCTTATGAGTTCTTCCGTCCTTTGTGAGGTTTTGGTTTTTGTCCTGCAGGGTGTCCAAAATCACCCTCCTCACCAAGTAAACTAGGTGGAGCTGTCGGTTTAGTCTCCGACGACCCCACCATGCGACATGTTGTACTGGGTTAGATGTTACCAGTAATATTCAAGAGTGACCCGACATACATACAAACATACAAACATACAAACATACATACATACATACATACATACATACATACATACATACATACACACACACACACACACACACATACATACATACATACATACATACATACATACATACATACATACATACATACATACATACATACATACATACACATGTAACTTCATAAATGATATCTGAATTCTAAAGGCAGAAACTTTTTATTGGGTTGGAAACCGGTTTTCTTTTTTCTACTGGTGAGAATTTTTTAAAATAAAAGCAAATCATGGAAGAATATATATTTATTGTTGTTAAAAGGTGAAGGCCAACTGCATGCTTACATTTTAAACAAAGTAAAGCTGCCTGTATAAGAAGTACATATGAGAGAAAATGAATATGTAAACATATGGTGACACTCCTTATTGACATCTGGCTTTGGTAAATATGTAATAAGCAATCATGTAGTTGCGAAATATTGTCACGTTAAACAACATTAAATTGAATCTAATTATCAATTTTGTAATGTCCTTAACAACAGAAACTTCTAGTTGTTTTACAGCATCCTTCGTTTCCTATTTGGGAGAGGGGCATAATTTTACTCCCATTGGTCTTCAATATTTGAATTTTTTTTTTAATTTTCTATTTTTTTCCCTTTTTTATTTTCTTATTACTTGTCTCACTAGCTCTTTTTGATTACCAACTGTAAAGAGTACTCGATACTTCTTCTAGTCTGTCATTGCTTACTAGCTCTATACGGACGTTTAAATTGATTAAATAAGTAAATATACATATCAAACTAATATATAATTCTTTATATAATGTTTAATTTTTAATTTTATATTCACATATCTCTATATATCTTGTATTTTTTATTTTTATTTCTCAACTGTAAGAAGTACTAGATACTTCCTCTAGTCTGTCATGGCTTACTAGCTCTATTCGGACGTTTAAATTGATTAAATAAATAGATAAATATCTAAATAAATAAATGAATATATACATATATAATCACCACTGCGTTTCTGACAAAAAATACCATTTCTACAAAAAATACCATCACTAGCGCCAGCCATACTGCCGCCAACAATTTCCATATATTATGTGTTCTAAAAGCCAACGAGAAAGTCTCTAGTTGGTCACTTGACCTGCAAAAAATAACAGACAAATATCTCTTAAATCACACTGTAGGATTTATGAAACAATTTTAGCATAAATTGAGAGACACACACATATATACACCTATGCGAGGATCGGCTGCAAATTTCATAGGCTGAAAAATTCATCGGCTGACCAAGATACCCTCATGGAATGATCAAATGAGGTTTATTTTTCAACATAATCCCTGGAAAGAAACAATGCAGGTATTATTAAGAAAATTTTAAATTAATGTATGCAAGATTTCACAGCTCTAGCATCACTCCTTCATAGACTAACCAAAATACTCTCATGGAATGAACAAATCAGGTTTATTTTTCAACATAATCCCTGGAAAGAAACAATGCTGGTGGATTGGCAGTATCGGTAGAGGGTCGGACGCCATGCTTTGACGCATAGAGTTATGGCCCTTGCCATTCTGAGTTTAAATCCCGCCGAGGTTAACTTTGCCTTTCATCCTTACGGGGTCGATAAAATAAAGTACCAGTAATACACTGGGGTAATAACTGGCCGTGTGCCAAAAGTAGAAACAATTATTAAGAAAATGTGAAATTAATGCATGCAAGATTTCACAGCCCTAGCATCACTCCTTCATAGACACCAAATTCACTACCCGTATCACACCAACAACATCTACTCCGCCAACTCTGTAAACACCATGTACACAACCACTACCATCTCTACAATCACCATCTACACCATTATCCATAAACAACATCTGCACTACTACCACCACCACCACCACCACCATCCCCACCATCTCCACTAACACCATCTACACTTCGACAACCACCATCACCTCCACCTCCATAAACACCATCTACACTACGACGACCACCACCACCTCCTCCATAAATACCATCTACACTACGACCACCACCACCTCCTCCTCCATAAACACAATCTACACTACGACCACCACCCCACCACCCCTCCTCCATAAACACAATCTACACTATATCACCACCACCTCCTCCTACACAAATACCATCTACACTACGACCACCACTACCTCCTCCTCCATAAACACCATCTACACGACGACCACCACTACCTCCTCCTCCATAAACACCATCTACACTACGACCACCACTACCTCCACCTACACAAATACCATCTACACTACGACCACCACTACCTCCACCTACACAAATACCATCTACACTACGACCACCACTACCTCCTCCTCCATAAACACCATCTACACGACGACCACCACTACCTCCTCCTCCATAAACACCATCTACACTACGACCACCACTACCTCCACCTACACAAATACCATCTACACTACGACCACCACCACCTCCTCCTCCATAAACACCATCTACACTACGACCACCACTACCTCCACCTACACAAATACCATCTACACTACGACCACCACTACTTCCTCCTCCATAAACACCATCTACACTACGACCACCACTACCTCCTTCTCCATAAACACCATCTACACTACGACCACCACTACCTCCACCTACACAAATACCATCTACACTACGACCACCACCACCTCCTCCTCCATAAACACCATCTACACTACGACCACCACTACCTCCACTACATTTCGACAATACCCTTATTGCCACTTCAAATCAACACGGCCTCTACTATTACCACTACTTTTATCACCACCACTACAATAGTACCATCCCCACCACCTGTACATTTTAGCACATATCCCCACCACCACTACACTACTACCATCACCACCACTACATTTCCCTTATCCCCACCACCACCACTTCACTACCTCCACTACCACCACCACCACCACCACACTACTACCACCACTACACTACTACCACCACTACACTGACCCTATCCCCACCATCAGCATATTCTACCACACATCCCCACCTACACAGTAGTAAATCAGTTCATTTCAGCCAGTTCCCCAAATAGTAACTCATTGTTCATTCGTTATTAACCGAAGTTATCTATTTCTTGTCATAGACAGCCCCTTATCTGAGTAGATCACTGACAAGCCGTGTTTCCCTTCTACCATTTTAACCCCACAACACCTCCTTACCTCACAAGAGCCCCTACCATAGCACATTCTTAAGCTAGCTTCTGTATCGGACAAATTAAGAAGTGAACCGTGCAAATATCAGATAAATTATGCCATAGTCCTTTTTTTTTTATTTAAAAAATAAGAAGAAAATACGTGACACATAAACACATAAACACACAAATATATATAGACATATATGCACAGTTACAATATATTGTTAATAAGACATATGTTCAAATATATTGATGTAGGCACAAACATACACAAACACGCACGTATGCACCTAAGCACACAAACACACAAACACACACACTTTGAAATCTCATGCACACAGACACACACATTCACACAATGGGTAGATTTAGATTTTGGAATGGCCTGATAGAAATATTTAAAGAACTCGTTTTAAATATGACCTTTTGTACCAACCTAACTATTTAAACATAACACTTAATTTAGCCACAGGCAAGGACTGCTGCTACAGAATTGCAAATAACGAAACCAAAAGAATTTCAACTATCTTCTAGTTATAATTCAGAAACTTATAGTCGGCATTAAATAGAAGTGTTTTGGAAAGGTATATTTTCATTGGGGCCTCTTTCTATACTGTACTAACTATACATACTTTCAAGGGCCGATACTGCCATCATCTACACTCATTCGGAGCAAGGGACAACGCATCCGCGACCTCTTTCTCCCAATTTGTGTAAAATCCCAGGGACGGCAAATCCAAGCATGCTCCTATAGTATGAAACATTTTCGTCAGTGCCATACCACATATCAACCAGTTGTGCTGGTGAATAGTAGATATGAAATATTATTTATTTTACTGACACTGAAAATAATTCCATTGATGTAATACACCTTTGGAAGCTCCAATAACTTTATTGAAAATCTTCTTTCTAAAATATCTACGGGTTTTTAAATTTAACAGCTCATTGAGTTGAACATATAGCAATAGAACATTCTATTGTTATATGTGGATCTATTGTATGTTATATTATAGTCTACAGATGGCAATGCAAATGAGTTTGTAGCTTACGAAGCGGTTTCACATTTCCCAGCTACATATATAGGACGTTTGCTATAGGGATATCAGTTTGCGTCTGCATTGAAACTATTTTCTCTGTTTGAAAGCTGTTGCCTCCTACAGAGATATTGGTAGCCACAAAAGAAGACAGTCGATCAGGGACTGTCAAATAACAACAACCCAACAGGCACAACATAATCAAACTATTGGTGACAGTTGTCCGCAGAAGGTCCAACCATTTTGAACTAAATGAACATGTCACTCGCAAAAGAGTAAATAAATAACTTTTGTATATAGTTGAGTAATAGTCGATAGCATAAACAAGGCCGTGTCATAGCTCTTATAAATATTTACACTTCCTCTTTCACTAGTATCCATGTAATAGTCGACCCCGTAAATTTCATCTTTAAAATGGTCTAAAAACGTCGACTTTTCACGAGTATATACCGGTATATATTTCTGCGAAGAATAAGTACTCAACTTGAATTCACTTTAGTTCACATACATTAGACGCTTATCGAGAGGAATCTTGTAGAGTAGACAGACAAAATATTCAAACTTGATGACTGAATGCATGAGAAACCTTCTGAAGAAGTGAATCTCAACAATATTCAGAGCAATGTGAGGGATAATGAGACAATGTCATAGTCTAGGGAAATTCCTTATCTCAGGGATGTGATCCTACTCATTGTATTACAACACCAAGGATCAAAACATGTTACAAAGGTTTCTTGATTTATTTCGGTGATCATTTTCAGCTCAAATAGAGTCAGAAACCTGCGAATTTCAATAACCTGTTTAGTGTGATCAAAGAACCTTGATTACGTATTGCCATTTCTGGTTGCCAACACCTACAAGATTTCATGTTATACATATGTCGTAAAGTCTCTGAGAGAAAAATATATCTCACAGGATATTAAACTGAGTATTTCTTGCTCAATAGGAAAACATTGTGTTACAAGGATAACGTTTTTCACTTCTCATTTTTTGGCGTTTGAATTGTATACACTGGGAATTCAACATATAACTAGAATATTAGACAAAGAATTGAATAATACAGGTTTAGTTTGTCCATGTTTCGTAAGCCATAAAATTATACAAACTTCAAAAATTGTTCAATGGGCCTTACGTTTAGGCCCATTGAACAATTTTAAAAGAATTTTTTTAATTGACTTTTAAAGAAATGGGGAAAGATAGGGAGGGGGAGAAGGGGGAAGATAGAGGGAGGGGAGAGAGGGGAAGATAGGTAGAAGAGGAAGAGTGGGAGAAAGATAGGTAGAGGAGGAAGGGGGAATAGATAGGGAGGTGGAGGGAGAGAGGAGGCAAGATATGAGGAATAGATAAGGAGGGGGAAGAGAAGATGTGTATTTCGTCTTAAAGGAGTCACGGTTTTATGCTTCGGATAAATCGAAATTTTCAGTCGTATTCGTAATTGCTGAGGTTGCTTTTCTAGCTTAAAACTTAATTTTATGTCTGATTACAAAAATAAATTTGTTATTGATTCGACAAAACTTCTTAAACTAACTTTTTTTGTTTTGTATATAGTTTAATATGTGCTGTTGATTAATACGATTTAAAACATACGAGAATATCAACAAGATTCTCTCTAGTGTAGACATCATTACAGCAACTATCTAAATACTGTTCACAGATGATCCTTAATTATACAAATTTAGTCTAGTGTAAGAGAAAAAAAAAATCTATATTTTCTCCAGACTAATTAAGAAAACCGTTTATCATGTTTCAGAAAATGTTTTTGAAATCAAAGAAGAAAATGTTTGTGATTATTTTTCAAAACTGCTGAGATTCCAGTCTTGACGTCACGAGGAATTTATTGAAAAACAAGCTTCTTTTTTTTTTGTTTTTATTTTTGTTTTTTGTTTTGTTTTTTGTTTACATGTTTTTACTCTTCTTCGACTGAAATACTTTATTTACACATTACATTGTTGACTTATTCCATATCTAAACCATACTTAGCATAGATATTATTATTTTTATTATTATTATTATTGTTATTGTCATTGGATTGGCAGTATCGGTAGAGGGTCGGACGCCATGCTTTGCAGCAAAGAGTTACGGCCCTTTATGATCTGAATTCAAATCCCGCCGAAGTTAACTTTGCCTTTCATCCTTACGGGTTCGATAAAATAAAGTACCAGTAATGAACTGGAATAATTGCTGGCCTTGTGCCAAAAGAGGCAACAATTATTAGTGTCTCTGTCTATTGTAGTGTCCCCTTTTTATTGGCCCTGCGGCAAATAAAAAGAAATGATAATAACAATAATTCAAATCCTGCTGAGGTTAGCGTTGTCTTTCATCCTTACGGGGTCGATAAAATAAAGTATCAGTAACATACTGGGGTCCATTATATCGACTTTCCCCTCCTTCAAAATTGCTGGCCTAGTGCCTACAGTAGAAATCATGGCAGTATTGGTAGAGGGTTGGACGCCATGCTTTGCAGCAAAGAGTTACGTCCCTTTATGATCTGAGTTCAAATCTCGCTGAGGTTAACTTTGCCTTTCATCCTTATGGGATCGATAAAATAAAGTACCAGTAATACACTGGGGTAATTACTGGCCTTGTGCCAAAAGTAGAAACAATTATTATTATGTTCGGTGGATTGGCAGTATCGGTGGAGGGTCGGACGCCATGCTTTCCAGCATAGAGTTATATCCCTTTACGGACTGAGTTCAAATCCAGCCGAGGTTAAATTTACCTTTTATCCTTACGGGGTTGATAAAATAAAGTACCAGTAATGTACTGGATAATTGCTGACCTTGTGCCAAAAGTAGAAACAATTATTATTATTATGTTCTGAGTTCAAATCCCGCCATGGTTATGTTTGCTTTTCATCGATGAATAAAATACCAGTGATGCACTGAGATCGACTTAATCGACTTTCCCTTTCCCCAAACATTGTTGGCCTTGAGCCTACACCAGAAACCATTATTATTAGTCATGTCACCGTAGACTGTGTCTATATTAACTTGGGCTACGTTCTTAGCCAATAAACTGCTATCTCAACTTCTGTGCTGTTGTTCAACCTGATAGAAATAGTAATAGCATCACTCTCAAATCACATGGCAGTGGAGACTTCTGGTGTTCTTCGCCCTAGTGCTACCACCATAGGCGCTGAGCTGGCCAGCCGTAGGTGTGAGCCTCGCAAGATGGAATGGCCCTTCCAGCGCATCTCCCTAACCATCCCCCGGGGAAACGCCTTCTCCATTCTGTCCGCCGGGGCCGTGGGGCGGCCAGCAAGTGGGACCACATTTGCTCACTATACAGAGAGATGGTGAGGGCGAGAGAGATGGAGCCGATGTCAGTGGGAGTTCGGTCCTTCCGTGTTCGGACACATGGCACCTGTCACATATGAATAGTCAAGAAATGAGATTCATGTATTCTAGGAAGGATAGTTGCGACCAAAGGACACACATATAAAACATCTCCAGTGGAAGAACGCATTAGAAAGTACTCAGTATACAAAAATACCACCTGGTCGTGACGACCGGATACTTTTGACATGTGTTTCTATATATATGTGCATGCATGTGTATGCGTGCTTGTGTGTGGATTTGGTAAATTTGTATTGAGAACGTATGTAATCATCAACGGAAAAATGTAAAAAAACTGTTTTTATGAAGGTAGACTCTTGGGATTTTGTTTTCTCCAACATCAGGTAACTGATACGGCTTTGTCACTTTCATAGCCCTAAATATGATGAGCTAGTAATGGGCATTTTGGAAATCTATAGCTAACTATGCTTCTGTTCATATATTGTCATATAAAAGATATCAATCACTACATATTGTAGCAAATTAACCTCCACCTACACTTAGATTTGACAGATTTATGATCAAAGACATTGCGAGCGGAATCATCCCGTCTTTTATATATATATATTTATGGCGGTGGATTGACAGTATCGGTAGAGGGTCTGACGCCATGCTTAACAGCTTTATGATCTGAGTTCAAATCCTGACGAGGTTAACTTTGCTTTCCATCCTTACGGGGTCGATAAATTAAAGCACCAGTAATACACTGGATTAATTGCTGGCCTTGTGCCAAAAGTAGAAACAATTATATATATATATGTGGGGGGGGGGATAAAGTGAAATAGTATCAACGACCTTCGTTAAAAATGATATATCTAACTATCGAAACGGCCGGAGCTCAATCTTTTCCCATATATATATATATATATATATATATATAATTTTTAACGAAGGTCGTTGATACTATTTCAACAATCTTTGGCCAATGTCTAGTTCACTCAATGAATCTGCCAGAATGCATTTGCAACACATATTTTAGCTAATAGCAGGTACGGTACATATATATATATATATATATATATATATATATATATATATATATATATATATATATATATGTAGGAGGTGAGTTTTATTGTAGTACAATAAAGCAATGCAGATATCGGATAAGTAGCACTCTACAGTTTGTAGGACTGGAGTATAAATAATAATATATAAGATCAAAAGATGGTTAAAAGAGTTCCATGTATTTTATTATGCGCATTTCAAAAACAAATATAATCATGCAATAACATTTGCGTTTTCGTCAGATAAAATAGGGAGACATGATATGAAGGTTAAAACACACTTGTGAATAGTGCAGTTTAAAATCAACATATGAAAAGTAGTTTTAGATTGATCTGTGATATTGGGAAAAAATTGAGAGGGGGGGGGTGGAAAGGATGAAAAAGAGGAGGAGATGAGAGTAAAAAGTGGAGGGGGAGGAGTATAATGAGGAAGGATGAAATAGGAGGAGAGATGGGTGATAGAGAGAGAGAGGTAGCTTTTATAACTGAGAAAAATATATTGTTTTACATAGAGAGGTTGAAAAACCGTTGGAAGATAATATATAAATTAAAAGAATTTGAAAATTAACGAAGAGAAAAATTTTAGAATAATGTTAAATTAAGGTTTGTATATTTAAGGGTTTAATAATATGTGCGATGAAAAGAAATTGTTAATATGTATTAAGAATAATATTTAAGGGTTTAATAATATGTACGATGGAAAGAAATTGTTGATATGTATTATTAAAAAATATAAAAATATAGCAATAGTAATGTAATTAAGGATATATTGTGAAAGAAGTAGAAGAGAGGATGAATCGGAAAATTCCTCAACTTCGCGGTGGAATTTATCGTGACGATGGACTCTTTACTATCTTAAATTGCAACATAATTAACCTTAATATTATTAAGAACGTAATCTCTTTAACCAACATAACTTAAAAATTGAATTTGATAACAGCATCAAACTAGCTAATTTCTTGGATGTATCTCTTAATCTTGACACTGGCCTATATTACCCTTACGATAAAAACAATGAGAACCTAAATTATGTTAATTTTAAATCTAACCACCCCACTAATATTAAGAATGCTATAGTTAGTAATATTGGAAAAAGAATATCTAACCTATCTTCTAATAAAAACATCTTTGATGCTAACGCCAATTACTATAATAACGCGCTTTCTAAAGCCGGTTATCCTGATAAAATCAAATATAGTAAAGAAACAAATTCTAGAAGATCTTACAGTAGAATAATTAATCATGATCCTTCCAATAACTTTAATAAAAGACCTAGATACAAAAACATAATCTGGTATAATGCTCCTTTCTCCATCTCTATTAATAATAATATTCCTAATTATTCTTTAGTGCCTTAAATAAATGCTTCCCTCCCTCACATATCTATAGTAAAATATTTAACAAACACACTATAGAATTCTCCTATTCGACCTCCTCCAACATCTCCAACATTATCTCTAAACACAACAATAAAATACTAAATACTAAATCTCTTCCTTCCAACACTGAATATCATAATAATAGTAATAGTACTCCCGACGTCATTGTTAACTCTAGGCTAATTTCTGCAAACCCAAATACAACGTCAAACGCACCTTCGCTAAATGTTCTTAATCCCATTCTAAATCAAGAAACTATTATTCCTATCGTAAATAACTTCTCCAATCCAATCTCTTCTATAGATAACACTAGGTCGCTTGTTAATAACTCTGTTAATCTCTCTAAACGCAATTGCAATTGCCCTGTTAAAAATAAATGTCCTCTCAACAACCATTGTCTTGAAAAGAACTTAATCTACGAATGTAAAGTTATAACTGACACCAATTCCTTTACCTATTTTGGCTCCACTTCCACCTCCTTTAAAGCTCGTCTTTATAATCATCATTCGTCTTTTAAATATCAACTTAAAGGAACCAACACGGCACTCTCAGAACTCATATGGTCCTTGAAAGACAAAAATATTAACTATAACATCTCTTGGAAAAAGGTTTCTTCTGCTTCCCCATACTTGAACAGTTCTCTATCCAAGACATACAATCTCTGTTTATGTTAAAATTTACCATTATATCTAATTTAGATTCTATAATAAATAGACACACTGACTTGTTCTCTCTCTGCTTGCATAAATTCCACAGAATATTCCATAAAGTATACAGCTAATATCTAATACTTTACCAATTTAAAATCCTTTTCTCAAAGGCACATATATATATATACATATATATTTCCTTTAAAATATACCCATCTTTCTACCTTATTTCAATGCTATTTATTATACATTATATAATACTAGTTACTCATTCTATTTCACTCCTATTTATCACTTCCCTTTCTTTCTTTTTCCTTTTTCTTTTCTTTTCTCTTTCTTTTAATTTCGAACCTCTAATCTGTACCTTTTCTTCCTAGACACTTCTCAATTATCATTGTGCTTAACGTAGAAACAATTATTACACAGCACAATATATTCTTACTTTATATCACCTTAAAAAAATCCTTCGTAAACATAAACACTTTTTTGACGTTAGATTATTCATCCTCAATTCATTATTTTTTTCTCCCTTTCATGCTCATCTAACTTATACATATTACACTTATTCATCCTCTCTTCTACTTCTTTCACAATATATCCTTAATTACATTACTATTGCTATATTTTTATATTTTTTAATAATACATATCAACAATTTCTTTCCATCGTACATATTATTAAACCCTTAAATATTATTCTTAATACATATTAACAATTTCTTTTCATCGCACATATTATTAAACCCTTAAATATACAAACCTTAATTTAACATTATTCTAAAATTTTTCTCTTCGTTAATTTTCAAATTCTTTTAATTTATATATTATCTTCCAACGGTTTTTCAACCTCTCTATGTAAAACAATATATTTTTCTCAGTTATAAAAGCTACCTCTCTCTCTCTATCACCCATCTCTCCTCCTATTTCATCCTTCCTCATTATACTCCTCCCCCTCCACTTTTTACTCTCATCTCCTCCTCTTTTTCATCCTTTCCACCCCCCACCCCCACCCACCCCTCTCAATTTTTTCCCAATATCACACATCAATCTAAAACTACTTTTCATATGTTGATTTAAAACTGCACTATTCACAAGTGTGTTTTAACCTTCATATCATGTCTCCCTATTTTATCTGACGAAAAAGCAAATGTTATTGCATGATGATATTTGTTTTTGAAATGCGCATAATAAAATACATGGAACTCTTTTAACCATCTTTTGATCTTATATATTATATATATATATATATATATATATATATATATATATATATATATATATAATGGAAGTCAAGTACCAAATAACTTTAAGGTGTTAGTGTGAAATTTGAGATGGATCTTATTACTATTTCTAGCAGGTAGAGTGACAACTTAAGGGATCAATTCTTTGTTTATATATCCATGAATCTGTTCTAATATGTAAATATAACTTTTGTTATAGATTGTATAGTAGTTGCTTATGAGGTAAATATGCATTTATTAATGGAACTCAACCATGCCGTTCAAAACAGAGCTATGACAATAACTCAACAAAGACTTCTTCTTCTTCTTCTTCTTCTTCTTCTTCTTCTTCTTCTTCTTCTTCTTCTTCTTCTTCTTCTTCTTCTTCTTCTTCTTCTTCTATTTCTTCTTCTTCTTCTTCTTCTTCTTTATACTTACTACAAATACTATAAAGTTTCCCATATATACTATGGTATATTGAAAAAAACTTCGATTATCTGCGATTATTCATGCAAGTAGTAGACAAATTCTCCCTCAGGAGATGTTTAGAGTCTAACAAGCTCTAGTAAATATAATGAAAATAAGTAAAATAATATCACTTGATATTCATAATCCCTTCACTGCGTTCCCTAACGATCTTCATTATGTTTACCTGTGGAGGTTTAATATGACCGAAAGATATCCGTAAATTTCAACAATTTGTTTAAAAACTAAATACACTCTCGTGATACATTTTCTATTTCATTTAGATAAATTTATTGAAGTTAACACCATTACTTGTTTTTAGATTTTAAACAGCCCTAGAAAATATCTCTTATTCGCATGGATATATTTAGTTCTTTCGACACCCTATATTACATATCCGAGACCCTACTGCATGACGATACGTCTATATCAGTGATTCCCAAACTGGGGTCTGTGGTCTCCTAGGGGACCGCGAAGCGATTTTGGGGAGACCCCGAAGACAAAGCCAAATTTTCATGGTATACTGTGATTGAAGTTTTAAATCTAGGAAGCAATTTTTCTTAAATAAACATTTGACGCGAACATGCAAACCATAGGAGGTTCATTCCTGCATTATATGCGGATAGCATGTTAATACCTGTCTAGACAGGTATGGCAGGGGTATGGATAACCAATGCAGGTACGTTAAGTACATGCGCAGACGCAATGTACCCCGGCGTATACACCTGTATGTTCAATATTTGTCTCACGTGATACGATTGCAGACTTACTACCAAACAAAGTTATTTATTTACAGTTTGACCTGAGTTAGAAGACTTTCTTTTTGCAAGTGGTCTTTACATTGATGCGATTCTTGTTTCATAAACATAACTTGGCTTTACGAATCTCCCTCTTTACAAGCACATCTTAACTCCATTTTTTAAATGTAAGTTCGTTTATCTTTTTCTTCCTGTTTCATCTATTTATGTATCAGGCTGGTAAACGGCCAAATTTGATTTATGGTCCAAACAAAGGACTATTATCTTATTAAAGTACTTCGTTAAATTGAATGATTTTTGTCATGAAAAAATATATATTTTGCCTACGAATTGTGTTTTTCCCCAAATGGAGGAAATAGTTAGGTTTTGTAAACGAGACTTACTTTGCAATAGCTAGTTTCTTCTTCCCGTATTTATGATATCCCATTTTGTTTACTTTGCTTTATTTTGATTACAAAGCTGAGGAGGCGTTAATTCGAGGAATTTATTGAGGGTAGTACAGATTTTATCTGTGCTGTATTTTCGGTATTTCAACTCCTATTTAGGAGTTACTGAGTGTAGCTGATGAGGACTAACAGTTCGAAACGTGTCCAGTACTTGGTACGATTTATGCCTCAACAATTTCATTTTTGCCTCTGTTCAGTAGCTTTAGCTACACGACCTCGATTCCTTGAAATTTTAAGGTCTTAGTCAGCCAATCGCAATCGCGTTGGTTTACTAACAGTTGTGTGATTTCAAATCAATTCTGTATTACTGGTGAGGAATCTACTTGAATAAGTACATATTCAACAATTGTTTCTATAAAAACGCATATCCAATTAGCAAAACCTCTTTAGAAAGCATTGAACGTGATAGCAGTTTTGGGCATTTTGATACTACTTAAATTAAATCGTAGTAGAATTGTCATGCATTTCATAAAAGTCTGTCTTTGAAAATTTTTGGAAATGCTGCCATATGATATGGGACCGCGGGGTATCCAAAAAATGGTAAGGGGACCGCCGAAAAATAATTTAGAAAAGTTTGTGAACCACTGGTCTATATCAATATTAACTTGTATTCTACTAAAATTTCATTTGGCGTACTGATGATTTCTACAAACATCTGCTCTTCTTACATTGAGGACTGTGTATCCCGCTAAGCGTCTATTCCTTATTGTCTAACACCCTTATTGTCACATACGGCTTTGTATTAAATATTTACTTCAATCTTTCTTTTTCCCTTTTCCGCCCACCTTAATAACTAACCTTGAAACACATAAGCTGATGATTGACAGCATTAATCTCACCACACTATAGCCCAATTCCTGAACATGTTGAGAAATACCATTCGTCTGGGCGTAATGGATCGATAAAATAAACAATAAGTTTTCACTTTAACCTTTAATGTCAGATTTACATCCAAAAGAACTGTTCAAGACGGTTTATTTGAAAGTGTTTTCTCATCCCTTTGCTATGTGAAGCCACTCCAAATTCAAGGATATGCTATCGAGACAACAAGAAAACGTTTAGGTGTTCGCTTGACCGGATAAAAATCCCACCCTATCCTCTTATGTAAAAATGAAAAGAACGATATAGTCATAAATATACAATGAAGGCAAATAGTTTTTATTGCAGGCTTGCTCGACCAAGTTTGAACTGGAGATAAACAATAACTATACGACTGCCCATATTAACACAAGTGTTCACTTGGCTACACCTGCCAGAAATGCTCTGTCTTTCAAACAGTTTTCAAGCCTTAAATGTTTCCAACAGTTCCAGATTTCGAAATTCCCTGTTGTTTTGAAATTTTGAGAAATAATGGAAAGATATGATAGAGGCCCACTGACATTTACATAATATGACAATATTTCATGGTCTTGCATCAAACGTCATCCAGAATATAAATGTCTAAGAATGGTACAACTTACAGAGAGTCAAGTTCAGCATTGGTTGAATCTCAGATAAAATCCGTGTTTTCTTCCCCCACCAATTCAACATTTAGAACGTATATTTAGGAACGTATATTTATGAACGTATATTTATGAAACTAATTGAATATACAAAAAAGGTAACTGTGTTATGTGACTAGAGACGATATATTTATAAAATAGGTTTTTCTGTGTGAAATAAAAGAATAAAAATTCGTATATATCTATTTCATTTTTCTCCAGTTACTGTATGGTAAATTTTGCGCAGTTGCATGTTAGTTAGAACTTTTAAAGCCATTGCATTTGATCTTTGGAGAAAATTAACTGTGAAAGTAAAGCATCATATTTCGGAAGCGTGGGAAGAGAAGAAGTGTGTTAAGTCACGTGTAAAGAATGTGCAATTAGGAAGGACTGAAACATCAACCCTAGAATGCTAATGAAATGCACTCAATTCTAACAGCAACTAAAACATCAACAATAACAAAACAAAACACCAACATAAGAACAGAACCAAAATTCCTCTGTTTCAGATGACGACGTGCATAAAAAAAGAACACAAACAGTAAGAAGAAAGTAAAACATGTTGCTGTCGAAAAGATGCCAGATGCAGCAATATCAATAAGAAGAATAACTACAAACATAACTATATTAACAACAGAATCACAAAGTATCAATAGTAGAATGCAACAGTAACAGTGACAACAACTATAGCAACAATAATCAGGACAATAACTTAAATGAAAACAACAACAGTAGCAACAACAATAACACCAACTGTGATAACAACAACGACTATAACAACACTTAAAACAATGATAAGGGAAGTATCAAACACATGAACATGAGCAACAACTTCAAACATTATCACAATAATAACAACAATAAAAGCAACGATAGCAACAGCAGTATCAAATACTACAACGAAACTAACCATAATGTAACTAAGATAATTGTTTCTAATTTTGGCACAAGGCCAACAATTAACTAGTACATTACTGGTACTTTATTTTATCGACTCCGTAAGGATGAAAGGCAAAGTTAACCTCGACGGGATTTGAACTCAGACCGTAAAAGAACGTAACTGTGCTAGAAAGCATGGCGTCCAACCCTCTACCGATACTGCCAATTCACGGCAGATAATGTAACTAAGATAATGTGGTACGAGGTGGAAAGACTACATTCATGGGTTCTAAGTTGAAATCCTACTGGGTTTGACTTTGTCTTTCATCATTAAAGTGTTGAAGAAATAGAAACCTATCATTTGGAGTCAAGTAAATCGACTACACCGTTTCTATCAAACATGTAGTCAGGTCCCTATGCTAGAAATCAATAAATATAGATTAAGAACTGTGAATGCTAGAATTGGTAGAACAACGAACAATTTACCTAACAGCCTTTATTTTACGTCGTTTTACGTTCTGCATTCAAAGGCAACCAGAGTCAACTTTGTGCTTTCGGGGTCGATAAAGAAGATATTGTCAAGTCGGCTCTAATTGAGCAGAGCTATGATATAAGGCGTTCCAGATAAGTTCATCTCATCTTTTATAAATGTTTTACTAATTTGTTAAATATGTTCTTCCTTTTTCAAGGTGGGCAAATTTTAAAGCAGTTAATGTCGGAAAAAATGTTACCGGCTTTTTACTTTCTGATTTTATGGTCAACATGAAATAAAATCCACGTCTAAAGCGGTGGATTGGCGGACATTTTAGAGCGTTGGACAAAATATTGTGCTGATTTTCCCGTCTCTTTATGATTTGGGTGCCTAGGCAGGTATGGTGAACTTGTCAAGATTATGTCGACAAGTTGACCACTTGTAAAAGAAATAACTGAAAATGTATGATAAGCACCTATTGCTTGGATAGAAAGTTACCTGGAGTCATTCGTGCATCTGATGTTACAAAGAAGGAAGAGAGATTTGGCTGCTATTTCTCGCAAGTCAAGCAATCACCTCCTACATTATCTTGAGAAAATACTAGTAATTTACTACGATTGATTATAACTCCTTTTTCCCTTCTCAACATTTACTCTATTACTCTATTACGTGTTCCAACCGACAGGCTGAGGCCATGCTGGGGCACTACCATTGGCAGATTTTAACCTATATTGCTGATCATCCATAATATCAGTCTACTTTTCACGCAAAGTGTTCAACGAAATCTACAATATAAAAAACATCTTTAATATATAAAACAAATCCTAGTGTTCCGCTTTAAACAACCTTAACTATGAAACGAAATCGAAGATATAATTGAAATCATTCAGATAATGAAACAATGTTATGAAAATCTATAAATGTTAGCATCAACATAAAAGTAAGAACATTCATAAAATATAGAATGTCTACAGGTCCACATTAGTTATAATTATTCTTGTTATTGTCATTGTTGTTGATAGTGCTGTCGTTAATTATGATATCGCTGAGTGTATAGATTTATTCCTATCATATTCCTCCTGGCCATAATATTTTTTATTAATTCCTTTCAGACATCTTATTTCATGGAATAGTAATCTTTGCTGGAAATAATACAATTATTTGCTATTTATGTTTCAGAGTTGGAGAATGACACTACATAACTTAGAGAAGTATCCACTATATCAAGCAAATGAAGCCTCTACGAAGTCACTGGAGTTGCTAGAAGGAGCTGTCCAATCTACCTCGAATCACACCCTACTGTCTTTAAAAAAGTGTAGCATATGCTGAATTTGTGAAAAGACGGGATAGTCGTGAATAGAACACCTTTCATCATAGGTCATCTCGATCATTGCTGATCTGTGGCTAAATAACAACAACAGTATCGTTATATTTACATTGTCTCTCGTCCTGTTAGAAATAGTAGTTAAATGTCTCTCAAATAGATGAGATGACTGCAGTTGAATAGACGTTGCTTGCTCAGTGAACGCTAAATTAAAACTAAACAACAAAAGCACTAGCGAACGAGAGAGCCTCTACACAGTTGCTTGACATGTTAAAAATAGCAGCGGTATATCTATAAAATTAAAGTTTCCCCTCTTTAAAAAAGAAGGCTATATTAGAAAATATTACCCTGTGTGCACACTACCTGTAAAAAGACAAAATGGACACGGCTTGATCTCCTTTGATTATATTTTTACTTGATAAGGGTTTACCTGGAGTTGAAAACTATAACGATCAAGCGACTTACCAATTAGACAGTTTCTATGTGGTCACCCATCCTGCAAGAAATAGCAGCCAGATTTAAACATTCACTATCCTAAAAAGTAGAAGGACACATATAGTGTAGTCCTAGATGATAAGGACTTACCTGGAATTGAAAACTACAACGATGAGTCGACGAACCAACCAGAAGGTTTCTATGTGATCATACTAACCTTCTAGTTTACCCACCATATATCAGAAGAATAGGGGTAGGTGTAAAAGCAAACCTCATTATCCTCAATTCGGTGTCCAAGTCTACCCTTACCTATGGTCATGAATCTTGGGTAATCGCCGAAAGAATGCGACCTAAATGGGTCCATCCGAGGAGTCCTTCGAGTAATGTATTCGATAGGGTGGTAGCCCATTCTGCAAAAAGTAGCAGCAAGAAAAACTAGGAGATATATAATGTAGTCCTAGATGCCTCTAAAAAGTCAGGTGTGTTACGGTTTGAATACCATAGGTGATAACAGCTCGAAAAAGTCAGGTGTGTCACGGTTTGAATGCTCTAGGTGATAATGTAGCGCTCTCTAGATAAAGGGATGTAGCTAGAGTTACTTCCTATAGAATTTCTAGAACATTCCTTGGACTTCCGTTCCAGGTATTATAAAAGAAAGAGAAAAGGGCAATCTTCCTCTCTTAGGCAGCAGGCTCTTGAACTGACTTCACCGAGCACAAATATGTTAAGCTTTTTCCAATTCTATCTTGTATTTCAGGATACAATTCTATTACTTCATGATTTTATTACCAATATGTAATGCACACACCACAATAAAAATACAAACTGTTATTGATACTCGTTTGAAATACTCGTCATGTTTCACTTTGTTACGTTGAATGTAGAGAGGTAATTCTAACTAGGAAAAAAATCATATAAAATTCTTCTATGTCTTCTTTTGAATTAAATTAGTGGTTGGCATGCAGTGGTATTTACCGGAGTAAATAATCCAATAACCAACCCACTAAAATAACAATTGGAAAGGGAACTATCAACACAGTAGAGAACAGTTGTGATATACTATACGAACGACATGGTGGAGACAACTATCAACACGGTGGGGACAGCTAAGAGTCATTATGTACTAACGACACGGTGGAGAGTTAGCTAAGAGTTGTTACATATAATCAGCACGTAGACAAACTGGATATTGATTTCTAACTTTGGTTCAAGGTCATACGTCGTTGCTGTTGTTGCTGCTGCTATTGTTGTAGTTGTTGCTTTACTTGTTATTGTTGTTGTAGTTTAAGTTGTTGTTATTGTTGTAATTTGCGTTGTTTTTGTTGTTGTTCTTGTTATTGACGCTGCCGTTTGTTGTTGTTGTTGTCGTCGTCGTCATCGTTGTTGTTGTTGTTGAATTAACATGATATACCAGCTTCTAATTTTAATTACAAATATCACCCTACTGTATTGGAAATTTGTGGAAAAAAAAACCCTAAATTTAGCCACCTTACTACCTAATATAGGCGATGAATTGGCAGGGTCGTTAGAACGTCGGATAGAATACTTTATGGTATTTATTTCGGCTCTCTGCTCTCTGAGTTCAAATCCCGCCGAGGTCAACTTTGCCTTTCATCCTTTCGAGGTCGGTAAAACAAGTACCAGTCTAGTACTGGAGTTGATTCTTCCTCTATATCTCTTTCTCATTTCCTCTCTCTCACTTTCTATCTTTCTCTGGAAGAAATCTGCTGTACTCAGGCCTGTAGAAGGATGAGCTCCACCAGGATTAAAAGGCCCAAGAAACGCCGTATGTCAATACGGCGCCCCTATGACTCTATCAGGAGTTACGGGACGATACATACATACTACCTAATACTTTCACGATTTCTCAAAAACTTGCCGCAGAGTGAATCGGCTGTTCGTCATCTGGTTTGAAATTGTCAATAGCCTTACATCTTTTTGCCAGACACTTACCTCAGATTTTACCTGAGAGGCTTAAAAATGAAATTTCTCTATAATTACAGTTATTGACCCCACAAAAACAAGACGGTGTAGGACAGAATAAACTACAGACATTTACTTATTCAGGCCTGCCAAACTCTAAAAACCCAAACGGGGAGTATCATGAAAAAAGTGCCCCAAAACGGGAAGAAATGAGGCAAAATGGGAGAATTTTACAAGAGAAGACATCTCTCATCCACCCCAAAGTGTGTGGGAGATCTCCCCGTCAGACGGGAAGAGTTGACAGGTCTGCTTATATGAACACATAGGAATAATTTAGTCATCAACCCGCAACCTATAGAAGAAAACGACGGAAATGTAGATAGAGAACAAAGCGGGATGTTTTTACTGCATTCGTCTATAACACTGGTCAACACACTTGTTGCTGACTTGGGTTTTGTTATTGTTTTTAGCTAATTTTCAGGTGCTGATTTCAAATATGGCATTTATTTTTTCTTATTATTTTTTCTTAACGCATCAAGCATAGAATTGCGGCCCTTTATGAGTTCAAATCCCACCGAGGTTAACTTTGCCTTTCATCCTTATGGGGTCGATAAAATAACGTACCAGTCACGCACTGGGGTCGATTTAATCGACTTTCCCCTCCCCCAAAATTGCTGACCTTGTGCCTATATAAGAAACCATTATATAGCACATGTCTATCTTATTATGCACTGTATGAGTAATATAATTTACTTAGGATTTATTACTAAGTCTTATAGCTTGAAACCATAAGTTATAATGTCAATCGAATCCGAATATAAGATAACATTAACTTTTATTAAATATATCTTGTTAATTCTCAAATAAAATGGATAAAGCACAAACAATCGTACACTAACCAACATATTATAAGTCGAGTATGTCACAGAGATTCGTACAAATCTCATGGTCATTTATGACCGAAGGGGGTTCTTTACCCTTACCCTTATATATATATATATATATATATATATATATATATATATATATATATATATATATATATGATGTGAGAAAAAACCACAGACCCTCCATCTCAACTCACCTTTTGAAAAGCAGAAGAACTGCGAAACCGGTAAAGGAACTAAATAAATATATATATTTTTTTTAAAAATAAGACTCCAGTTGCATTTTCGATTTCATCTCTTTTTCTTTATACTTTCACTCGTGTAGGACACCTCGGTTATTTTTAATTTTGTAAAAAAAACCTCACTTTCTAATATATATATATATATATATATATATATGTGTGTGTGTGTGTGTGTGTGTGTGTGTGTGTGTGTGTGTGTGTGTGTGTATAAATATATATAAATATATAAGTAGAAGGACTATCATTAGATTCGAAAATAGTTACTGGGAAGGAAAAAACGGACAGAGTAGCTTCGATATCACAATGGGATCTAACGACTCAGCGCAAATAACGGACGTGGTGGGAATATATATAGCGCACAACTTACATAAGGAATTCAATAACCTCCAAGGAGGAATCTACAGAGACGATACACTCCTGCTAGCCAAAAGCTTAAATAATCAAAACATGGAAAGATTAAGAAAAAACATTAGAGTATTCTTCAAAAAACTAGGCCTAGGTATCACTTTCGAACTTAACTAAAGAAAAAGCAAATTTCTTAGATGTTACTCTCAACCTAAACACAGGATTAATAGAACTCTTCCATAAGAATAACGAAAATCTAGCCTACATTAGTTATAACTCAAACCACCCCCGATCCATAATTAACACCATAGCACATAGGCGGGATATTCTGAGGGGTATACTATCTTCGA
>OZ024740.1:313530657-313533157 GCA_964016885.1 Eledone cirrhosa | reverse complement strand
AATTATATAAAATAGAACATAATATAATATAATCATAAAATAAGATAAAATAAGATAAAATAAGGTAAACTAAAATAAAATAAAATAGACTAAATTAAAATAATATAATATAAGATATAATTAAATGTAATTAAATAAAATAAATGAATAAATAAATAAATAAAATTAAATAAATAAATAAAATTAAAATTAAAATTAAAATTAAATTTAAATAAATAAATAAATAAATAAATAAATAAATAAATAAATAAGTAAGTAAATAAGTAAATAAATAAATAAATAAATAAATAAATAAATAAATAAATAAATAAATGGAATTAAATAAGTAAATAAATAAAATTAGATAACATGAAATGAAATAAAATAAAATAAAATGAAATAAAGTAAATTGAGATAAGATATATATTTTTTTAGAATATATCTCTTGAATATATCAGGGGCCCACGAAGGCACTAAGTGTCACAGTTATGTGTATCACTTGACCATTCTTTTAAAATATATTTCTTGAAAATATCAGGGGCCCACGAAGGCACTAAGTGTCACAGTCACCAGTATCACTTGACCATTGCAAGGCAATGGAGGCGTCCCAGGTTGGGCAGTCTCAAAAGTTCACTCGAAAGTCGCGGGTGTGCATTCACACAGTTGAGCGGTGGGGTAATCACAAACCGGTTCACACCCGGGCAGGAGTCCAATGGTCAGAGAGAGGTGCATCGAAGGAAGGTAGGAGAATTCACGTGCATTAGCAAGCGAAGTGCAGGCGGGTTAGCCAAAGCAAGCAGACACAGTTGGAGCGCATACAAAAGATATATAAAAAGACAGAAGATATATAAAAAATAGCTTCAAGAGCCATGAAGTCACCGCATTGGGACATCACAAGATTGTACACATCAATATGTTCAGCACGTATATGCACATATACACACCACATGCATATGCAGAGACGGTATACATATATATATATATATATTTTTTTTTTATATACAGACATATACAACCACCTACACCCATACACATATAAATGTATACACGGACACACACGCACACACACAGCGTAGGACACCCGGGTCAAAGCTGATATTAAACACCGAAATACCACATTAGGCCAGACCCACCACCACGGATAATATATTCAAAATAAATACATACGATGAGATGTAGTAAAATAAAGTTGAAATCCTACGGAGATAATCGTGTCCGCACGTGCCATTGCCCGATTCAAGTGTACACAGACCGTTAGTAACTACGGAGGGCTATCGGGGCCAAAACGTTACTTTCGGGATCATAACAACGACCGTCAATATATGGAAGGCCGATCGTGCTAGAAAGACTACAACCCCGGGCAAGAGCTCCCAGAAGTCAGCCTGTAGATCTTAAACCACAGAATATGAGGGCAACACGTACATGCGCCACGTATCTACTGCTTACGGCGGGATGGCACAGGTCCGCCCACAGTTACAGGCTAAATTTCTATTAGTGCAGCCTAAATCACAGTACACGCTTTACATAAATACATTACATCACAACTCATGCGCATACAGAGGTACAGATCCACAAGATATACGTCAGGATAGACCCACCAATGCACCAATGGTGGGTAGGCGAGCGTGGATGGGTTACATCCGCTGTGCCAAACAGGGGTGCTTATTAACATACACACCCACTCACCTGTACACCCCAATATCCAGATCAATATCCTCCCACAGGCATACGTATACATTCACCGACTCATATACATAGACGACCAACAATAGGAGACAGTTACACACAATCAGAGACAGTTACACAAGACAGCCCAACTGGAGGAATAAGGAAGTGCTAGCTAACAGGTTTAAAGTAGAAGAAAGAGCTTAATATTCGGTGGGGGCAAGAGGAAAATATTTCAGACTTTCTATTTAGTAGAGGGCATTTAGCAAATATAATAGAGTGGGATTCGGCAAGGCATAGGTTACATACTCTATTATGAGGAGTATATGGATGGGATTTAGCAACCTGCCGCCAAGTAAGTGTGTAATGTGTTCGTGCATGTATATGTTCGGTCATGCACATGTATATATATATATATATATACATGTGCATGTGTATAAATTCGTGTATGTGTATGTGTATGCACTCATCAATGTGTGTCTTTACTCATCAATGTGTATGTATATACACTCATCAATGTTATGTGTATACACACTCATCTATGTGTATGTATATACACTCATCTATGTGTATGTGTATACACTCATCTATGTGTATATACACTCATCAATGTTATGTGTATACACACTCATCTATGTGTATGTATATACACTCATCTATGTGTATACACTCATCAATGTGTATGTGTATACACTCATCTATGTGTATACACTCATCAATGTGTATGTGTATACACTCATCTATGTGTATACACTCATCTATGTGTATGTGTATACACTCATCTATGTGTATACACACTCATCTATGTGTATGTGTATACACACTCATCTATGTGTATACACTCATCTATGTGTAT
>OZ024740.1:313523157-313528157 GCA_964016885.1 Eledone cirrhosa | reverse complement strand
TGTATATGTTTTTATTAGCCGAGAGGCTGGTGTGACTAAAACATCACCGATTTGTTCCAATATACTGATCAAAATAAGTTTAAAGTTTGGTACAATTATTAACAGGAAATTCTATGTAATAGTCATAGTAGATCCTCGGTTAATCAACACACATGTAAACAAATACGCGCCCGCGCACATATATATATATATGAAAACAGGGAGAAAGAGACGATTATGAGGAAGAAAAATATTTTTTTTCCTTTTTTTTTTGTCTCTCTCTCTCTTTTTTCTGGGCTAGAAAATAATTAAAATGAAATGTTTTACTTTGTGTGAAGTGTTAAGGTATTAGTTGATTTATTTATTATTTAACAATGGCATTTATTTATCTATTTATATATTTAATTACTGTCTATTACCGGTTTCTGCATTTATATGCATTATCAAATGATAGTGAAATGTATTAGTGTGGTGTCGAACATGTTAAACAGAAGGTGCAGAAAGAATAATGTTATATACAAACAAGGTTTAAGAAGTGAAAAGAAAAAAGAAAAGGAAAGAAAAACGTGCATAATGTGGAACGTAAAAAGTCAATGTGGAAGAAAAGTTAATGTTATTTACAAGCACAGTCATTGAAGTTAAGCAGTTCAAAATGTGTTAATATCGCAAGAGTGCTTAGTTGAACCATGGTTTCCGTGAAGGAGGCAAATGGTGGCCTGTAGTTTGATATGATATATATATATATATGTATATGTATATATGTATATATATATATATATATATATGTATAATATTCCCTACAACTTAGCCAAGAAAATCTGTACTATACGGCTACAAGAACTAAAGGACACACTCATAGGCAGGAACTACCCTGCATCACTAATTGACAATGGAATCCAACGTGCCCTAAAACTCAGTACCCAGGACCTTAGACACCCTAAAGTAAATCAACCGAAACTAAAAGCTCTTCCATACATCTCCACACACAACCCCCTCAACAATGAGGCCTTTGACATCATCCTGCGTTAAAAAAGGACCATAGAATGAACCAAATCCTTCGAACACACGATATCATAAAGAGCAAAAGACAATCTAAGTCAATGAAAAACATCCTAACACATGCCAAAGTACTGCCAACCACAACAACGAAATCCACAGTAAAAAAATGCGATAGACCCAACTGTGGCATATGCATCAACCTAATAGAGGGTTCGGAATTCTATTTCAAAGAAGGACAACGTTTTATAGTAAAACACAATTTCACATGCGCATCAGAAAATCTAATATATGTATTAACTTGCTCAGGTTGTCGACAACAATACATAGGCCAGACTAAGCACAGCCTCCGCCAACGCATGACTGTCCATGCAAATTAAAATACGGGAATACAGAAAAATACCACTGAGTGAACACATTGATACCTGTGTCACCCAAAATCATCCCAACTTTAGAATCTTTCCCCTCTACAAATTTAAAGATAATGCCACCTACACCCAGCGCATCAGCAAGGAATCTCACTTTATTAACAAATATGGACCCCGCCTAAACACTTCTCCCTAAGACGAACCCACAACATACACACGTCAACATACATACCTACATCAGCATACATCCTACATAGATTTCTATCCACATATAAACACAATGACATACGTAAACACACATGTTCTATGGTGCAACACAAATATACACAAATTTGCATACCTTTTGATGTTTATAGATATAAACGTGCCGACACACAAACATACATATACGCACACATGCATTGCACCCTGATGGGCACATACATATATGTACACAAGTATTCCCATACGGCAGGGCCTAATGGATTCCCATTGCAGTACGTACAATCTGGACACTCACACACACCTTGGTCTTATGACAATACTATACATCATTTCACCCCTTTTATTATTAATGTTTTTGATGTTCTTTTGAGAGAATCGTTTTTGCAAATTACTGAAAATATCGAATAATGTACACCATTTTTACCAGTATCACAAAAATACTGGTCCATCCACACACACACATACACACATACACACACACACATACACACACACATACAGACGCGTACACTAACATACAAACAGACATACACACACACACACACACACACACACTTCTCCGTATAAGACAAGAGCTGAAACATATCTTTCAACATGTTAAAATATCCCCCACACACGTACACACATTCCTACTGACCGAATTTATTTCCTCTACCACGAACCACTCTGCTACACACGCACACACACGCACACACACACACACACACACACACACACACACACACACACACACACACACACACACACACACACACACACACATATTTGTCTTAATAAACTTATTTTTCAGTGACTTCTCAATCAGGCTAAAAAGAACACTCTTCGACAAACCTACATTTGGCGCAAAATCAATTTTTAACATTCACGTGACCTCTACCGACCAATCAAAATTGTTTTGACTACAAGAATTTTTGCAACACGAATTGGCGCGAAATTTATAGTACTCATTCACGTGACATTCAACAACCAACCAAATCTTAATACCTCTGGAGCCACTTTTTTCACATAAAACAGGAAGATTTTCCAAAACTGATCAGATTAGAGCAAACATCACGAGCGCTCTATCTCAAAAAAGCATTAGAAATGCGCAACCGGTAAAAACTTTAAACTAAAACTGAATACTAACCAACACTTATTACTAATTTATACTTATTCCTAATTAAACTATTTTTCACTGGGAAAAATTTGTCAGCATTTTCTTTTCCTTTTACTAATATATATATATATATATATATGTGTGTGTGTGTGTGTGTGTGTGTGTGTGTGTGTGTGTGTGTGTGTGTGTGTGTGTGTGTGTGTGTGTGTGTGTGTGTGTGTGTGTGTGTGTGTGTGTGTGTGTGTGTGTGTGTGTATGTGTGTGTGTTTATATATATTAAATGTATATATTGAGTTAGGAACTCAAAATTAAGAAAGAGATATTTCTGAGCCGTAATAGAATATAAAAGAAAAAACGAACACAGATATATAGATATATGTGTTCAAATCATAAGGGACCTGATTCGCTAAGGTGAAAAGAATACTAACTATAGACAATTGGGTTCGCTTGTCTCAATTTAAGAAAAAATTAAGACAATAAATACAAACCGGAATTTCTTTTATATTCTATTATAATATGTTTATATATATATATATATATATATAAAATTTGAGTATGTGTTGATTAGTTACCGATACTTCAGTATGCAGTGTAAAGCACTCAACGAGGTGCGCAGGTGGATCTGTTCACTCCGGAGTAATTTAAAAAGAAGAGGTGTAAGTCAACAGGTTAAAATTAACTTCGTTTATACATATTCGGTATTATATATATTTCGGTGATAACCATTATTCAACAGCTATGAGCTCATCAGACAGCTAGAACTTGAACGGAAAAAACAGAAAAACATAATGATGGACTAAAGTTTACCTCTGTTATTTCGATCTTTTGATATGCTCAGTCCCGAAGTATTGAGTTGTTTTCTCAAAGAACTGGTGGGATATCATATATATATAGAAGTGAATATGAATAAACGAAGTTAATTTTAACCTGACTTACACTCCTTGTATTAATATATATATGTGTGTGTGTGTGTGTGTGTATGTGTGTGTGTGTGTGTGTGTGTGTGTGTGTGTGTGTGTGTGTGTGTGTGTGTGTGTGTGTGTCTGTGTGTGTCTGTGTGTGTGTCTGTGTGTATGTGTGTGTGTGTGTGTGTGTGTGTGTGTGTGTGTTGAATTTCATATTTCTAAAAAAATATGGTATGTTTATAAATAAACATTTAGAAAGCCATAGCTATGAATAACACACTGGCAGCTAACGCCACCAGGCAGTGCCCGGCAGAAGCAAGGGGACAATCGTCGATGCATTTCGAACTCAACTAGTTCTCATCAGGACGATCTCTCCCGTTCTTGCAACTGCCGGACTTTGAAAACGGGCGAAAATATATAGTTTTTTCGTCTCTGTAAATGAGGTGATTAATCTCATTTGCATATGAAGCTGTATAAGTTGGCTCAACTTATAATAGAATTTAACCTGACTTATAATTAGAATTTAGCTTCGAACATAGCTGTATACAAATATGTATTTGAATTTCGTATTTCTAAAGAAATACGGTATGTTTATAAATAGCTGCCGGTGTTTTTGCATAGCTACGATTTTCTAAATATTTATTTATAAACATACCGTATTTCTTTAGAAATACGAAATTCCAATACATATATGTATACAGCTATGATCGAAGCTAAATTCTAATTCTAATATATATATAGTTTAAGAAAACGACAAAACGGAGGTATAAAAAGTCTTATTGATTTCACGCTTTTTATAGAAAATGGGAAAGAAATTTCAATGTATCGGGCTTAAGCCCTTCTTCGGAGTACATACAAAAGATAGCTACAGGATCACAAAGGATAGATAGAGAAAATAAAAGGTAGTTCAAGTAATAAAAAATTGAATATAATGAGAGTAGACAAGACAAACCGTTAGGTTGTCTTGCTAACGATTTAGGAACGCAAAGTGAAATATGTGTATTAGTGTCAATATTATGTGTACGTGCATGTGTATATATAAACGTGTTTTTTTAAGGTTTATTGTGTAAAGTATCAAAATTTGTGTGTGTTATGGATATATATATATATATATATATATATATATATATATATATATATATATATATATATATATATTATATATATAATTATAATTATACCATTTTTGTTGGGTAGAACTGGTCATTCTGGTTAGTAAACCATGATGCAATAAATTAAAGCCCTTGACGTTATACAAATCCTAGTGCAGAAACGGAGTTAAATATTCATGGTAAACCATCCCATAACATTGAATTGGCGAGCGATCCCCGAATCAAATCTATTTCTATCTTCTGTTTGTGTCTGCCGCAATCCTGTTATCTAATATAACTAATTTTGCAATTCACACCTGATGAAATCGCCTACATTTTGCATCATAATCGAATGATGTAA
>OZ024740.1:313470657-313518157 GCA_964016885.1 Eledone cirrhosa | reverse complement strand
TGGTGGTGTTGGTGCTGCTGTTGGTGTTGGTGGTGTTGGTGATGTTGGTGGTGTTGGTGGTGGTGGAGTTTGTGGTGTTATTGTTGGTGTTGTTGGTGTTGGTGCTGTTGGTGCTGTTGTTGGTGTTGGTGGTGTTGGTGGTGTTGGTGATGTTGGTGGTGTTGGTGGTGTTGGTGCTGTTGTTGGTGTTGGTGGTGTTGATGTTGTTGGCAGTAGTGTTGTTTCAATCGTACTAGTTGTACCTCTTGGCTGCTTCATTGTTCTCGTTGTTGTTGTTATGACATGTGCCATTGCTGTTCTCTCTGTTGTGTTATTTACGAGCTTTAATGTATTGTGATTGTTGTTCGGATTTCTTTTGGCTGGCATCGTTGTCGTCGTCATCGTCGTCATCGTCGTCGTCCTCATTGCCGTTGTCGTACTGTTGTTATTATTAAGGTAGTGGAAGGCATTTGGCAGTATCGGTAGAGGATCGGACGCCATGCTTTCTAGCATAGTTATGTCCATTTATAGTTTGAGTTCAAATCTCGCCGAGGTTAACTTTGCCTTTCATCCTTACGGGGTCGATAAAATAAAGTACTAGTAATGTACTGGGTAATTTCTGGCCTTGTGCCAAAAGTAGAAACAATTATTAAGCCCTAGTCAGTCTTCATTTAGCAGACCTATGATCAAATCTCATTCCAATCTTTCTTCGGTAAAATAAATTACCAGTAATGCACTGGGGACAGTTTAATCGACTTTCCCCTACCCCAAATTGCTGGGTTTGTGCCTAAATCAGAAAGAATTATTATTATTATCATTATCATCAAAAGGGCGGTGGATTGGCAGTATCGGTAGAGAGTTGGAGACCATACATTACAGCATAGAGTTATAGCTCTTTACGGTGTGAGTTCAAATCCCGCCGAGGTTAACTTTGCCTTTCATCTTTACGGGGTCGATAAAATAAAGTACCAGTAACGTACTTTCCCCTCCCCCAAAATTACTGGCCTTGTGCCTATTGTAGAAATCATTATTATTATCATCAAAGCACCAGTAACGTACTGGGGTCGATTTAATCGACTTTCCCCTCCCCTAGAAATTACTGGCCTTGTGCCTAAATCAGAAATCGTTATTATTATTTATTTATATTATAATAGTGTTGTTGTTGTTGTTGATCGTGTTGTTGTATGTAGATTTGTCATGTATTAGACAACCGGCGGTATCGTATATCAGATGTATGATATAGAATTTGACAGCAAAGAAGAAAGAAAGATAGTTTGCAAGACGTTAGGGTTGTGTTACATTCAGGCTATTGTGTTACAAGAAGCACGACTGGCTGATCCTCGATTTTCACAGAACTTAATTCTCGATATATTTATTTCATTACTCTACTTACGTAATTACCGTTAAAACCGATGGTGTTTATTTCTCTCTTCTTTTCATTAATTCTTGATCTTTCATCCATTTTACTTTTTTACTTTTTGTATTCTACTTTGTCTTCTTTTACTTATTATGTAACATAAATATATATCTAACTCTATTTTCATATTTAGTGCTCCATATTTTGACATATGAAACTTGTTCACATGTTTAACCACTTTACACACACACACACACACACACACACACACACACACACACACACACATACACACACATTCACACACACACACACACACACATACACACTATTTCTACTACTAATATGTTAGTAAGGAGTCTTTATTTATTATTATCATCATCTGTACACATACGTTTCGAAGTGTATATATATCTCATCAATAAAGTACATGGGCAATTATATTTGTGTTAATAAAAGTTTTGTTCTTGAAATTTCTGGATAAACTATAGCTATTCAGGAAAAAAGACATAAATTAAGAACCAGCTGTAAATGTTGTGGCAACACATTACTAACAGCAGAATTTTAAGGACCAAGTCACAGTGTTTCTATTTTCCATCATTGGTAGCTATAATGTGTTTCCATCTTTCATCTAGGTCCCATTAGGGACTTGGATTCTAAAGAAAAACATCGATTAGTAGCGGTTGTTTTCTGGAGCAGGGACACTGGGGTTTTTCAGGACTCGACTTTACGCCGTTATTACATTCATAGGTAATCTAAATTTATCTGAAATTGTTGCATTGTTTAAGATCCAAAATCACAGAAAGATTATACTTCATTCCCAAAATAACCAATTTGCAGCTGAAGGAGCCGTTAAAAGATATTTTGAAGAAGAATTATCTTTGAAAACAATCAGAAACTTAGTTAAATCTTGAAATATTTTGTCCTCGTGTGAATATTCTCGTAACCCTGGAACAACGAATCACAGTAGATAATTTCAATCTGTTTTGTTTCTGAAGAGTTTTTAAAGAATGATCCAGAAACATTGGACACAATCTTCGTATAAATCGTTGTATGAAAGCTGTAAAGAGATTCCTAAAGCTTGTTCAACTCTCCTTATTACAATTAATTTCTATTGACATGAATTCTATTTGCAGCTTTGATATCAGCAGCAATCTGTCAAAACAAATTGAAGACTGTGGTTTCATTTGTTGGAATTTGACACCAGAAATGTAGAGCTATGCGTATGAAGCTGTTAATATCACATTTCATGACATTTACAAAACGATATACTTTTTGGTGGCAAGACATTGTTATTTTTAGACATTATTCGACACACAACTTCTATCTTAAATAAGGCATCATTTTAGAAAATGGGGAAAAACTTAAATTTGCTATTAATATGCGACTATGTATTTTAGAGGAGAGCAACTGAGTTAATTCTCTGATTCTGGTTAGGGACAGTGAGGAATAACGGAACTCAGGTGGTAAGATTGCGTTTCTAAATAGTATTATTGAGTTTGTTAAAAAAAAAAAACGTAAAACGTTGCACCGGCTTTTTTTCCCGCTTTTCTATCTTGAATATTTCACATACACAGCAATACTGTTGATAGAATATGATATTCTGCAGAAGATTTCGAATTAACTCAGTAAACTTTTCTACAAATTTGTCTATGGAATATTTTTTGCTGATACAGACCACCAGATCTTCCCCATTTCTCGGAGGAAAACGTTTGTGGTCTTCGTCAGTGAATATTATAACTGAATACCAATTCTGCTCTAGATTCTATAAATGAATAAGCTGTCTGCGTGTATATATATGTCTGTGAATAGATATCCGTATAGGTGTGTATGTAAATGCGTTTCTATTTCTAATAAGAATATACTATCATCAGCGACACTCTTCAATGCCATCTACACATTTACGCATGTACACACATGTATACACATACACATACACATACACTTGCACACATATGCACACATGCACATACACTCTTACTTTCACACGCATACACTCACGTGTACATATTCACACATACACAAACATATATGTGCATGAAATTTTGATTTTTCTTTAAACCAAATGACAGAGGAAGTGAATATTAAAGTTAATTTGTCGTTTGACCTTTGAAGAAGCAGCGTCTCGAAGCTTCTGTGGTTCATACTGAAATGATAGTTGGTTTCAAGGCTGGAGTTTATATGAGACAAGATTTAGCAGCATATGCCAAATATGTGCATGAAAATAACGGCATATATGAGGAAATATCCGCATATATGAGGGTCGGTTGAAACATTCATAGGCTGACAATGAAGAGGTGATGCTAGGGCTGCGAAATCTTGCATGCATTAATTTCAACTTTTTTTTTTTGTTAATAACTGCATTATTTCTTTCCGGAGACTATGTTGAAAAATAAACCTCATTTAGTTATTCCATGAGAGTGTCTTCATCAGGCTATGAAGGGGTGATGCTAGAGCTGTGTAATCTTGCATGTATTAATTTCAACTCTTCTTATTAATAACTGCATTGTTTCTTTCCAAGAGACTATGTTGAAAAATAAACCACATTTGGTCATTCCATGAGAGTTGGTCAGCCTATTAACGTTTCAGCTTATGAACTTTTCAGCCGACCCTCGTATTCTAGAAAACACATTTTACTGAAAATTAGGTGGAATGTTCTATCCTTAATATTACTCTCTCTGGCTTGCCTGGGAGATCAGTGGCTCCACTTCACTACTGACTTGGTCTGTGGATTGGCAGTATTGGTAGAGGGTCGGACGCCATGCTTTGCAGCAAAGAGTTACGTCCCTTTATGGTCTGAGTTCAAATCCCGCCGAAGTTAACTTTACCTTTCATCCTTATGGGGTCGATAAAATAAAGCACCAGTAATACACTGGGATAATTGCTAACCTTGGGTCAAAAGTAGAACCAATTATTATTCAGAGATACGTATGAAAGTCCCAGAAGTTGATTAACCGTTTCCTTTTTGTGTCGGCTGCCATCAAGAGCAAAAGGTCCTTGAGCCCCGATGTGATATTTTTCCTCCACTAAATCGAAAAAAGGGCATCTCGTTTGAAGAAAGAGTCCCATGAAGTGGATTTGCGGAAGCAGCAGGTATCACTGGCTGTTCTCCGCAGCAATACTTTCGCCATATTGTCCAACTAAGAGTGGTAAAGTTTAACACCCTCCTGTATTTATTCTTTCTTTTTTTTTTTCTCTCTCTCTTTCGATTTCCGCTTTATAAAGTTATACTAAGTGCAATTGTAAGAGATATTGTTTCTTCACTTTTCAATACTGTTATTTTTACTTGTTAACCACGGAAACATTAACATAGGAAATAAATGTTCACAAGACAAGTTGATATTTCAGAAAAAATAACGTCAACATGGAAATGTTTCTTTATGGGAAAGAAGAAAAGATATTGAATACTAACATATATTTCTTTAGTCACGTATTCATCTGTATCCATATTTTACACGTTCACTGGTTAAAACAGTTGACACCTCTCACTCGAAATACCTTCTTCACGTTCGTTGGAATGTGACACAAGCGAAACTAAAGCCCTGATCTTGGAAAATGTGAGTGTTGTATACATGTTTCTATTTGTGTATACGTGCGTCTCTGCATGTGTATTTTTTTACGATCGTATGTATAATTATATGAGTGAGCACGCCAATATATCTGTGTCGGCGTGGGTCCCTCTCTATATACGTATTATTGTATCACTATATATATATATATATATATATATACACACGCGCGCGCGCGCGCGCATATATAGATATGTATATGTATATATATATATATATACATATATATATATATATATATATATATACATACACATATATACACACACACACACACACACACACACACACACACATATATATATATATATATGGAGGGGTGTAGATTACATTCCAGAAGAAGTGGGATACGTTGGTATTTATGTCAGTAATTTTTTTTTAACTTTTGTAAATATCTATGCACATATTCTACCTATATTCAACGTATAAACACGCATGTATACCAACGATCATCATCGTCGCTATCATCCCTATGATTATTTTTTTATGTCTAGTTTTCTGTTTTCCTTGTTGGCATGGGTTGGACAGGTTGGTACAAACTGAAATTAGACGGATCAGGGAACCACATCATGCTCATGATTTCTGTCTTTCGCATGGTTTCTACAGCTGAATGCCCTTTCTAACATCAACCACTTTACAAATGTACTGGGTGAATGTTATCGTGACGCCAGCACTACCACTTTACTGAGTGTACTGTTTGTATTTTATTGTGACACCAGCACTACCACTTTACTGAGTGTACTGGGTGTATTTTATTGTGACACCAGCAGTACCACTTTACTGAGTGTACTGTGTGTATTTTATTGTGACACCAGCAGTACCACTTTACTGAGTGTACTGTTTGTATTTTATTGTGACACCAGCACAACCACTTTACTGTGTGTACTGTTTGTATTTTATTGTGACACCAGCACTACCACTTTACTGAGTGTACTGGGTGTATTTTATTGTGACACCAGCAGTACCACTTTACTGAGTGTACTGTGTGTATTTTATTGTGACACCAGCACTACCACTTTACTGAGTGTACTGTTTGTATTTTATTGTGACATCAGCACTACCACTTTACTGAGTGTACTGTTTGTATTTTATCGTGACGCCAGCACTACCACTTTACTGAGTGTACTGTTTGTATTTTATTGTGACACCAGCACTACCACTTTACTGAGTGTACTGTTTGTATTTTATTGTGACACCAGCACTACCACTTTACTGAGTGTACTGTTTGTATTTTATTGTGACGCCAGCACTACCACTTTACTGAGTGTACTGTTTGTATTTTATTGTGACACCAGCACTACCACTTTACTGAGTGTACTGTTTGTATTTTATTGTGACACCAGCACTACCACTTTACTGAGTGTACTGTTTGTATTTTATCGTGACGCCAGCACTACCACTTTACTGAGTGTACTGTTTGTATTTTATTGTGACATCAGCACTACCACTTTACTGAGTGTACTGTTTGTATTTTATCGTGACGCCAGCACTACCACTTTACTGAGTGTACTGTTTGTATTTTATTGTGACGCCAGCACTACCACTTTACTGAGTGTACTGTTTGTATTTTATTGTGACACCAGCACTACCACTTTACTGAGTGTACTGTTTGTATTTTATTGTGACACCAGCACTACCACTTTACTGAGTGTACTGTTTGTATTTTATCGTGACGCCAGCACTACCACTTTACTGAGTGTACTGTTTGTATTTTATTGTGACATCAGCACTACCACTTTACTGAGTGTACTGTTTGTATTTTATCGTGACGCCAGCACTACCACTTTACTGAGTGTACTGTTTGTATTTTATTGTGACACCAGCACTACCACTTTACTGAGTGTACTGTTTGTATTTTATTGTGACACCAGCACTACCACTTTACTGAGTGTACTGTTTGTATTTTATCGTGACGCCAGCACTACCACTTTACTGAGTGTACTGTTTGTATTTTATTGTGACATCAGCACTACCACTTTACTGAGTGTACTGTTTATATTGTATTGTGACACCAGCACTACCACTTTACTGAGTGTACTGGGTGTATTTTATTGTGACACCAGCAGTACCACTTTACTGAGTGTACTGTTTGTATTTTATCGTGACGCCAGCACTACCACTTTACTGAGTGTACTGTTTGTATTTTATTGTGACACCAGCAGTGCCACTTTACTGAGTGTACTGTTTGTATTTTATTGTGACACCAGCAGTACCACTTTACTGAGTGTACTGTTTATATTTTATTGTGATACCAGCACTACCACTTTACTGAGTGTACTGTTTGTATTTTATTGTGACACCAGCAGTACCACTTTACTGAGTGTACTGTTTATATTTTATTGTGACACCAGCACTACCACTTTACTGAGTGTACTGTTTGTATTTTATTGTGACACCAGCAGTACCACTTTACTGAGTGTACTGTTTGTATTTTATTGTGACACCAGCACTACCATTTTACTGAGTGTACTGTTTGTATTTTATTGTGACACCAGCAGTACCACTTTACTGAGTATAGTGTTTGTATTTTATTGTGAAACCAGCAGTACCACTTTACTGAGTGTACTGTTTGTATTTTATTGTGACACCAGCAGTACCACTTTACTGAGTGTAATGTTTATATTTTATTGTGACACCAGCAATACCACTTTACTCAGTTTACTGTTTATATTTTATTGTGACACCAACAGTACCACTTTACTGAGTGTACTGTTTGTATTTTATTGTGACATCAGCACTACCACTATACTGAGTGTAGTGTTTGTATTTTATTGTGCACCAGCAGTACCACTTTACTGAGTGTACTGTTTGTATTTTATTGTGACACCAGCACTACCACTTTACGGAGTGTACTGTTTATATTTTATTGTGACACCAGCAGTACCACTTTACTGAGTGTACTGTTTGTATTTTATTGTGACACCAGCAGTACCACTTTACTGAGTGTACTGTTTGTATTTTATTGTGACACCAGCAGTACCACTTTACTGAGTGTACTGTTTGTATTTTATTGTGACACCAGCAGTACCACTTTACTGAGTGTACTGTTTGTATTTTATTATGACACCAACACTACCACTTTACTGAGTGTACTGTTTGTATTTTATTGTGACACCAGCAATACCACTTTACTGAGTGTACTGTTTGTATTTTATTGTGACACCAACACTACCACTTTACTGAGTGTACTGTTTGTATTTTATTGTGACACCAGCAGTACCACTTTACTGAGTGTACTGTTTGTATTTTATTGTGACACCAGCAGTACCACTTTACTGAGTGTACTGTTTGTATTTTATTGTGACACCAGCAGTACCACTTTAGTGAGTGTACTGTGTGTATTTTATTGTGACACCAGCAGTACCACTTTACTGAGTGTACTGTTTGTATTTTATTGTGACACCAACACTACCACTTTACTGAGTGTACTGTTTGTATTTTATTGTGACACCAGCAGTACCACTTTACTGAGTGTACTGTTTGTATTTTATTGTGACACCAGCAGTACCACTTTACTGAGTGTACTGTTTGTATTTTATTGTGACACCAGCAGTACCACTTTACTGAGTGTACTGTTTGTATTTTATTGTGACACCAACACTACCACGTTACTGAGTGTACTGTTTGTATTTTATTGTGACACCAGCAGTACCACTTTACTGAGTGTACTGTTTGTATTTTATTGTGACACCAGCAGTACCACTTTACTGAGTGTACTGTTTGTATTTTATTGTGACACCAGCACTACCACTTTACTGAGTGTACTGTTTGTATTTTATTGTGACGCCAGCACTACCACTTTACTGAGTGTACTGTTTGTATTTTATTGTGACACCAGCACTACCACTTTACTGAGTGTACTGTTTGTATTTTATTGTGACACCAGCACTACCACTTTACTGAGTGTACTGGGTGTATTTTATTGTGACACCAGCACTACCACTTTACTGAGTGTACTGTTTATATTTTATTGTGACACCAGCAGTGCCACTTTACTGAGTGTACTGTTTATATTGTATTGTGACACCAGCACTACCACTTTACTGAGTGTACTGGGTGTATTTTATTGTGACACCAGCAGTACCACTTTACTGAGTGTACTGTTTGTATTTTATCGTGACGCCAGCACTACCACTTTACTGAGTGTACTGTTTGTATTTTATTGTGACACCAGCAGTACCACTTTACTGAGTGTACTGTTTGTATTTTATTGTGACACCAGCAGTACCACTTTACTGAGTGTACTGTTTATATTTTATTGTGATACCAGCACTACCACTTTACTGAGTGTACTGTTTGTATTTTATTGTGACACCAGCAGTACCACTTTACTGAGTGTACTGTTTATATTTTATTGTGACACCAGCACTACCACTTTACTGAGTGTACTGTTTGTATTTTATTGTGACACCAGCAGTACCACTTTACTGAGTGTACTGTTTGTATTTTATTGTGACACCAGCACTACCATTTTACTGAGTGTACTGTTTGTATTTTATTGTGACACCAGCAGTACCACTTTACTGAGTATAGTGTTTGTATTTTATTGTGACACCAGCAGTACCACTTTACTGAGTGTACTGTTTGTATTTTATTGTGACACCAGCAGTACCACTTTACTGAGTGTAATGTTTATATTTTATTGTGACACCAGCAATACCACTTTACTCAGTTTACTGTTTATATTTTATTGTGACACCAACAGTACCACTTTACTGAGTGTACTGTTTGTATTTTATTGTGACATCAGCACTACCACTATACTGAGTGTAGTGTTTGTATTTTATTGTGCACCAGCAGTACCACTTTACTGAGTGTACTGTTTGTATTTTATTGTGACACCAGCACTACCACTTTACGGAGTGTACTGTTTATATTTTATTGTGACACCAGCAGTACCACTTTACTGAGTGTACTGTTTGTATTTTATTGTGACACCAGCAGTACCACTTTACTGAGTGTACTGTTTGTATTTTATTGTGACACCAGCAGTACCACTTTACTGAGTGTACTGTTTGTATTTTATTGTGACACCAGCAGTACCACTTTACTGAGTGTACTGTTTGTATTTTATTATGACACCAACACTACCACTTTACTGAGTGTACTGTTTGTATTTTATTGTGACACCAGCAATACCACTTTACTGAGTGTACTGTTTGTATTTTATTGTGACACCAACACTGCCACTTTACTGAGTGTACTGTTTGTATTTTATTGTGACACCAGCAGTACCACTTTACTGAGTGTACTGTTTGTATTTTATTGTGACACCAGCAGTACCACTTTACTGAGTGTACTGTTTGTATTTTATTGTGACACCAGCAGTACCACTTTAGTGAGTGTACTGTTTGTATTTTATTGTGACACCAGCAGTACCACTTTACTGAGTGTACTGTTTGTATTTTATTGTGACACCAACACTACCACTTTACTGAGTGTACTGTTTGTATTTTATTGTGACACCAGCAGTACCACTTTACTGAGTGTACTGTTTGTATTTTATTGTGACACCAGCAGTACCACTTTACTGAGTGTACTGTTTGTATTTTATTGTGACACCAGCAGTACCACTTTACTGAGTGTACTGTTTGTATTTTATTGTGACACCAACACTACCACGTTACTGAGTGTACTGTTTGTATTTTATTATGACACCAACACTACCACTTTACTGAGTGTACTGTTTGTATTTTATTGTGACACCAGCAATACCACTTTACTGAGTGTACTGTTTGTATTTTATTGTGACACCAACACTACCACTTTACTGAGTGTACTGTTTGTATTTTATTGTGACACCAGCAGTACCACTTTACTGAGTGTACTGTTTGTATTTTATTGTGACACCAGCAGTACCACTTTACTGAGTGTACTGTTTGTATTTTATTGTGACACCAACACTACCACTTTACTGAGTGTACTGTTTGTATTTTATTGTGACACCAGCAGTACCACTTTACTGAGTGTACTGTTTGTATTTTATTGTGACACCAGTAGTACCACTTTACTGAGTGTACTGTTTGTATTTTATTGTGACACCAGCAGTACCACTTTAGTGAGTGTACTGTTTGTATTTTATTGTGACACCAGCAGTACCACTTTACTGAGTGTACTGTTTGTATTTTATTGTGACACCAACACTACCACTTTACTGAGTGTACTGTTTGTATTTTATTGTGACACCAGCAGTACCACTTTACTGAGTGTACTGTTTGTATTTTATTGTGACACCAGCAGTACCACTTTACTGAGTGTACTGTTTGTATTTTATTGTGACACCAGCAGTACCACTTTACTGAGTGTACTGTTTGTATTTTATTGTGACACCAACACTACCACGTTACTGAGTGTACTGTTTGTATTTTATTGTGACACCAGCAGTACCACTTTACTGAGTGTACTGTTTGTATTTTATTGTGACACCAGCAGTACCACTTTACTGAGTGTACTGTTTGTATTTTAACATATGAATTCTTCTCACTTTCTGTTGCTTAAACCATTTTGTTTGTTCACCCTAGCGTCCCCTTTATTTACGTGTCCCAACGACTTTTTTTAGCCGTTGTTCGCACCAACCTGAGGCATATGGTCTTTAAAGTGATGAAATGCCTAGGACGGTAGGAAGGCCACTGACGAAGGACATACTTTTTCATATGTAACCCATTTGCAACGCCGCAGCTCCATTATTATCATATTTACACATACGTTTTTTCCTCTGCTGCCACCCGTCTGTTTCTTTCTTTGTATCTTTACCCTTTCTAGCAGTCTCTCTCTCTCTCTGTTAGCCTCTTCCTCAACTTTCACTCACTCATTCTCTGTCACCACCTCTCCTCCTCCTCCTCTTTCTTCCCGTTTGACCTGTCCGAATTCTTTTCTCGCGATCTCTTGGCCAAGCCGGTATGAATTTTTTTTTTCTCTCTCTCTCTCTCTCTCTCTCTCTCTCTCTCTCTCTCTCTCTCTCTCTCGTCTGCGACTACACAGAACTTATGTTTACCGAATTCGCAGACCAGACCCCTTCTTCCTCCCGTTAGACCTGTGCGAAATTCCTTCCTTGCTCACATTTCAACCAGGTTTGATGGTCTTTCGTCTCTCGTTCACAATTTCACCGAGTTTATATTCATAGAAATCTGGGACTTGTCTCTTTCTTCTCACTTTATGTTGCTTAAACCATTTTGTTTGTTCACCCTAGCGTCCCCTTTATTTACGTGTCCCAACGACTTTTTTTAGCCGTTGTTCGCACCAACCTGAGGCATATGGTCTTTAAAGTGATGAAATGCCTAGGATGGTTGGAAGGCCACTGACGAAGGACTTACTTTTTCATATGTAACCCATTTGCAACGCCGCAGCTCCGTTATTATCATATATATATATATATATATATATATATATATATTTATATATATGCATATATATATTCCCAATTCCTCCGTCTTCGTCGACTCTGTAGCCAGGACGACGATTTCGAAACCCATTCCCTTCGCATGGCTTCCTGCTTCATCCAGCGTCGATATCCCCCCACCCTGATCCAAGCTGCTCTCACTCGCGCCCGCGAAACAGACCGCACCACAACCCTCTCACCTCACCCCCGCACTCCCAACACCCGTGTTCTTTTCCCTCTCACCTACCTCCCCATCACCCTACTACTCTGGCGACATATCCTCCGTTCCTTCCGTATCCTCTCTTCTGACACCGTCACTTCTCGCTTTTTTCCAAATCCACCCATTACTGATTTTAAGCGCGCCCGCAACCTCTGCGACCTCCTGGTTCGCAGTTCCTTTTCGTCCTCTCCCACGACTCCACCCGGCTCTCATCCTTGTTCCCGTTCCCGCTACAACACTAGTCCCTTTATTTCCACCCTCACCACTCTTACAGGCCCTAACGGGTCTTTCCGTCCCCGCCATTCCTTCACCTGCACATCCACCCACGTTGTCTATGCCCTCCGGTGTTCCCTTTGCGGGTCTTTATATATCGGACAAACGGGACGCCGTATGGCGGACCATTTTGCCGAACATTTGAGGGACATACGACTCGGTTTGGATACTCCTGTCACCCGTCATTTCTGTTCTCCTGGTCATTCTTCCCTACATGTTTCAGTCCTGGGTGACCTTTTTTTACATCATGGATCACAGGCCTCGTGCACCAGGACTGAACAAAGTCTGATTCAACGCCTTGGGTCCTATTCCCCTCTTGGACTCAACTCACCTGCCCAATATCTCTAATACTCCGTCCATTATCACACGCCTAGATTCCTATCGCTTTCTCTTGATCATTAGCAGCTTCTCTTACAACTAATACATGCCGACTATATATGTTCATTCCTCTTTTCCCTTCACTGCTCTGTATACACACATACACACCCTTATATTAACATACTTTTCCTCATAGCTTCGTACTTACATGCACACACACTCTTTTACTCACATATACACACACTTTTCTTCTTAGCTTCGTACGGACGTATAATAACACACACACACATACACACACACAGATGCTTACGCACGTGCACAAGTATAGCTCTTTTTACAAAATGGTTTTGCAAGAGATGTCAACATGAATGGACCTGTTATTTTTATCTAAAGACATTTTTTCCAATTACATCTCGCCCGTCCTCCGAATCTATCTTATTTCTCATTCTTTCTTCTGATGAAGGACTAGTGTCCCAAACGTTTTAAGACCCTCTTCCTGCTATAGCAAGCGTTAATGTAATATATCCCTTCCATATACTGTACCGATTGTGTTGTTATTTCTGTTTACCTTTTACACACACACACATATATATATATATATATATATATATATATATATATATATATATATATATATATATATATATATATATATATTGGTGTGGGATGCTTAAAGCGTCTGTATGCGGTAGGCCGTTTGAGCACTCGATGCTTTTACAGAGCAGAGTATAATATCACATAAGAAACTGAGAATCAGTGGTGCGACGAATAAACTGTTTTAGACATATTACAATCGTTTCTCTGGCAACCAGCTCAAGGCACGATCGATCCAATGATCGAACCTGACTCTGAAATCGCAACGTCCTCAGATACGTCTCTGCTTCGAAGAATCGAGTGCACTAAAAATGTTCAAATGAACTCGAGTTTTTTTTAAACGACTAACGGATTCACCTCAAATTTAACTGGGACACTCTCTTATCTTTATTTGTTAAAATTCCATGAACGTTTTGTCTTATGTATTTGACAATTTCTTCAACTTGTTTATTTTTCTCGTATGACTGACCTAATTATTATATGATACTGCAATTTGACTTGATAACAGGTAAACCTCTGTATTCAAGGTTGATTATATATGCTAAAGAATGTTTGTAGATTATCTGTATCATTCATCACTTAATACACGTGGTCTAAACCATCTACATACCTTAACTAACCTACTTAAAGGCTCATCTGATATATCAGAACGAAATAAATCCATATTTCTTGTTGAGAGATACTACGGGCAAAAACAAAATGAGCAGCTTTGTAGACAGACAGATCCCGCAACTCTGGCATTCACTGGATTATAGGAAACTGTCAATATTTCAGGTTATGGCAGGGTAGTCATGCTTCTGAAATCTAAGCTTCCAAATGAAACTGGACAGGTAAGTATGGTTCCACTTCACTTTTTGCATGGAGATATTGACTATGCCGAGATATTGACTATGCCGAGATATTGACTATGCCGAGATATTGACTATGCCGAGATACTGACTATGCCGAGATATTGACTATGCCGAGATATTGACTATGCCGAGATACTGACTATGCCGAGATATTGACTATGCCAATTACAAGAATCACGAAGTTAGCGCTCATGATAATTACTTCTATATTTGGCACAAAGACAGCAATTTGAAGGGAAGGGGCAAAGATGATTAAATCGACCCAGTGCATTACTGGTACTTTATTTTATCGACCGTGTAAAGATTAAAGGCGGGATTTGAATTTAGAACGTAAGGGGCCACAGTGCTATACTGATTCTGCCAAATCACCAACAACTAGCTCTCATAATAATTGTTTCTACTTTTGGCACAAGGCCAGCAATTATCCAGTACATTACTGGTACTTTATTTTATCGACTCTGTAAGGATGAAAGGCAAAGTTAACCTCGGCGGCATTTGAACTCTGAATGGCAAGGGCCGTAACTCTATGCGTCAAAGCATGGCGTCCGACCCTCTACCGATACTGCCAATCCACATCATAATAATGGTTTCTTATATAGGCACAAGGCCAGTAATTTGGGGGGAGGGGAAAGTCGATTAAATCGTCCCCAGTGCGTGACTGGTACTTTATTTTATCGACCCCATAAGGATGAAAGGCAACGTTAACTTCGGCGGATTTGAACTCAGATCATAAAGAGCCGTAACTCTACCTATACTGCAATAAGAAATAATAATTGTTTCTACTTTTAGCACAAGGCCAGCAATTACCCCAGTGTATTACTGGTACTTTATTTTATCACCCCATAAGGATGAAAGGCAAAGTTAACCTCAGCGGGATTTGAACTCAGAATGGCAAGGGCCGTAACTCTATGCGTCAAACCATGGCGTCCGACCCTCTACCAATACTGCCAATCCATGAAAGCTAATAACAACGGAGTCATCCCTCAGTTACTATCAAACACTTCAGCCTTTTTGAGCTCAATCACGTGATCTGGCATATGATTTTGAAGCACAGTTTACCAGCGATAAATAAGGATCTAAATTTCAATCCCAACTACAGCAATAAGCATACAATATGAGCCCTTTATTTCATCCTGATTGGAAGAGAATTCACTTTAGTTTATACGGCTATCTATGGACATGTAAAGCTACAGAAACAAACAACAGACCCGGCCCTTAATATCTCAAACACACACACACACACACACACACACACACACACACTCACACACACACACACACACACACACATATATATATATATATATATATATATATATATTTGGATGCCTCTCTGTTTTGTTCCCGTCCAAATTTGCACTATATATATATATATGATGGCTGCAACTTGGTTTCGAGTAATTCCATCGCTTGATACTTAAGCACGAGCAACACGAACGTGGCTTATTAGTCTTGCTAGGGAGTTACCTACGGCCAGTAATATCATGCATGCAGGGTGTCGAAAGTCACCCTCCTCACTAAGCAAGCTTAGTGGGGTTGCCGGTTTAGTCTACCATACACAGGTTGTACTTGGTTACATGTTACCAGTAGCGCTGAAGAGCGACCTGACATATATACACACACACACTTATACACAAATATATATATATATATATATATATATATATATATATATATATATATATATATATATATATATATATATATGTACTCCAGTGCATAGGATGGCCAAAGAATTATCAAACAGTAATCACCAATATGGTTAACCAAAAAGTTTCTAGATATCTATATATATAAAACTGAGGATGTTTGTCTTTGTGTGTGTGTGTGGGTGTGTGTGTGTGTGTGTGTGTGTGTGGGTGTGAGTGTGTGTGGGGGGGGGGGTCCTGTGAGTTTGAATCCCTAAAACTTGAGAAGTACCCAACCGACTGTTTTCAAACTTTACATGTGTATTACTTATGTTTCAGAGTGTGTTATGCACATAAAATTCAACTTTTTGATCCCCTAGGCCCGCATTAGGTGAAAAACTCCGTTTTTTCAGGTTGTTAGATGTTTTTTTTTTGAGGCGTTACGTCAGGCCGATTTCCTTGAAATTGTAACTATGTATTAGTCAGTCTCTTCTTCATACCGTGAGCAAAGAAAATCGAACTTTTTTATGGCCTAGGGCCCGCGTTAGGTGAAAAACTTCATTTTTTTTCAGCTTTTTAGGGCTTTTTTGAGGCATTACGTCTAGCCGATTTTCCCGAAATTTCAAGGCATATTATGCACATTAAAAAAATTCATATGTTTTGATCCCCTAGGGCCCGCATTAGGTGAAAACCTGCATTTTTCCTGCTTCATCGAGGAAAATCTTAAAGATTATCCAGCCATCAGAATATTCGGTTTATTTTCTTTACATATTGTCCAGGCATGCAATTTTTCCACGATTAGGTCTGTTGGCGGGCCGCGTTCCAAAATACCTTATCCCGTGCAACGCCGGGTACCACTGCTAGTAATATATAAAACCAAAGTAGGCAGACGTAAAAACTCTGTTTACATAAGCCCAAGAATAAAACCATCCACGATATCGGTCAACACACTGATGAAATTATTTGTATCTTGTACAACAGAGGTCTTTTTTCGCTGTCCACAAGGCAAAAGTGTTCTCTATTAGGTTCCATATTCGTAGCACTCAACATGTTTACAGTAGGAAAAAATGGCACCAAGACAATCCTTCAATATAGACTAGGCAGCCTGTAGTTATAGCCAGTAGTCGTTGCCAATTACTGTCAAAGACGTTGCAGCCATTATCACCCCTTACTATTTTCAGACATAATGTATTTAGAACTATGAATTCGTCTGTGTTTCAGGAGGAGATGTATATGACGAAGAAATGGCTGCTCTTTCTGGTGAAGCAAACAACCACGTAGAGACTCGCTCGCTAGTTCATAGTTACAGCCTGTGGTTATAGCTTGTGATTTGACTAATTTTAGATTTAAACAAATGTATTTTTAATTGCCTAATAAATGTTACAGAGTTTAAATAATGATTGCAATGTGTTATTTCAGCAGGATATACTATTCAAAATGGATAATTTAGTTAAGTGTTTTTAATAAATGAAATTAACTATGTCGAAAGTCATGCAACATGTTTCGGTGTTTTCAATTTTATTTACTAACTATCTACGATGGTAGGCTAGAACGTTCTTAGGCTGACGATGAAGTAGTGATGCTAGAGATGTGAAATCTTGCATGCATTAATTTCAGCTCTGCCAACGTTCCAATCCTTAACATCACTCACACAAACACACACATACGTGTGTGATATACAGAGGTCGGTTGAAAAGTTTAAAGGGTGACTATGAAGGAGGATGCTAGAGCTGGGAAATCTTGCATTCATTAATTTTAACTCGTTTTATTAATAACTGTATTGTTTCTTTCCAGGGTCTATGTTGAAAAATAAACCTCATTTGGTCATTCTATTAGAATATCTTGGTCAGCCTCTGAACTTTTCAGCCGCTCTCGTATAAGAAATTTAATCGTTATTTAGAGAAACATTCCACTCACGTAAAATAGAAATGAGATATTTAGACATGTGTATAGAGGAGGTGAATTGACAGAGTCGTTACAAAGCCGAATAAAATGTTCAGCGGTATTCGTTTTGGCTCTCTACTTTCTGATTGCAAATCCTGCGGAGGTCAATTTTGCCTTTCATCAATTGAAGGTCGGTAAAAAAGCACCAGTTCAGTACTGAGGTCAATTCTTCCTCTATATCGCCTTCTCGCTTCCATTCTCTCATTCTCTATATCCTTCTCTGGAAGAGATCTGTTGTATTCAGACCTGGAGAAGAGTTGTGTTCTACCAGGTGTAAAAAATGCTCTAGAAACGCCGTATGTCAATATGGCACTGCTACGAGTACCTCAGGAGTTATGGGGTCATACCTGTGTATATGATCTAAAAAGTTCGAATCGATAGAACAGTGGTCACAAAACTTTAAAAAAATAAAAAAAACATTATTGACGACGTGTATTCTAATACTGCTTCGTATGTAGCTAAAACAAATAATTTTTAAATGATTCACTCTACTTAATATAAGTAGGTAACGTTGAGTATTGCAGATGTGGCGAGCCACGTGTATTCTAGTCATTAGAAAGTGTGAAATGAATGCTTCACCTTCGACAGAAGAAGAAGAAGAAGAAGAAGAAGAAGAAGAAGAAGAAGAAGAAGAAGAAGAAGACCACAGCTGTATATAGTGACATCACACTAATTAACAATGTGTTCCACTCCTCGTGTAAGTATAGCATGGGATGAGGTAGATTTGGTCAAGTTGATTTTATCCGACATGCACTACCACTGCCACCTAGGCACAGGGTTCCTTTAGTGGAATCCACACTATTACAAAAGTCCAAACTAGTCTAAGTTATAAAACGTTTAGATCATAATTATCTCTTCTGTGCTTCCGTAGTTTCTGAAACTAAACGTAAGCCTCATACTCTGTATATCGATTCCTTTTTTTTTTTTTTTTTTTTTTAATCACTTTCCCATGATCGTTCCCACCCACGCTCTGATCCATTTCACAACCCTCCTGCCGTTCCATGTAAGTAATTACAGATGTAAATTTATGTAAGATGAGGATGAAAGGGAGGTTAGAATGGAATAACTCCTTCTTAAAAACATATACACGCGCTAAATACGGTTTCGTTTTCGGAAGAATCGCTTCCTATAAGAAGTCTTCAAATATGAATTCTGTCAATGAGGGGTTGGAATGTATGCATAAATGTAAATATTAAAATCCTACTTAAAAAAAAAAATATTATAAATAATCACTTTTAATTAAGTTTATTAAGAATTCCAGCTTATAACCTAACCTCTGGAGAGTAAATATTTAATAAACTGGAGCAAGCTGTATTACAGACAAATATGAAACTATTCAAGACTACTGAGGATTTGACATAAATGTATTACTTACAAGTATTTTTTACATACAAACACGTATATATATATATATATATGTGTGTGTGTGTGTGTGTGTGTGTGTGTGTGTGTGTGTGTGTGTATTCAATGATAATTAACTCCGTTCCCGCACCACCAACAGAACCTTACATCAAAGATGACTGAGTTGCGTTACGTTGAGTGCTTTTTCTAATATTGCATCATGGTTAACTATACGGAATAACCAGCTCTATCCAGTGGTGACCACCAGCTTCAATTTATATATATATATATATATATATATATATATATATATTAAGCCAAAATCTCATTAGGTGGTGGGTACAAATCAAATCGGTTTTGAAAAATCAATTTTAACTTACATTAAGTCCCATGGTTTCAGAAACTCAAGATACAGTATCTGGAATTCCAAGACACTGGAATAACCAATACTGGAAGAATTCATGTTTCTTTATCGGGAGGCGAATTCTTCATAAAAATAAGGGAAGAAGTTGAAAATACTGGGTGGGCCAGAATTCATGACTCACTAAGAATATTAAGCAATAAAATAATAAATTAAAACAATGCAATAACAATAGAATAAGCATGTTGAGAAATATAACTGACAAGCGAGTCGTGAATTCTGGCCCACCCTGTATATCATGCACACCATTGGCAGTGGCAGCGGTGGTCGACGTGGTAAAGGTGTTGGTGATGGAGGTGGTGGTGGTTGTTTTCGTCGTGGTGGTCGTGGTGCTGGTTGTGGGGGTGGCCGCTGCTACTGTGGTTGATACAGATGCTCTTGTGGCTACCATGAAACGTAAATGAAAGTAAAAGCGTGTAGTATCGACGTCATTCAATGGTAACTATTATGTAATGACGTGCTTGTCATGGAGATTTCACCACTGTTCCTTCTTAAACTAGAAAGTTCCGAACGTTTCTCATTGATTATGAGGGGATTTTCGTTATCCATACCTATATGTTTATTAAAAAAAAAAATATGTATCGTAAATTTCACATTTTCTTTTCAGAAGCACTATTTTCGAAACGTTACACCCCGATGATCTCAAAATCTTTTAAAGAATGGAAACGATAGAAAAAGCGTAAAACTGATAAAACTGACGGAGCTACAACATTTGGGGAGGGCTTATGGCAATTAGACAGTGACAGTTTAACAAAATAGTTCTAGAATGTTTTCATTCACGTCAGAAGTCAGTATTATCTATCTACCTTTCTCTCCGTTTTTCTCCTCTTCCGCTCTGTTTTTTAAATCCCTATCTATCTGTTTATATCTTTACATGTGTACGTGTTTGCATGTTTGTGCATGCCTGTCAGTATATATATACTGTATAAGGACACACTTCTGTGACGAATGACCATCGGTTCCGCACCCAGAAAGTTACCCCTTCGAAGAGCAGCAGTCTCGCCCATGCATGCCAGTATCCCCTCTCCACGTCACCGAAGTCGTCCAAGGGCGATAGAACTATATATATATATATATATATATATATATATATATATATATATATATATATATATATATATATATATATATATATATATATATATATATATATATATATATATATATATATATATATATAGCAGTCAGGTTGGTTAGCATACGTGGTATGTCTTTCTTTTTCTTTGGTGTTATAGAATTAGTATCAATAAACTTTCCTGGATATACTCTTATCCCAATCCTGTACATACTTTCCGATTGTCACTTTGCGTTTTTTTCGTGTGATACGCGAAGGAACCAGCCAACAAACATCTCTCTTTTATATCTCTTTTATTTGTTCATTCAAAATATTTTTCACCTAATTTTGTCGTACAATATACACCAGCAATTGTTATCTAATGTTTAAAACATTAATAGATGCGATATATGCACCATATCAATCAAAAACGATATGAGAATTGAATACCATACTAAAGCGCCAGTAAGCTTGCTAAGAACCTGCAGATAGAAATGTTAATAAATACATTTGGCTTGGGTAAACTTTAAGATGTTCTTTCATTGTAGGTTTCTTTTCTCAGCCAGTACGTTAAAGAAAATTGATAGTTACAACAATAAAGGTTGAACAGAGAACACATTTTTTAACAAACTTTACAATAATTTGTACAACCATAATGGAAATTCCAAGTAACAGAAAATACATAAATTACATTGTTAGAGCCTCAGAGTATACAATATTTTTTGTTCGGCCCTCGGGAGCAAAAATGAAGAGATTGTTTGGCTAGCTCACTCTAGAGCATCCTACATACAATTGACCATGGTTTTCCCAGATGAAAGCCGGACCCTGAGCTTTGTTGATGGCAATTGCGAAGCTTAGTCTTTCTGTTGCTCTAGTAACATTTTTTTCTTCTGGAAAATCTGATCTTGCCGCCAGGCTAGGACTTTTTGGGTGGCATATCGGCAGTAACAATGACGATAAGCCGTCTGTGCTTTCGTGAAATAAATACGTTTGTTATAATATTTTTTTCTTCTGGAAAATCTGATCTTGCGGTCAGGCTAGGACTTTTTGCGTGGCATATCGGCAGTAACAATGATCATAAGCCGTCTGTGCTTTCGTGAAATAAATAAGTTTGTTTATATTTTGTTTTTGTGTATGCAAAAATATCTGTACACGAATATATAATTATATATATATATATATATATATATATTAAAATAACAGATTAAAGTTTAAGCAAAGAATCGCTGCTTTCACCCTTAACGGGATCTTCTAAAAGTAAATATTTCGAAAAACGTTGCAACCGAAAGAAAACAGGAAGATAATACTTTGGTTCGTGAAGACGTTCGGGATGTCGTATAACCGGAAGTGTTGACATTTGAAAATTTTAAAGAAGTAAATATTTAAATAATGTCTTTAATCTTTTAACAAAATTCAGTAGACAAAAATACCCTCACTTCCTTACTTGAAAAAAGTTACATCTATGGTGCAAATTTGGTGCCGTTTGGTCCAGCCACTTGGCGGAAAGTGTGTTACATATGGCCGTCAGCTTTATAGTATATATATATATAATATATATATATATATATATATATATATATATATATATATATATATATATATATATATATATATATATATATATATATATATATATATACATATGAATATACATATGAATATGTGTGTCTATTTCATTATTATGTTGTCCCAAACTCTAATATTAACCCAGGAGTGAACTAACTGCTTTTTCTAGCAAATACGTTATTCGCTCACTGTCCACCTTACTACCCTTCTGTGACCACTGTATCATGTGTTAATTGTCTCCGCCTCTCGAGTTATTCTACCTTGCTACGAAAGAAACAGTCCTTTTTTCTGGGGGGGTCTCTTGATAATCTGTATCAACCTCACTGCGATTATGCATTTTTATTGTGCAGAAAAACGTTACACATGGATCGGCGAAACTGCAGTCGGGACTTTGAAGAAAACATAGGTATATTTTTGTATATTATTTCCTCATATTGGCAGTATCGGTAGAGGGACGCCATGCTTTGCAGCAAAGAATTACGGCCCTTTATGATCTGAGTTCAAATCCCGCCGAAGTTAACTTTGCCTTTCATCCTTACGGGGTCGATAAAATAAAGTACCAGTAATGCACGGAGTAATTGCTGGCCTTGTGCCAAAAGTAGAAACAATTATTTCTTCATATTTTGTAATTTGATATATATATATATATATATATATATATATTTATCCAAAATTAAGATAAATCAAAGTGAATTTAATCTAAATCAAAATTATGGGTGTCATGCCAGAAAAGCATGCGCCATATCACCCGTAAAATAAGCTCCAAGATTCTAATGAGTAGGTCCGAGCATTTTATAACAACTAGAAATTGATTAACATATAAATAAACATATGAAACAATCATAGGGGATAATTTTTACAAGTGTGTAAGCACACATAGCTAGGTAGGTAACTAAATACAGTTAACTAGAACTTCAAAAATAGATACCTTATAATACGATTAATCTTCCCTGTATATATTCCATTAAAGAAATATATTTCACCAATTAATCGAATGGTAAACCACCCACGGAGGCCGATACTTGGATTTTCATATATATATATATATATATATATATATATATATATAAGTTTGAAGAATAGTCAGACAAAACTTATCCAATTCTTTCCTCTTAGCCTGTAGAAATTAACCAGATAAATAATCATTTAAACGGAGCTAAGTTTAAAATGTAACTTTGAAGAAATAACAGATAAATGTTATCGATATTCCTTTATGAGGAACATTTAGATAAAATTTACCTAATCTTTCCTCTTAGTCCGTAGAAATTAACTAAACAAATAAACATTTAAATGGAACTAAGTCTAAAATGTAAGTTTGAAGAAAAGAATAGATTAACGTTACCAAAAATTCTCCTAGTCCCGATTATCGATAGTTTCGTTCGTACTTTGTGGATATGTCTAATCGTTGCATTATCCATGAGGCTCTGAGCTCTTCAAGAAACTCCCTCAGTTAGGACCGAAATTTCCAAATTGATCGCCGTTAGTAACGAATTCAAAAGAGGTGAAAATCATCACGTGGCTAGTGGTCAAGATAGAGTTGTTGTGAATGGTAGGCCGGTGGCAAGTAAGTTCATTGCTAAAAAAAGCAGTTAGTTGCCGCCTTATATATATATTAGAAAGTGAGGTTTTTTTTACAAAATGAAAAATAACCGAGGTGTCCTACACGAGTGAAAGTATAAAGAAAAAAAGATGAAATCGAAAATACAACTGGCGTCTTATTTTTAAAAAGATATATATATTTATTTGGTTCCTTTACCGGTTTCGCAGTTCTTCTGCTTTTCAAAAGGTGAGTTGAGATGGAGGGTCTGTGGTTTTTCTCACATCTGGTTGGTCTCTGAATGTTACTTGTTTTATATGGAAAAAGTGGCTCGAAATGCCAGGTTTTTCGAGAAGTAATTTGATTGGTTGGTCAATAATTATAATAAATTTCGCGCGAGTTCGCGTTACAAAGTTCTTCAAACAAAGGGGGAGGTCACAGGTTGTTTTTTCATATATGAGTGTTTGAATTTCTTTTTACTTTAAAAAAAGGGGCTCACGAAGGCTTTTTTTTAATAAACGTAATTTAATTGGTTATAAATGAAATTATGGCTGTCACGTGAACAAGTTTTCATTAAATTTTCGCGACCTTATTTGGAAATCCATTCTGTAGCCTTTTTAGAGAATTTTATGATAAGTAAAAGATAATGGGATGGGAGAATTGTTCTGGTTCAGTGAATATGGTTAGTTCGCTGGGGTGTCAGAATTCAGATTTTCTATTGAATAAAGGGTTTAGGTTGAGGTAGTTCATGGTATGGGAAGGTAGCTATGTGGTCACAAAATTTGTCCAGAACTCTGTTTCTACCTTTTGTTGGGTTGTAACTGCTTTTATTCCGTACAATTGATTCGTCGTTATTCTCCTTGTCAAAGAATTCCTCTGTGAGACGTAATTTTCTACAGAAGTGTGAGATATCATCATTTATCTCATTGGGGTTAGAGTATTGTGGTGTTGGTGTGAATTTCAGTCCTCTGGAGAGAATATTTACTTGTTGGGTTGAGAGGTTTGTATTTGAAAGGTTGATTATTAAAAAATAAGCCTTCGTGAGCCCCCTTTTTTTTATTTTTTTTTTTTAAGTAAAAAGAAATTCAAACACACACACACAACACACACACGCACACACACACACAAGCACACAAATAAACATACATATCTTTACTTTCTTTATTCAATAGAAAATCTGAATTCTGACACCCCAGCGAACTAACCATATTCACTGAACCAGAACAATTCTCCCATCCCATTATCTTTTACTTATCATAAAATTCTCGAACATTTAATGAAAACTTGTTCACGTGACAGCCATAATTTCATTTATAACCAATCAATTTACGTTTATTTAAAAAAAGCCTTCGTGAGCCCCCCTTTTTTTAAGTAAAAAAAAATTCAAACACTCATATATGAAAAAACAACCTGTGACCCCCCCCCCCCCCCTTGTTTGAAGAACTTTGTAACGCGAACTGGCGCGAAATTTATTATAATTATTGACCAACCAATCAAATTACTTCTCGAAAAACCTGGCATTTCGTGCCACTTTTTCCATATAAAACAAGTAACATTCAGAGACCAACCAGATGTGAGAAAAACCACAGACCCTCCATCTCAACTCACCTTTTGAAAAGCAGAAGAACTGCGAAGCCGGTAAAGGAACCAAATAAATATATATATTTTTTTAAATAAGACTCCAGTTGTATTTTCGATTTCATCTTTTTTCTTTATATATATATATAGAAACGAGTAGGACCCCGACGGCTGAGCTCAAGCCGTTTCGACGGCTAATATATATATATAGGGGTGTGTATTCGTTCATAATATAACTGGTGGTAGCTACTTTATTTTTAAGTCTTGTTCTTGCACAACTGGTGAAAACTGATCCCGTCGATTGACTGTTAACTGTCATCATACATAAGTAAGGAAGGATATCAAAGATATAATTTGATACTTTCAATATCAAATTGTAAGGACTATATACAGAAAATATTTCCGTTCTTTGAATTCGTACATTATATAATGTAAAGATCTTTGTAGAATATAGTTACGGCTCTTTACCTTCTGAGTTCAAATCTTGCCGAGGTTAGCTTTGCCTTTCATCCTTGCGGGCTCGATTCAATCGACTTTCACCTCCCTCAAATATTATTGGCCTTGTGTCTAAATCAGAAGCTGTTATTCATTGTAAAGATAATAATTCAAAATATAATGTATTGATTACTTTCTAAGTTGCTTGGTCAACCTCTACTGCTGCCATATCCCTTTTGCTCTCATTATTCAAGTTATAGGCATATCCCGTTCTTTCGCAGATATCCCACAGTAATTTATTAACATCGTGACTTAGTCACATGGTTTGAATCTGATTACAGTTTCTGATAGAACATCATGAATGGCTGGAAATATATCTCTCCGTAAATAAATCTGATAACATCAACTAAATCCAATACAAATTTTTAAAAATATTACGAAAGTGATTTTTTATGAACCCTCGTAGTATATATTGCGGATAATTATTTTATGCATTACTTGAAATTATCACATAAAGTATATCAATAGTTCCCAACCTTTTCACTATAAAAAAAAGCCCTTTTATCTAAATGAATTTTCCCACGAACCGCACAATAATTATTCCCCTCCCAGATTGCTATACGGCAAGAATAACAATCAGATATATAAATGGTTATAATTAGAGAAGAATGGCAACCCAACTGCATGTGCGTATCATGTTTTGAACAAAGTACTTGAAATTTTGAACTCAGCTCCTGAACTCCCAGCGCTACATTTGTGAACCCCCACGGGTCCGCGGACCCCATGTTGGGAACTGTTAAGCTATATAGTTGAAATAACATACAACATGTGTGTAAATGAGGTCAGCATGCAGGACAAACAAGATACAAAATAAGCTTCAGAATTCAAAGAAAACAAAATGGAACTATCCTAGAAAGTACATTTATCACACTTATTACATGTGATTACTGAAACCATAATTTACTGTTTATTTCATGCAGCTTACACTCGAACAACATATATACAACACACTTGAAAAAAAATCGAAACAAAGGGAAACGGACATTTGAATATAACAACACAAAACAGGAAATCTTAAAATAAAATCTGCACTATTAAATAACACCACAAAACAATTCAACTATGCCTACAAAAATGATGATCAATTTCGTATGTGAGTTTATTGCCATCACTATACGAAAACAATCCTCGTAACATATTTTAAAAGCGGTTTCCTCTTAAAAGATTAACTCCGAACAGAAGGATCCGTCTCTTAATGTGAAATAACCAAGATATAAATATAATTAAGCTAGAACGCTGGACCAATGGATCCTACATTGAAGTATTTCATGCATACAACACAACGACACATATTTTCTGGACGAAACACCTGAAATACACTAATGAGATTATGGCAGCAACTTTCATAGAAATGTTAGGAAGACCAGAATCAACACCTGTGGGGACGGAAAACAATATTATTTCACCAAATTAAAAATAAAATAAGATACTATACAGACGGCCTGATGTCACAAGAACAGAAATATATCGGAAAGTAATATATGTCTATAAAGAACATATACTCTTGAACCGAGCAAAAATAGAAATCACAAAAATGAGGAAAACAAAACTCAATATTGCCTAGATTATAGAAATATATATACCTTTTTATTTAATGGTTACTACATTTTACAAATAGAAGTTGTACAGTGTAAGGGCGGTGCCCCAGCATGGCCTCAGCCGGATGGCTGGAACAGGTAAAAGAGTAAATGATGGAAATGTTAAAAAATATAAAACAAACAACACCCGCTGCAACAGTCACCCTATCTCCCTAGGATGATTCCTCAGACGAGATGTTGACGTCCCGATTTTCCAGAGGGGCTGAAATCTCGACAACGACCGGTGCAAAGGGGAAGCGGCCGGACAAATTCCAGTTTTTACTTGTCTTCTTGTCCTCAGAATTATATATATTTATGAGAATAGCCTTTTTTGTTGTTGTTGTTGTTTTTGTTTTTCCTGGCGGGCAAGCAGCTGTGGTTGTTCCATGTTGCGGATACCGTCGACAAATTTTTGCCTTTTCTTTTTTTAGGAGAGGGCTAAAAATAGAGGCATGTTTATAATTAAAGGACAGATTTTGACTCGAAGGATCAAATGTTCAAGGCCACTCTCTTTGCAAAATATAGTGAAAGACCTTATTTGCGTTAATTTTATGTATTTGTGGTATTATAAGTGTTTTAAACAAATGAAATAACAAAGAACCTACGGAACTGAATCGTTTCATGTTTGAAGTAACTGAGAAGAAGAAGGAGGAGAAGTTTGTTGAATATTAACATTGAATTCCTGTGAAGTGGCGTCAACTAACAAAATTCGACAGAAGTCCTGCTTTTAAAGCCGTCATGATATCTGAGGTAAGAACTATTAAATAAACAAGTTAGGTGTTATATAAACATGCAAATGTAAAGATCTTAGAGGTTATCCCTTGTTTAGTCCTAGCCCTTTGGCTTCTCATATGTCTGACCTGAATACTTTCTCAAGCTGCTTACTTCTTTTTAAGTTCGGATTTTATGGAATAATTCCAACGCTTTTGTTATCAACGATACTCCCTATTTTCTTCTTCTTTTTTTTAAATTTCTTCTGGAGGGGAGAGATTAATAAACTTGTCGTCAGTGAATTTTAAATATTTAGAAGAAGACGGAGATGGTATGTCGCTTGGTTTTCGTAAAGAAAAAGAAATTACAGGAAAATCTAATCTATGACATTATACAGCTTGTCAAGATGTTTGTGTGTTCGAGTGTTTAAGTTTTAAACAACCTATGAAATAAAACTAACGACATAATCAAAATCTTTAACACAATGGAATAATATTGTGGTAGGTAACTCTTCTGGGAGTCGTAGGGACGCCATATTGACATACGTCGTTTCTAGGACATTTTAAAAACATGGAGGAGTCTATCTCCTCTGTAGGTCTGAATACAGCATATTTCTTCCAAAGAAGGATAGAGAGAGCGAGAGAATGGAGTGAGAAAGAAATATAGAGGAAGAATCTACCCCAGTACTAGACTGGTACTTTATTATCTACCTCGAATGAATGAAAGAGAAAGTTGACAATGACGGGATTTGAACTCAGGGAGCAGAGAGCCGAAACAAATACCGCAAAGTATTCTATCCGGCGTCCTAACCACTCTACCAGTTCGCCGCCTATTAAAACACTATTAGTAGATGAAAAATAAGACGTCGAAATAAGAAAATGTATAAAACGTGGAGTCAATGAGTCTGGGGAGTTTTCTTCTCTGTGTACCCTGTGTCGCTAGTGAGCTAAATGTTCAATTGATATATGTGGTGACCTTTGGTAGCTGTGTTGTTGGTATTTCCATGGTGTACGTCCTAGTTCGAGCAGTCTACTCTACACTCGGGTAGAACTGAAGGGGTCTTAGTGGGATTTCTTAGCTGGAGCGCTACAACATGTGCATTGATTTAAGTATTGAGTACTCTGGTGCGTTATGGTTCATCTGGTTCCTTACCACACTTCCTTCGTTATATATATATATATATATATATATATATATATATATATATATATATATATATATATATATATATATAATTATAAAATAACAGGAGGCTGGACTGGTGTAAATCCTTGAAAGGTTTATTATACTATGATCATTTCAATGACCGGGTTCAGTATGAATCCGGTGACATCATCAGGTATTCAAAATATAACAAAGGAATATAACAGATAAAATCCATGGGGCTGACCAGTTCTATCCAGTGGTGAACCCAACAAACCTAAATATATATATATATATATATATATATATATATATATATATATATATATATATATATATATATATATATATATATATTAGTAAAAAGGAAAAGAAAATGCTGAAAAATGTTTCCCAGTGAAAAATAGTTTAATTAGGAATAAGTATAAATAGTTTAATTAGGGATAAGTATAAATAAGAGCTCGTGATGTTTGCTCTAATCTAATCTAACATATTAGAGCAAACATCACGAGCGCTCTATCTCAAAATTATTTTTGAAAAGCATTAGAAATGCGCAACCGGTAAAAACTTAAAGCTAAAACTGAATACTAACCAATACTTATTACTAATTGGCAGTATCGGTAGAAGGTTGGACGCCATGCTTTCTAGCATAGTTACGTCCCTTTACAGTCTGAGTTCAAATCCCACCGAGGTTAACGTTGCCTTTCATACTTACGGGGTCGATAAAATAAAGTACCAGTAATGTACTGGGTAATTGCTGGCCTTGTGCCTAAAGTAGAAACAATTACTAATTTATACTTATTCCTAATTAAACTATTTTTCACTGGGAAAAATTTGTCAGAATTTTCTTTTCCTTTTTACTAATATATCACAACTCGTGTGTCACACCTCTATTTATATATATATATATATATATATATATATATATATTTCTATTTATTTATTAAATAACAAATTAAAGTTTAAGCAAAGATCCCGTTAAGGGTGAAAGCGGCGATTCCTTGCTTCAACTTTAATCTGTTATTTTAATATATATATATATGTATATAAATATATATATATATGTATATAAATGTACATACATACATGCATACACATACACACACGCGCGCGCGCGCGCACATATGTATATATATTTATTAAATAACAGATTAAAGTTTAAGCAAAGAATCGGTGCTTTCACCCTTAACGGGATCTTCTGAAAATTCCGTTAAGGATGAAAGCAGCGATTCTTTGCTTAAACTTTAATCTGTTATTTTAATAAATATTTGCTCTACGGTTTTTTATATATTTTAAATACATATTATCCTTATCGAGCCCTCTTCGGATTTTCGTTTTCATATTTATTATTATTACTATATATATATATAGGAAAAAGTATGACCCCGACGGCAGAGCTCAAGCCGTTTCGACGGCTATTTCTGGACTAAATTAGAATTCTAATTTAGTCCAGAAATAGACGTCGAAACGGCTTGAGCTCTGCCGTCGGGGTCATACTTTTTCCTATTACCCACTCTACTACCCTAAAATTTGAGGACTCTGGTGCGTTATGGTCCAGCTGGTTCCTTACCACAATTCCTTCGTTTTATATATATATATATAAGTATGTACAATGCACTCAAGTATTTTTATCTTATATATATATATAAGTATGTACACGTTCATACATATATGTATACAGACGTACAGTAGTATGTGTATATATATACATACATGCACACATATATATATGTACGTATGGATTCACCGAACATTTATTATAATGCTCGGTGTGTTTGTAAACAAACATCCCGTATTAAGCCGTAGTGTCCAGCAACCATCGTTGCTCGTTTGTTCAACACTGACAAAGGAACGCTGTACTAGTTTCAGGCTTGTTAGCTATCGTCATCAACGTATACCTTCCTGTCAGATAGTTGAACGTCCGAAAGTATATACTTTCCTTATGCATATTAATGGCTGAGTACCCCAGTTTGCATATCGAGTGGGTTAATCGGCCGGGTGCACCGAATACGATAAACGGAAAAAATGAAACGAAATTTCATTTCCCAATCTTAGTACGGCTGTTACTTAAATATAAGTATGTACACGTACATACATATATGTATACAGACGTACAGTAGTATGTATATATATATACATACATGCACACATATATATATATATGTGTACGTATAGATTCACCGAACATTTATTGTAATGCTCGGTGTGTTTGTAAACAAACATCCCGTATTAAGCCGTAGTGTCCAGCAACCATCGTTGCTCGTTTGTTCAACACTGACAAAGGAACGCTGTACTAGGTAAGTATATACGTTCAACAATCTGGCAGGAAGGTATACGTTGCTGACGATAGCTAATTAGCTTGAAACTAGTACAGCGTTCCTTTGTCAGTGTTGAACAAACGAGCAACGATGGTTGCTGGACACTACGGCATAATACGGAATGTTTGTTTACAAACACACCGAGCATTATAATAAATGTTCGGTGAATCCATACGTACATATATATATATATGTGTGCATGTATGTATATATGTATACATACTACTGTACGTCTGTATACATATATGTATGTACGTGTACATACTTATATTTAAGTAACAGCCGTACTAAGAGTGGGAAATGAAATTTCGTTTCATTTTTTCCGTTTATCGTTTTCGGTGCACCCGGCCGATTAACCCACTCGATATGCAAATTGGGCTACTCAGCCGTTAATATGCATAAGGTAAGTATATACGTTCAACAATCTGGCAGGAAGGTATACGTTGCTGACGATAGCTAATAAGCTTGAAACTAGTACAGCGTTCCTTTGTCAGTGTTGAACATACGAGCAACGATGGTTGATGGACACTACTGCTTAATACGGGATGTTTGTTTACAAACACACCGAGCTTTATAATAAATGTTCGGTGAATCCATACGTACATATATATATGTGTGCATGTATGTATATATATATATACATACTACTGTACGTCTGTAATCATATATGTATGTACGTGTACATACTTATATTTAAGTAACAGCCGTACTAAGAGAGGGAAATGAAATTTCTTTTCATTTTTTCCGTTTATATATATATATATATATATATATATATATATATATATATATATATATATATATATATATATATATATATATATATATATATATATATATATATATATATATATATATATATATATATATATATATATATATATATATATATATATATATATATATATATATATATATATATACACACACACACACATACACACACATATCATTAACATTATTATTTTTCTGGATTGGCAGTATCGGTAGAGGGTCGGACGCCATGCTTTCCAGCATAGTTACGTCCCTTTACGATCTGAGTTCAAATCCCGCCGAGGTTGACTTTGCCTTTCATCCTTACGGGGTCGATAAAATAAAGTACCAGTAATGCACTGGTTAATTGCTAGCCTTGTGCCTAAAGTAGACACAATTATTATTGTTGTCGTTGTTGTCATTATTATTATTGTTGTTGTTGTTGTTGTTGTTGTTATCCACTTCATTGTACACTACTAGAATGTTGAAGGCCCAACTACAAGGGCAGTGAAAACCGAAGCCGTTCAGCTCTGTTCCAGGCACATTATGAAGAAGTCTAATGAGGTCTGTAAATCGGATCATAATGGTGTTGGCGTCGGCGTCGGTAATAGTGGTGGTGGTGGTAGTGGTGGTAGTGGTGGGGAGGGGGTGCTACTGCTGCTGGCAACATTGTAGTTTTTGTGGTGGTGGTGGTGGTGATGGTTGTGGTCGTCGTAGCACTAGTGTTGATAATAGAAGATGTTGATTGTGGTATCATGAATGGTGGTTGCGTTGGTGGTGACATACATGGTACTATTAAAGTTTGTTGGAATAGTGATGTATTGCTAATAGTTGTGGTGGCGGTGGTGGTAGTGGTGGTGGTGGTGGTGGTGGGACTGGGACTGGGAGTGGGAGTGGGAGTGGTAGGTTTGTGTAGTGGTGGTGGGAATGGTAGTAGTGGTGATGGTAGTAGGTTTGTGTGTAGTGGTGGACGTCGTTGGAGCTGTTATCATCATGAAATTGTTGACAGCGGCGTTGAGTGTCGCGAAGCCGTCTAACAGCAGGGTCACTTTCAGGAAAGAACCGTTAGCTCTACTAACCCAATTCTGTTACGGTATACTGTTGAAGGCTACTTTTGTCCCACGATACACAAATCTTTTGTTATTGCTGTTGTTGTCGTCGTCGTTGCTGTTGTTGTATAGTGTTCAGGTCGACCCTGATGGAGGAATACTAGGAAAAGAGGCCTGCTAGCCTTCACAATACCGTTTTTTTATTCTCAGACATAGATATCTAGGACTGCATTCTTCAGCGTGTCTTCTCTTTTTCATATGAAAGGATGATTTAAGGGAGATGTATCTTATGTTTATAGCAGAGAGAGGGACCACGTAGAGCTTATTTCATTGGTTTGTCTTTTTAATCCCTTAAAACATGGAAGTTAGATATTTTGATAAATATATTCTGGATTTCTTGAAATTATCTCTTTTCGTTTGAGAATGACTAAACAATTGATTTCCACGGGGTTTTGGTTTGTGTGTATTATGTAAATTCATAGCATTGAACCACTTGAGTTGTTTCACTTAGTTCACTTTTTGTAAATATGTAAGAAGGTAGGTTGTTAATTAAACTAGCATTACAAGTCTGTATAAGAATATAAGAATCTCTTTCCCTCGGTTGTTGGAGAATTCTTGGTAAGAATAAGACCCAACACACACACACACACACGTTTTGGGAACCTAAAAGAAACCGATCCTGTCTCTTTCTCTTTTTATGCTCCTTTTCTTCCCTACATATCTTCTCTCTCCCTCTCTCTCTCTCTCTCTCTCTCTCTCTCTCTCTCTCTCTCTCTCTCTCCAATTTATATATATACATTGTAGAGCTGCGCTGCTATAGTGCGCGTCCAAAGGTAGAGGATAGTGGAATGGCCTCATGATATTGAGGTTACCAACAAATAAACAAGCTTCATGGCTATTTAGCAGTCACGGACAAAAAACACAGCATCAACACTTACCAGGGAGCAGTATCTCGACATTGCTCTGTTGTGTGTGTGTGTGTGTAGAAATCCATAGATGAAGGATCATAACTGGACCCCGAAAACAATAGTCGCACATACATGTTAAATGTATGTAGCTTTGTTTATATAGTATACAAATATGTATGTATTACGTATATATATATATATATATATATATATATATATATATATATATGTTTTATAAAAATTATAAAAAATAAACCAAAGAAGCCTTCAATACATCAAAAGTCTTTATTAGCCAACAATGTTTCGTCCTATTAAGGACTCATCAGGGCAAGTAAAGCTACAAGAAGCACTATCGGCCAATACAAGCCAAACACTCAGAAGAATATGGAGTATACATCTATTAAAGCTTAGGAAAGATATCAAGGAAAAGTTGGCTAAGATTAAGAGTGAGCAGTTACAAACATAGATATGGACCAAATAGCAAGGAAGTGATTAACATGTTGAACCCACATTGCAAATATTGTATAATGCAAAAACTTGAAACACAAATGGTAATATAATGCGAGTATAATATAATATAATAGATGGTGATAATAAAAAGCTTAATATATGTATATATATACATATATCTCTATACATATACACATTAGTACAAACACAAACTAACACTTATTAAGTATTTAAATATATATATATATATTGTTTACAGTATAATATAATAAAGATAAAAATAAGAATAAAGATAAAAATAAAAATAAAATATAATATATAATTCCCTGTCAGTGTGCATAAACAATATAAAAACATTATAATAACATTATAATAACAATATTATAATATATTGGCATCAAAAGATATACAAAATTACATCATACATATAATTCAAGGTTAACAAATAGTATAAAGTTTTACACAGGGTAAAAAAAAAATCATATAGAACTAAATTGTGTTGAAAAAATTGTGTTGAAAAAATATCTATACCATTGTAACAAATACACGGAGGTCAAGTCATTTTACATTGGCATAAATATTACCAAAATATCACAAAATATTACAAAATATAACAGAACAGTACCTCAAATAACAGACATATATTAAAATCTATAATACGATTACATAAAAATGATATGATATAACAACGTTAATATCAAATAGCAAACAGAGTCTAAGGAAATGCTTAATATATATATTTACGTGGTTGACATACACAGACATATATTAATGAAATTACATGGATCAGACAGACAGCGTGTGGTAGTAAAAAAATAAATAAAATAAACCGAAGATCGAAAAACAAAAACAAGTATATTTACTTAGGTGTCACAAGCGGTTAAGTAAAAGAAAAAAAGATAGAAATGTAAACCGGAGAATTGACTAGAAAACCTTTTTAAATTAATTAATATTAAAAGTATTTAAAATACATATTTAGTCACTTCAAAATTGGCTAGTGTTTAAGTCATCAAAATCGTATAAGTTTAAGATATCTCAATAAAATTATCAAGAATAGAGTAAAATATGCTCCGTTCAGTCGAATAACGTTATCAAATAAAATTACTCTAAATAGAACTATGGTAGACCAATGGGAACAGAAAGAAGAGAGGTTATGGAGGATAGGAAGGAGCATAAAAGTAAAATCAATATATTATATAATATCATAAAAAGGAGCATAAAGGTGAAATTTATATATAGTGTAATAGAAGGGTCGGATATTAAGTGTGTAGAGGAGGAGGTTCATTAGTTGAAAGAGACTCCAAACAAAGTATTTAATAAGATATCAACTCATAAGGTGTTAGTAGTGAAACTATAATAATGCTTAAGAAGATAGATAGGGTATGGTAGCCAAAAGACTATGGAAACTAAAATCGAAAAGCTGTAAAAGACTAATAATAATAATGATGATGGTAATAAAAAAGAACCTAAACAAAAAAGATAAGGAAATATAGCAGCTAATGGATACGATTTAAACTACCAGAATTTTTAGGTCTATAATAGAAGAAAGAATTAGAAATGGCATGGGGACAGGAAGAAAATATCTCAGACTTTCTATTAAGCAAAACTTCCCTAGAGAAAATTATAGAGTGGGTCTCTAGGATACAGAGATTACAGAATTTAGTGTGTGTTGATAGGTTATTAGAGCGTGCTACTATACGCCAATTAAGGCTATATGGCATACCAGCCCCTTTAAGATCCCAGATATGGTGTGCTAAAGAAGTAGAGTTCTTAAACTTAACATGCTTAAAATTAGAGATATGAGAATTAAACCTAGTTTTAAAAGTATTAGATGTGGAGCCTATATATGTGCTATTAGAAGAATTAGTCTTAACTTCACAAGCATAAACAATGTTCCTAGAGAGGCAGTGACCATTTAAAGGGCAGTTAATACTTACTCTCCAGTTACACTTCCGGGTGCTATTGACCGGCTGAATGAGTGATGCATCATTCCTAGGGTTATTATAAGATAAGGTCTGCTCAGGTGGTAAGGCATTAATGGATCTATCAAGACTAGTAGTACTCAAAGAAGAGTAGCTGTCCCTAATTTTCCTATTGTTAGTGCTAGCTAAATGAGAACTAATATTAGGGGTGGTAGAGAATGATAGTTTAATTACATTTTTATTTAAAATACCATGGTATTTATTAGAAGGAGGGAAATTTTTCTCTAAGATAGAAAAGAAAGACTTAGGGATGTTAGTTAATACTTCATGATCATAAGGCGGGTTAAAATAAGTATTGAGTCTCCTCCTATTTCTATCCTTACCAACTTACTACCACACGCTGTCTGTCTGATCCATGTAATTTCATTAATATATGCCTGTGTATGTCAACCACGTAAATATATATATTAAGCATTTCCTTAGACTCTGTTTGCTATTTGATATTAACGTTGTTATATCATATCATTTTTATGTAATCGTATTATAGATTTTAACATATGTCTGTTATTTGAGGTACTGTTCTGATATATTTTGTAATATTTTGTGATATTTTGGTAATATTTATGCCAATGTAAAATGACTTGACCTCCGTGTATTTGTTACAATGGTATAGATATTTTTTCAACACAATTTTTTCAACACAATTTAGTTCTATATGATTTTTTTCTTACCCTGTGTAAAACTTTATACTATTTGTTAACCTTGAATTATATGTATGATGTAATTTTGTATATCTTTTGATGCCAATATATTATAATATTGTTATTATAATGTTATTATAATGTTTTTATATTGTTTATGCACACTGACAGGGAATTATATATTATATTTTATTTTTATTTTTATCTTTATTATATTATACTGTAAACAATATATATATATATATTTAAATACTTAATAAGTGTTAGTTTGTGTTTGTACTAATGTGTATATGTATAGATATATATATATATACATATATTAAGCTTTTTATTATCACCATCTATTATATTATATTATATTATATATCGTACTGTAATTCTCGCATTATATTACCATTTGTGTTTCAAGTTTTTGCATTATACAATATTTGCAATGTGGGTTCAACATGTTAATCACTTCCTTGCTATTTGGTCTATATCTATGTTTGTAACTGCTCACTCTTAATCTTAGCCAACTTTTCCTTGATATCTTTCCTAAGCTTTAATAGATGTATACTCCATATTCTTCTGAGTTTTTGGCTTGTATTGGCCGATAGTGCTTCTTGTAGCTTTACTTGCCCTGATGAGTCCTTAATAGGACGAAACATTGTTGGCTAATAAAGACTTTTGATGTATTGAAGGCTTCTTTGGTTTATATTTGATAATTCTTCGGCTCTGTTTAATTACATTGAGCTATATCTTATACTGTCATTTCTATAATATGAAGAGGGTGTTTAACTCCAACACACTCTAGTATTTTAATTCTTATATATATATATATGTATATCTTAATATATAATGCTCATTTTTTGTGTTGCTAACGAAGTTGTTCTTTGCTAATGCCTGAAGACAAAGGGAGAGCGAGAGAGAGGGAGGGGTGGATAGATAGATAGATAGATAGATAGATAGATAGATAGATAAATAGATAGATAGATAGATAGATAGATAGATAGATAGATAGATAGATAGATAGATAGATAGATAGATATGTTTCTTTTATTTGCCACTAGGGCATCAAAAGTGGGACAAGTACAAAGGGGGGAGTTTACACAAAAAGGCGTCCTCAATAAGGAGGAGGCAATAACAAAATATAAAAATAAAATAAGATATAACAAAAAATAAAATTTTTAACAAAATCCTCAATAGAGAGGAGGCGCCTTGGGGTGTCGCACACACCCCCGAAAAAAATGTGCAACCCTTCTCCTCAGGAGCACAGAGAAGGGGTGCTCCCTTGGTCTTTCATCTTCCTCACCTATAATCTGATGTAGAGTGAAGGCCCATTCACATGGGCCATTCTCGCTACTTTCACCCATCTTTCATAGAAACGGCTGGGGTGCAGCACCTCTCTCTCCATCCTGATCCTTCTTCCGAAATGATATCGGAAGAAACGGACCAGTTGTTGGCCAGAGAGAAAGGTGCCTGACCTCAGTCCTTTCAGACGCGTCCACCATACAACCTCTTTCGCCATGGCTATTACGCACAGAAACACCGCCTCTGCTTCATCTTTGAAGGGGGGAGGCGGCTTGATCATTACAATAGACTCGGTGGTCAACCGGATCGGTCCCACCCTTGACAGCAGTTGTTCGACATAGCCCCACAGATCGGCTACGCCCGAGCAGTGTACCAATGCGTGTGCAACGGTTTCCTCGTCGCACACGCATCTGGGACAGATCTTTTTGGCGGGGTCCCTACCCGGGCGCCCGTGTCTGTAGAGCCTTTCTCGAACGGGTAAAGCCCCTCGGTAGCACTGCCAGGCCAGGGACTTCTGGAAGTTGTCCATAGGTCCCGGGCTGAATGTCCTACCGAACAGGCTGGCCAGTTCGTCCTCCTCCATGTCTAGGGCTTCTCCGAGGGCGTCGTCGCACCTGCTGCGTACCAGCCCTCTATAGAATGTTGCGGTGGAGTCTCCACTGATAACCGGATCCGCCTGCCAGAGGGCGGTGAGCGCCTGGGCACACTCAGTGTGCCAGGCGCCCAGTTTTCTCGGTCTTTGCTTGACCCAGGATTGCAGCTCGGTGAGTGAGACGAGTCTGGGAAAGGTTCGTCTCACAAACGAGGCCCACACCGGTTGTCCGGTGAGGAATACGTAGAGGTGCCATAGCCTTAATGCGTGTTTACGCATCATTAGCCACGGCATCCCCAGCCCTCCTTTCGAAGGGTGTTGACAGCAGATGGATCTCCTCACCATAGGAGCCCGCCTCTTCCAAAGGAATTGGAAGAGCGCGCGCTGCATCTTGGTGAGGGTTTCCCTTGGGCAGGGCACTACGGTCAGGCGGTAGTAGATGACGGATGCTATGTAGGTGTTCGCCACTTCCGCCCGACCTTTCAGGGATAGTTTGCAACTGGCCCACTTCTGGGTCAGTGCAAACACCCTGTTCGTAACCTCCGCCCAGTTTTTCTCCACCTGGAGGTCCGGTCCGAACCAGACCCCGAGCAACTTCACCGGGCCCTCCGTCCAGCGTCCGACGACGCTATCGGAGGGCATCGGTCTGCCCCTCCACGTGCCGAGTTGCAAACCGATCGACTTGTCCCGGTTCAGCTTAGCCCCTGTGAACCTTTCGTACTCCTCCAGTAAGGTGCCGACCGCCTCGATTTCGGAGGCCGTCGACACCATTACTGTCACGTCATCGGCGTAGGCCGACACCGCTTTCCGCAATCCCGGTTCCAAAGGGATGCCCTGCAACAACTCCAACTTCCGCAGTAGTGGCTCGAGAGTCAACACATACAGAAGGGAGGAGAGAGGGCACCCTTGTCGGATGGACCGCGCGATTTTGAACGGCTCCGAGAGGTAGCCGTTCACCTTGACCCGAGAGCAGATGCGGCTGCTGTGCATAGCAGTGATCCAGCCCCTGAAAACGGGTCCGAAGCCTGCCGCCGCTAGCACCGCATCCAGGTAACCATGGTCGACCCTATCGAACGCCTTAGATTGATCCAAGTTGATCAGAGCCCCACCAAAGCCGGGTTCGTTCCCAACCCTCTCTATGATGTATCGCATGAGGTGGAGGTTGTCATGGATGGACCTGGACGGGATAGCGCATGTCTGCGCATCTCCCACCAGGTTGCCCACGACAAGCGCCAACCTCTTTGCTAGCACCTTGGCCAAAATCTGTAACTCTGTATTTAGCAGTGTTATGGGCCTGAAGTTACTTATTTCGTCCCCCTTGTTCTCGTCCTTCCTCACTAGCGTGACTACGCCCTTGGTCACAGTACAGGGAATTCTCCCGTTCTGTCGCCAGTTGCAGTAGACCGCCTCGAGGAGATCGGGGAACAAGTCCGGCATAGCTAGATATAATTCGTAAGGAAGACCATCGAGACCCGGGGATTTGCGTTTGCCGCATTGGCTCAGCACGTCCTCTATCTCAGCGGCCGAAATCGGCTCCTAGCAGGACTTCGCCTCCCTGTCCGAGAGGCGCGGCAGGCCGTCGAGGTATGGACGGAAGTCCACGTTCCCAACCGGCTCCCCGCCCCTCCCGAACAGTCGGGCAAAGTGCCTTTGAAAGGCCTCACACATCTGCTTAGGCTCAAGAATCGCCCGTCCATCCAGGTCTCGCAAAGACCGGATGGTGGATTTAGTTCCACTGTTGGCCTCTGTCACGCGGGCCCAGCTAACAGCTTTGGTCCCCTCGTTCCCTAGAGCACGTATTTTACTTCGGACAACGCAGCCTTCGTGCTTCGCGTCGAAAAACTGGCTCAAAGCCGTTCTCGACGCTAGCACTCTGGCCACGTCGCCGCTTCTAATTGCCTCTTCTACTCTATCTATTAGCTCCCTTTCCTTCCTATTCCTATCCGCAGCTAGAACCTTACTAAATTCTATCGAGACTACTCTAATCTCTCTCTTTAGAGATACCCACCACCTGCTGTTGACGATCGCTCCAGTCAACCGTTCCTTAACTAACGTACTAATCCGATTCCTGTAGGCTCTACTTGCCGGCAAGGACAAGTTGAGCTTCCAGTAACCGGGGCCCTGTCTATGAGTTCTGTCAAGGTTGACCATGCAGGTCACTAATTTGTGGTCTGAATAGCCAACCATGCGCATTTTTGGACAACTTAAAAAGTCCTTATCCTTAATTCTAACTAAGAACCTATCTAGGTACGACCTAGATGATCCGCTACGATTTGCCCAAGTCCAGGTTGGCGCAGTCGGAAAATCTAGTCGATATCTATCGGCCAGGTCAAATCGACCGATTAACCCTTTGAGGCTATTACACCCCTCTCTATCGGGGCAGGCCCCTACGTAGTCCCAGCGTGCATCTAGGATACCATTCCAGTCCCCCACTAATAGCAAGGAGCGGGACGTCCCCAGAAAAGTCTCCAGACGATGGAAGAAGTCCGGCCGCATTGACCCGAAAGGGCCGTAGGCGGCTACCAACCTAAACGCTCCGCCTTTACCACTGCCAAGGTCCAGAACCACTAGTCGACCCTCCGGGTCCAAATGTACCATCTGTGTTGCGAGACCCAGATGTTTTTGCAGCAGAACGACAACTCCACCCCCACCTCCGGGCTGACAGAGAGATGCGTGCATCTCAAAGTCATCAAAGGTGGGGGCCAGCTGTCGCACGTTGCTGATCCGGGCCTCGCAAATAACCATCACATCTATACGTTGTGACCTGAGGTCATTTAGAAGCATTGCTTGCTTCTAAGTTCAGCCCAGGCCACGCGCATTTAAACAGCCTACTCTTAGCATAGCCATGTTGGTGGTGAAGAGAAAAGGCACTTACCTCTCTTCGTCCCGGGTATCGGGCTGCACAATTTCCATTAGGGTGGGGGATGGGTTGTTGGGTGGGGTGGTGGTTTGTGGAAGTGTGGGGGCATCAGTGTGTTGTGTGGTTGGGGAGCTTGGAGTTGTGTGGGTGTTTGGGGAGGGGGTGGGATAGTTTTTTAGGAGGACGCGGTTAATGGGCACGACGCAGGGGGGACCCACGTCCTCTTTAAAATTGTTTTTTAAAGTTTTATAGGTGTCCTGTGGGGCCTTAATCATTTTGAGGTGGGGGAAATCCCCTGCCTGGGTGAAGTTAGGCCCTTGTGTTTTTATTAGATTGTTGTTGTACACAATGTTTAACAGTTTTTTGTTTCTTGTATTTATGTATGTGTATGCATGTTTTTGTTTTTGTGTGGTGTTTTTTGTTTGCTGTTGTTGTGAGCTCTTTTGTGTTGGTGTCAGTGTTATGTTTTGGGGAGGGTTTTTTTTCATTTGTGTGTCTGAGGTGTGTTTTCTTTTTTTTCTTTTGATTGTGTGGAAGTGCTCCTCCTCGTCTGACGACGAACTAGGGTCATCTTCCGCGTTGGAGGGGAGGGGTATATTTTCGGGTTGTGTTTGCGGTACGGGTGTTTTGGAAATTGTTTTTGTTTTTTGAGTGGAGGGGATGGGTTGGACATTGTTTTGTTTTGGTTTGAGCTGTGGTGGTTGTTTTTGTAGTGGTTGTTGTGGTGATTGTGTTGGTTGTGCAGTTGTTGGTGGTGTAGGCAGGATTGGGGTTTTCTTATTAAGTTGGGGACAGACAGCCCTCAGGTGACCTCTGGTTCCGCAGAGGTAACACGAGGGCCGTCTACCCTCAACGGTAATGTTGATGAAGGTTAGATCATCCAATATGACGCGTTCAGGGATCTGGACGATCCTTTCGGGCCTCATTTGAACTACAAGTTCGAGGCTCGTTCCACTGAACGCGTCACCCGATGCCTTTCCCATGGACACCAGCATGTCATCCTCCAGGTCCAGAAAACCTGTCAAAACCCACCATATGTCCATAATCGGCAGGATGGTGTGGATTTTTATTTTTTGTGTTCTTCTACCCATGTACGTAGGGTAGAAGGTGTATGCGGTGGATGTGATTGGTTTGATGGACAGTTTCACTGCTGTGTCCCTGTCCTTCATGAGAATGGATAGACTCCCGTAGAGTCTATCCTTCTGAATGAAGGTGATGTCCTTCATGACGTCTTTTAAAACCAGCTCTATCTCGCTCTGTGATGGTTGAGCTGGTTTTTTACTTTTGTTCGAGATTTTCCTAAACATGACCGTGTTTAGGAGTCTCTGGCTTTTTAGTTCCGGGGGGGAATGGATTGTGAATGAACCATTTTCCCCGTACACTATATATTTTTTCGCATCCGCCAGTAGCTCCTTCGCTTTTGTTATATCTACTGGCAGATAGTCGAGGGTTTTCCTTGTCGTCTCGGCGAAGGAGAAATTTTGTTTGTTTGTGTTGTTGTTGTCGTTGGTGGTGTTGTTGTTATCATTGTTGTTGTTGTCACCGTTATTGGTCTTGTTGTTGTTGTTATTGTTATTGTTATTGGTTTTGTTTTCGTCCGTCGCATTGTTGTTGTTGCTGTTGCTGCTGATTCTTTGGGTTGTTGCCATGGCAACGTCAAGTTGTCGGTTAACAGGTGGAGAGAATTCTTCCTCTGGCTGACCTTTCTTCTTGACCTCTGCTACTGTGACAGTGGCAGGGGGAAGCTGTAAGTTCATCTTCCCCTTTCCTCCTTCGAATTTTGGTGAAGAAGCTTCGGCCATTTAAAAAATATTGACTTTTCAACAAGAAAAAACTTTTTTTTTGTTTAACTATTTCGCCTAAAGGCGTAGAATATTTTGAGAGACTGACCAGATCAAAGTTTGACCTGGCAGTCCCTCTACAAAATGGTACAAAAATTAAAGTTATCAGACAAGAATTTCTATAGAAATTTAAACAGAACTTACTCAGCAAGTTATACGCGTGTGTCCATCCCAGATAGATAGATAGATATGTTTCTTTTATTTGCCACTAGGGCATCAAAAGTGGGACAAGTACAAAGGGGGGAGTTTACACAAAAAGGCGTCCTCAATAAGGAGGAGGCAATAACAAAATATAAAAATAAAATAAGATATAACAAAAAATAAAATTTTTAACAAAATCCTCAATAGAGAGGAGGCGCCTTGGGGGGTCGCACACACCCCCGAAAAAAGTGTGCAACCCTTCTCCTCAGGAGCACAGAGAAGGGGTGCTCCCTTGGTCTTTCATCTTCCTCACCTATAGTCTGATGTAGAGTGAAGGCCCATTCACACGGGCCATTCTCGCCACTTTCACCCATCTTTCATAGAAACGGCTGGGGTGCAGCACCTCTCTCTCCATCCTGATCCTTCTTCCGAAATGATATCGGAAGAAACGGACCAGTTGTTGGCCAGAGAGAAAGGTGCCTGACCTCAGTCCTTTCAGACGCGTCCACCATACAACCTCTTTCGCCATGGCTATTACGCACAGAAACACCGCCTCTGCTTCATCTTTGAAGGGGGGAGGCGGCTTGATCATTACAATAGACTCGGTGGTCAACCGGATCGGTCCCACCCTTGACAGCAGTTGTTCGACATAGCCCCACAGATCGGCTACGCCCGAGCAGTGTACCAATGCGTGTGCAACGGTTTCCTCGTCCCACACGCATCTGGGACAGATCTTTTTGGCGGGGTCCCTACCCGGGCGCCCGTGTCTGTAGAGCCTTTCTCGAACGGGTAAAGCCCCTCGGTAGCACTGCCAGGCCAGGGACTTCTGGAAGTTGTCCATAGGTCCTGGGCTGAATGTCCTACCGAACAGGCTGGCCAGTTCGTCCTCCTCCATGTCTAGGGCTTCTCCGAGGGCGTCGTCGCACCTGCTGCGTACCAGCCCTCTATAGAATGTTGCGGTGGAGTCTCCACTGATAACCGGATCCGCCTGCCAGAGGGCGGTGAGCGCCTGGGCACACTCAGTGTGCCAGGCGCCCAGTTTTCTCGGTCTTTGCTTGACCCAGGATTGCAGCTCGGTGAGTGAGACGAGTCTGGGAAAGGTTCGTCTCACAAACGAGGCCCACACCGGTTGTCCGGTGAGGAATACGTAGAGGTGCCGTAGCCTTAATGCGTGTTTACGCATCATTAGCCACGGCATCCCCAGCCCTCCTTTCGAAGGGTGTTGACAGCAGATGGATCTCCTCACCATAGGAGCCCGCCTCTTCCAAAGGAATTGGAAGAGCGCGGGCTCCATCTTGGTGAGGGTTTCCCTTGGGCAGGGCACTACGGTCAGGCGGTAGTAGATGACGGACGCTATGTAGGTGTTCGCCACTTCCGCCCGACCTTTCAGGGATAGTTTGCAACTGGCCCACTTCTGGGTCAGTGCAAACACCCTGTTTGTAACCTCCGCCCAGTTTTTCTCCACCTGGAGGTCCGGTCCGAACCAGACCCCGAGCAACTTCACCGGGCCCTCCGTCCAGCGTCCGACGACGCTATCGGAGGGCATCGGTCTGCCCCTCCACGTGCCGAGTTGCAAACCGATCGACTTGTCCCGGTTCAGCTTAGCCCCTGTGAACCTTTTGTACTCCTCCAGTAAGGTGCCGACCGCCTCGATTTCGGAAGCCGTCGACACCATTACTGTCACGTCATCGGCGTAGGCCGACACCGCTTTCCGCAATCCCGGTTCCAAGGGGATGCCCTGCAACAACTCCAACTTCCGCAGTAGTGGCTCGAGAGTCAACACATACAGAAGGGAGGAGAGAGGGCACCCTTGTCGGATGGACCGCGCGATTTGGAACGGCTCCGAGAGGTAGCCGTTCACCTTGACCCTAGAGCAGATGCGGCTGCTGTGCATAGCAGTGATCCAGCCCCTGAAAACGGGTCCGAAGCCTGCCGCCGCTAGCACCGCATCCAGGTAACCATGGTCGACCCTATCGAACGCCTTAGATTGATCCAAGTTGATCAGAGCCCCACCAAAGCCGGGTTCGTTCCCAACCCTCTCTATGATGTATCGCATGAGGTGGAGGTTGTCATGGATGGACCTGGACGGGATAGCGCATGTCTGCGCATCTCCCACCAGGTTGCCCACGACAAGCGCCAACCTCTTTGCTAGCACCTTGGCCAAAATCTGTAACTCTGTATTTAGCAGTGTTATGGGCCTGAAGTTACTTATTTCGTCCCCCTTGTTCTCGTCCTTCCTCACTAGCGTGACTACGCCCTTGGTCACAGTACAGGGAATTCTCCCGTTCTGTCGCCAGTTGCAGTAGACCGCCTCGAGGAGATCGGGGAACAAGTCCGGCATAGCTAGATATAATTCGTAAGGAAGACCATCGAGACCCGGGGATTTGCGTTTGCCGCATTGGCTCAGCACGTCCTCTATCTCAGCGGCCGAAATCGGCTCCTAGCAGGACTTCGCCTCCCTGTCCGAGAGGCGCGGCAGGCCGTCGAGGTATGGACGGAAGTCCACGTTCCCAACCGGCTCCCCGCCCCTCCCGAACAGTCGGGCAAAGTGCCTTTGAAAGGCCTCACACATCTGCTTAGGCTCAAGAATCGCCCGTCCATCCAGGTCTCGCAAAGACCGGATGGTGGATTTAGTTCCACTGTTGGCCTCTGTCACGCGGGCCCAGCTAACAGCTTTGGTCCCCTCGTTCCCTAGAGCACGTATTTTACTTCGGACAACGCAGCCTTCGTGCTTCGCGTCGAAAAACTGGCTCAAAGCCGTTCTCGACGCTAGCACTCTGGCCACGTCGCCGCTTCTAATTGCCTCTTCTACTCTATCTATTAGCTCCCTTTCCTTCCTATTCCTATCCGCAGCTAGAACCTTACTAAATTCTATCGAGACTACTCTAATCTCTCTCTTTAGAGATACCCACCACCTGCTGTTGACGATCGCTCCAGTCAACCGTTCCTTAACTAACGTACTAATCCGATTCCTGTAGGCTCTACTTGCCGGCAAGGACAAGTTGAGCTTCCAGTAACCGGGGCCCTGTCTATGAGTTCTGTCAAGGTTGACCATGCAGGTCACTAATTTGTGGTCTGAATAGCCAACCATGCGCATTTTTGGACAACTTAAAAAGTCCTTATCCTTAATTCTAACTAAGA
>OZ024740.1:313445657-313468157 GCA_964016885.1 Eledone cirrhosa | reverse complement strand
TTCTTAAATTAAATTTCAAGAATAAATGGTTTTTGATTGACGCACAAGGCCAACAATTGGGTGATGGAAAAGTCGATTAATTCGACCCCAGTACATTACTGCTACTTTATTTTATCGACCCCGTAAGACTGAAAGGCAAAGCTAACCTCGTCGGGATTTGAATTCAGAACGTAAAGGGATGTAATTCTATGCTGCAACGCATATTGTCCGACGCTCTACCGATACTGTCACTCCGCCACCCTAATTTTAAGAATAAGTAAAAGAAGAAAAATGCATCAATTATGATAAGGTCATGAAACCCTTTAATAGGATGTTGGGTGACTACTGAAGGCTTAGTTCTTCAGAGTGTGGTAAATATAAATTGTGCCATGTTAGCCTAATTGGTGGGCTACTAACTGTGACAGGAAATCACTAACACAAGTAGTGAATCTAATGTAATGGCTCTACTGAGAAATCTAATCTATACCTGAATTTAACACCCAGCTCTCTATTGTATATATTACAGCTAGCGAGTTGACCTTGTCCGCTTATGTGCAGGTCATCACAAGAACCCAAGTGACGTAACTCCATGCCGACCCATCATTCTCTTATATACATTCTCAGAAATTCTAGATAGGCTAATCTTTGACAGCAATAACCGGCACATGCCCCTCTTCAAATTAGATCACGTATTCAAACGACTACACTTAACCACCTTACTACCCAGTAATATAACACAGAAAATATATAATGGTTTCACTAGCAAAAACAAAACCACACACTCAGAAATAAATTCTAACTCTAACTACTATAATAGTTAGGGTCAAAATTGTAATTATCGGCATCAGTACCGCTATCCACTCATATAAATATATTCACACTACCTAAAAAAAAAAAAACCACTAAACTCAAGCAAGTAAACTACCTGTCAAGTTGCCATTTCCAGAACTTGTACTTCTTTCCCGAATAATATATAACAAGCCCCCCCCCCCCCCCCTTATTAAATTTTATTAATCTATTTCGGCGAAATGTTATTTTAAGTGATAGCATTTCTGCGACAATTACTTTTCTTTAGACACCAAAAAACATTATACATGACAAAAAAAGAACATTACAAGAGGTCCGATACGTTATAAAGTAAATAGGATGGGTTGGGTCTCAATATATAAACTAAACGACTAATTCTGGTTTTTAAAACATCAAGGGAGACAACCAAGAAAAATAATCAATTTACCAACCCTCTTATTCGAACCAACCCCCTTTTATTTGGGACCCGATAGTACATCCTTTCACACACTTTTTAATCTATACATAAAAAATCTTCCACACTTCAGCAAAACATATCCACAGTCATATACGCAGATATCACCACACTCACATTGTCCAACCATTCTCCAAACATCACTTCACACCTACACCAACATTATATTAATAATCTAGAAACCTGGCTCCAAAGCTACAACCTCTCCTTATTTACCTGCAACACAAGTGAAACACCACCAATCATTACACACAACAACACATTACACACAACAACATACACATACCACATACTGATGTCGCAACACCTCTATAGCATTCATAATACTGTAGTGGGCATAGTACAGAAAACAAAACTATGCACAAAGACGTTTAGAGCAATCACAGATAACACATTTGACCAACAGAAAGAAATAACAATAATAAACGACACATTATTAGATAACATTATAGACTCTGTCATTTCTACTTGAGAGGTCAGTCTCTCGTCAAAATGCTTCAATAAACTAAAACGTATACAAAACAGCGTACTATATCATCATGAGCTGGGGTTATATACAAAGATTGGACAATAGAGCGTAGCATGTCCAGACTGTCATAATGTCCCCTAACGATTCATCACTGCATGTTGGAGTTTGTAGTATAGCTGTCGTCTAAATGGAACCATAGTATAACAGTATAGATAGATTTGTGGGTGACTGGTGAGTGCTTGGACTGCACGATTTGAAGCTACACCTCAACATCAACAACGACAGACTGATCGGTGGAGGATACAGCAGGCTTAGACAGCCCCATGGTGCTACATATAATCAACTTCTGCAGAAGTCCTTAGGTGAGGGATGGACCCAACGTAGTCACGCGAGCTGTTAGAAATAGAAACTAAATCTTCCCCAAAATCACAACTTAGCGACTGTAAAAAGACCTGACACATTGGACGTTATATTCGTAGGTGTACAAAAGATGAGATCTTCGGTTGGAACACATTTTTGACAATACCCTGATCAGGCCTGGCCTGGAACTAAACAACAACAACAATGACAGTTCAGCAACACTTGCACAACAGCTACAATAAAAACAATATTTGTCATAGCTATAATTTCAGTAACAGAAATTGCAACAGAAATAATAACAAACGTTATTTATTTTTTTAGAAATTTACATTTGGACATCTGGAAATAAAGACGTTTTAAAAACAATTCAATCTGACTATATTTAAGTACAGAGATCATGTTCGGATCTATTTTAAAAACGAGATGTTAATATGTATTTATAGACGTAACTGTTTGATAATACCATTGTAGTATATTCCCATTGAGGATTAAGACATTTAACTTACTGTTATTCTCTCTTGTACAACTAACGCAGAATCAACAACAGAATCAGAAAAACATACACACAATTCTTCTTTCTTCGGTTTTTCTATCGTTTTTATTTTGCTGGGATTTCTTGTATTTTTTATGATCTTGTATTCTTTATGATGAATTTCAAGTTTTATTTTTACTCTAAATTCGTTTCGAATTATAAATATACATATATATATTTTTAAGTGGGAGGAAACTATTTTTAAATTATAAGTCACGGTGCCATATACACACATAAATATGTATATATGTATATATATATATATATAGTTAATAAAAGAAACAAAACAAAACAGAGGAGGCAAATTTACAGATATATATATATATGTGTATGTTTGTGTGTGTGTGTGTGTGTGTGTGCGTACATACAAACATATATAAATATAGGTGTGGGTGTGGGTGTACGTATGTGGGTGTTTGTATACATACATACATGCATACATACTGGATGAAGACGAGAAAGATGGGTTGTAACGCCTGACAGTGAGTGGGCTTTGTCGTCGAGGAAGAAATCAGTTCCACTTCTTGAAAAACATTAACGACCCATCTGGGAATAAGTACAAGACCGCCATATTTGAGACAAACACTTTGATAACGTTTGGTCCGTATAACTTCAAAAAAGGTGCATAATTACATAAAGCATGGATTTTAAATACACCGTAGGGGGATCACACAATCGCTTCTTTTTCTTCCCTTTTTTATATGTTTTGCTTTTTCTCTGTTGTCACGTCGTCGTCGTCGTCTTCATTTTTTTGTTAAAAAACAAACACAAAAACAATGACGTCAGATGTAGAGGAATAACGAAAGATTGAGAGGAAGGAGGACTGTAGAAATAGAGAGGAACTAAATGGTGTATAGCTATTGGGTGGCAGATGTTAAGATGATCCATTCAGTTATTTCTTTTTAGAAGAAGAAGAAGAAGAAGAAGAAGAAGAAGAAGAAGAAGAAGAAGAAGAAGAAGAAGAAGAAGAAGAAGAAGAAGAAGAAGAAGAAGAAGAAGAAGAAGAAGAAGAAGAAAGGTGTGGAATTTGAGGTTATAAAATCATCTACTAACACTAACCACACATTGTGATTTAAATGTTGAGCTTATTATGTTTAAGACAGCGTATCTAAAAGAAGGGTCTCTTCGGGCATTTAGAAAGATGTGAATTGTAGATGAATGGGAAATTTGGGGCTATAAAATCATCTACTACATTGTGATTTAAATCTTGAGCTTATGTTTAAGACAGCGTATCTAAAAGAAGGGTCTCTTCTGGCATTTGAAAAGTTGTGCATTATATATATTTCTGGTCTACAGCCTACAAAATATCCGTTACTTCTACGCACATTTTTCAGTTATATTACTATCCCACTATTTCGTCTAGCGTTTAAAACATTGTAGCTTTGTTATTTTTAAGCTTATTGTGATGGGTAGAAAATAGAAGAAAATACTTCTCACGGTTTGCTCCCTTCCAAACCCTCTTTGAGGTCTCGGGATATGCAATATCTGTGCATCCATCCTACGCCTCCCAGTACAGGTCGCAGGCCCATCGCCAGTTTTTGCAGCATGAAAAGAAGACTGCAATATATTTTTCGAACAGGCCCCTCTACCTAAGGTCTGAACGTGCCTCCTATTAACCTGTGCGAAAGACCATATTCTAGTTGCAGTTTCTGTGATCTTGTTCGCGGCAGTCACCAATCTGGTACTTTATCATACATATATACATACTAAAATCTGACATAGAGTTCTGACAAATTCATAACACCCCACCGTGCAACCATAAAACAAGAAATCTCCACCTACTGCACAAAAGAGGAAAGTCATCAGCTGACCGTTAATGTAGGCCGTGCAAAACAAAGACTGAAAATGTTAGCCACATTATTGCCACCTTTTCATGAACAATCTGGGATGCACAACGATAAACGAAAATATTAAATAGGAAGGAATATGTTGAGACTGATGACTCAAAAAGATATAGGTGGAACCTAAAATTAAAAACTGTCACCAAATTAAAACATAACCTGTCTGATATTGTGGTTTGGGACGAAACATTAAAAACATGAGCCGTTGTAGATGTCAGTACAAAAACATACAAGAGAATGAGGATATCAATGGACCATTGATGGGGAGTTTTCACATCCAGTACCCAAGATATACGTTCAGTTTCCCACCTATTATCACCGGAGCTATAGAATATATACCAACCCGCCTGAACTAAAGTATGACTGAACTTGGACTTGTGGATAAAGAACGCAACTTATCAATTCAAAAGCTACAAGTGGTCGCAATATCTGGAACCTTCAAAATCTGTAAAACACTCTTAGGATTCAACCTATGAACGATTTCAAAAGGCACAATGAATTTGTCCTTATCTTTATCTTTTCAACCATGCCTTGGGTGTGGCAGGTCAAAATAAACTCAAAACTACTCCATAATATATTATCTAGCCACTAAATGCCTCCAGTATTTGGTTACGGCACGTTACAATCTGAGTTCAAATACCGCCGATATCACCTTCGGCTTTCAGCATTTTAGCGTTGATAAAATATAGTAAAATACTAGAGTCGATTTAATATTCCTATAAAGTAGCCTAGATGTGGATGGATTATAACGGAGCCTCAAAACAGAGATAATGCCTTTCATCTTTCCTGGTTTATAAATTAAGTACCAGCAATATACTGGATTTTATTCAATCTGTTTACATCTGACTTTTAATACAGATAAACGAATACATAGTTCTTTTATTCAGCATACAAATGTCTAAAGGACAGCTTGATTTGTATAGTAGTAATGATTTATACGGATAGGGTTATCAACTCGATACGAAACCTCCTTAATAGTTTATGTAATCGCTGATACAAATTAAGAAGTATATCACTCAAATCTGTATGTAGAAATACCTGAAAAGCCATATGGTTTCTGTCGTTATATCAAATTTCCTACTTGAAAGTAAATTACACTGATGTCTCCATTCAAATGAATAAACAAGCTCTTAACTAAGTGATCGCAAAGTTATTTATTTAATCAAACAGAAGTAAACATACAAAATAACAGCGTCCACAATAACGAAAAATTCAAGCTAAAAGCACTTTAGAAAATTATTGTAGCTTAAAGTAAACTACCAGCAACGTTGCGTGTTAAGTTGTTTACGTCCGCTTCCGCCATTTTGGAAATACTATTTTTTAAGATTTTGTATTTTTTTTTTTTTTTTTGCCTAAATTACTTACTTATTGTACATTTAGTAGCTAATAAAGTAATATTCCATATACCGTATCTTTATATTTTTATTTACTATACATCCTTATCCTTTATTTACGGAATAGATTTGTTACAAAAAATTCCTAGTCAACGGAAAATTCACAATAACAGCATCTTAAGTCCCATGGTTGCCGTTTTAAGGAAACATTTACTGCACCATTACTCGGGAAAAAAAAAGATATCGGTATTTCTATAATGTATTTCGCTTTCTATTTACTCTCAAAATATTTTAATAGTTATTAAGTATATTGAAGAATGTAAGAAAAATAACATGTTTTCAAAGTAGAGCAAATGTTTTTGATGTTGTTTTTAATGTTGTTGTTTGTCAATGTTTATATGTTTTGGCCATCAAGATTAAAATCTGGCATAACCTTCAGCTTCAATGAAACTTTCTAATTAATTCCATGTTCTGGGTATCAATATAGATAAACACTTCTACACTGATATTCAACATATATGTTCCGATCGTATACACACATAACATACATGTAACATATACACACGCGCGCGCACACACACACACACACACACACACACACACACACACACACACACATATATATATATATATATATATATATATATATATATATATATATATATATATATATATAGGGGGGGGGGGTATGATTATTATATAAATAAATATATTTATATATTGAGAGAGAAAGCGGAGGCGGAGAAAGTGGGAGACGATTCCACATATTTTCATACCAGATTGTTGTATATTTCAAAACACTAAACCATTTAATATCAAATTTATGAATAATCGTCCGGTTAATTGCATATGCAGTTAAGCGGTCAATTTCTGTTATTTTGCAAGTCAAATAATATGACTCGTGTACGGCGATACTTAATTTCGAATCGTAGCAACGATATATCAAGATTCACATAACACCGGACGGTAAACCCAAAATGTTTCAGCCTCATGCAGGGGTTCTACAAGGTGACTAATTGTGGCTCCTTTGTAATGGTATAGAATTATGCTTCTGGGCATGAAGTAGATGGTGAGGAACTGAGTTCCGCTATTGCACGTAGAACGACTAAGCAGGTTGGGTTGGTGATACTAACTGATCCGGATTTTACCTCAGATTTAGCTTCGCTTTCGAATGAATCACAGATAGATAGTCAAGAGTAGAAGTGAATGCTATACTCGTAGCCAAGAAGATGAAACACGTAATTTATCATGAGCTACTAAAGACCTGTGAAGGTGCTTTTCTCAAGCATGTTTCTAATTCTATGAAACTTGGATCATTCATGGAGAATTCAGAAAAAAGACACCAAGGTGTGTTGAGGCTTTGTCAGGAAATCGCTTAATGACATAAAACAAGCATGAGTAAACTGCGGCCCGTTTGACTTTCTGAGTGGCACGCTTAATTTCAAAATTGCCTTGAATCATTTAGTAGTGGGACCCGCCTTATGATGAGCTACATATTATGCGGCCCACAGCTAGTAAAGGGAGCCCATATCTGACATAAAGCATACACAGGTCCTCAAATCTTCCCAGACAACTCAATAAGAGAATCTCCATAGCAGTAATCAAGACAATGCTTCTTCATGAGTGTGAATTTAAACTGTTACGAAGTCCACGTAGAAGGCTTTCTCGCTGGCTTGAGACCTTGCGTTTTCGTGACATTCAATGGATTCTGATTTAGGCTCTACCGATTACTGCCAATCCACCGAACCTTTCGTACATTCAATAAGATATGATTCATATAGTGTTGTCACAGAAGCGAATATTCATTAATTTAATGATGCATTACTGGTACTTTATTTTATCGACCCCATAAGTATGAAAGTAAAAATTAACGTAGGCGGTATTTGAACTCAGAACGTAAAGGGACGCAACTTAATACCTAAAAGCATGTTGTCCGACGCTCTACCGATTCCTGCCAATCCATCGAATCCGTTCGTGACATTCAAGATATATTTCCTATAGTGTTGTCACAGAAGCAAATATTCATAATTTAATACCGTATAACGAAATATCGTACTTGGAAGAATGTAAAATGTTTTACATTCCTCATAAAACACTGAAGTGGTGATACGTTCTTTTGAATGTATGTTAGCTACGTATGTAACATGGAATATTTAGATACGGTAGTAGTAGTAGTAGTAGTAGTAGTAGTAGTAGTAGTAGTAGTAGTAGTAGTAGTAGTAGTAGTAGTAGTAGTAGTAGTAGTAGTGGTGGTGGTTGTACTAGTAGTAGTAGTAGTAGTAGTGGTGATGGTGGTTGTAGTAGTAGTAGTAGTAGTAGTAGTAGTAGTAGTAGTAGTAGTAGTAGTGGTTGTAGTAGTAGTAGTGGTGGTGGTAGTAGTAGTAGTAGTAGTAGTAGTAGTAGTAGTAGCGGTTGTGGTGGTGGTAGTAATGGTGGTGGCGGTGGTGGTCCTAGTACTAGTAGTAGTAATAGCAGTGGGGGTTATGATAGTAGTAGTAGTAGTAGTAGTAGTAGTAGTAGTAGTAGTAGTAGTAGTAGTAGTAGTAGTAGTGGTGGTGGTGGTAGTAGTAGTAGTAGCGGTTGTGGTGTTGGTAGTAATGGTCGTGGCGGTGGTGGTTCTAGTACTAGTAGTAGTAATAGCAGTGGGGGTTATGATAGTAGTAGTAGTAGTAGTAGTAGTAGTAGTAGTAGTAGTAGTAGTAGTAGTAGTAGTAGTAGTAGTAGTAGTAGTTATCTTCTGTATGTATCTACCCATCTACTCCCACCTACCTCTATCAACCTCCACCTCCACCTCCATTGAACAGCCTCCAGTAAAGAATGAGACATATATCAGGCAGTTTATGTCATTTAATTGGCGTGACGCTGGGAAAATCAAAACTGTATTTTACAGTCTTTCTATACTCCTCTGCTTATATTCAGAAGAAATATTATGGCGAGGGTTTATTTTATTACACCTACGCCTCATCTCATCCTCATATCTGAGGGTCGGGATTCATGGACTCATGGACCATCACTTACCATATTTTCCTGTCTCTTGCTATTGCCGTACATTCCGCCAAACTCCTCCCTGTCCATTCCTTAATATCATCCGTCCATCTCCTTTTCTACCGTCCCCTGGCCCTTTTCCCTTGTATTCATCCCTCAAGGATGTGGGTAGTCACATATGGGGTCCTGATGACAATAATAAACAAATACCGGAGCTTGTCCGGCCGTTTCCTCTTTGCACTGGTCACCCTCGAGACCTCAGGCGTCCTTGTACCCCAGATAGCTGATATCCTCCGTAAAATTGGATCGATAGCAGCCCGTCTGAGGAAAGAGTCTCACAAAGAGGGGTGGATGTTGCAGCAGTTATCGCCGACCATTGCCCGCGGAAATTACTTTGCCATTTTTTTCCGCGGAAATGTCTTTTCCATTTTGTTCGCGGGGTGCAGCCAAAACAACGTTTGATTTAGGTGTAGAGCCTGTCACCCTATCCCCTTCTCTCTTATTTTCTTCCTTTGTCGATTAGTCCATGCTGTTCCTCACCTTTTCCTCTCATTTATGGCATTTGTAGTCCTTTTCAATACTGCTTTCTTTTTCTGTATGTTCAACCAAATAAAAATAAATTATTTTATTTGGATTGGCAGTATCGGTAGAGGGTCGGACGCCATGCTTTGCAGCATAGAGTTACGGCCCTTTAAGGTTTGAGTTCAAATTCCGTCGAAGTTAAATTTGCCTTTCATCCTCGTGGGATCGATAAAATAAAGTACCAGTAATGCGCTGGGATAATTGCTGGCCTTGTGCCAAACGTAGAAACAATTATTATTATTCAGAAAGAATTAAGGCGGTGGATTGACAGAATCGGTGGAGCATCTGACAACATGCTTTGTGGCATAGAGTTACGTCCCTTTACGTTCTGAATTCAAATTCCACCGAGGTTAGCTTTGCCTTTCATCCTTACGGAGTCGACAAAATAAAGTACCAGTAACGCACTGGGGTTGATTTAATCGATTTTCACTTCCATCCAAATTTGTTGGTCTTGTGCCTAAATCAGATCCCATTATTCAGAGAGAATTAACATCCAAATGTCAAATTAAACTAAACGACTAATTCTGGTTTTAAGAAAATTCAACGGAGACAAATTAAAAAAATTACCGATTATCCACCTCCCTCCCGCTTATTTCAAACCCTGTTAGATTCATAGAGATATACATATGGAATGTATGCATTACATATATATATGAATATATATATATAAATAGTTTTATCACTCTACTTGGCTGAATACAAGAAATGTAAATCTGAGTTTTTCGAATATTAATAATAATCTTCGATTCATCTGCAACTATGCATACATCCTCTTTAAGCCATGTCAGTAGAATGACTCCGTCATTCTTGCTCTTGTGTTGGCATATAAACCAACGGTAGGCACTAATGTTTCTGTGTTATTACCCTTCATTAGTACCGTATACTGCTTACCTTACAACTATCAGAGCTAGTGAAAATATATGATATTTACAGTGACTGATCGACCTGATTTGCATATTAGCAGACTGTTTCATCGGTCAGATCTGCATATTAGCTGACCCACTGATCAGCCAGATTTGCATATCAGCAGATAGGCCAGTCAAGTTTTATGTATACGAGCGATTAATGGCCGGCTTTGCCATAGTGAAATAACTAACAAATAGTTTTATCGCTCTACATGAAATGTAAATCTGAGTTTTTCGAATATCAATAATAATATTCGATTCATTTGCAATTATGCAAACAACCTCTTTAAACTATGTAAGTAGAATGACCCTGCATGTTCGAATCTAGCTGTCGAAATGGCCGGAGCTCAGCCGTCGGGGTTCTGAATCTTTTCATTTTACCCACTCTACTACCTCAAATATCAAATACCCTGGTGGGTTGTGGTCTAGCTGGTTTTTACCACACCCTATCTGATATTTACATATGTGTATATATATATATATATATGTGTGTGTGTGTGTGTGTGTGTGTGTGTGTGTGTGTGTGTGTGTGTGTGTGTGTGTGTGTGTGTGTGTGTGTGTGTGTGTGTGTGTGTGTGTGTGTGTGTGTGTACATAATGCATGTACACCATGCATATATTCTCTGTGAATCTATCACATGTATATATGTGTATCTGTTTATTATGATGAAATCAAAACATTAGTTATGTGGAACATTACAATACAATAAATAAAAGTATACGACCTCCACACACATCTCGCCATCTACCCAGCCCATCCCAAGCCAAACGTGACATACCAGTAGTCTTACAACCTACACTCCTTCCACCTTAGCTACATGTCACTCAAGTGGTTGAAGTGTGAAGTAAGAGAGAAGTCAATTAAGACAGTCAGCCAGACAGAATGGAGAAAAGAGAGAGGAAGAAAGACTGTATACGTGAGGCTCACTGTAAGAGATCGGAGGTCAAGGATCCCTAACCTATATATATATATATATATATGTGTATATATATATGTGTATATATATGTGTGTGTGTGTGTGTGTGTGTGTGTGTGTGTGTGTGTGTCGCTGTTTGTGTGTGTGTCTGTGTGTATGTGTGAGTGTGTGCATATGTATATATGTATGCATATATGTATATATACATATTTATATATATATATATATATATATATACATATATGCATATATGTGTGTGTGTGCCTGTGTATATATTGTGTATATCATATGTGTGTCTGTGTGCGCGTGCGTGTGTGTGTACGTGTCTGTATATATATATGTATATATATATATATATATATATATATATATATATATATATATATATATATATACAGACACGTACACACACACACGCACGCGCACACAGACACACATATGATATACACAATATATACACAGGCACACACGCGCGCACACACACACACACACACACACACACATATATGCATATATGTATATATATATATATATATATATATATATATATATATGTATATATACATATATGCATACATATATACATATGCACACACTCACACATACACACAGATATATATATATATATAAATATATATATATATATATATATATATATTTATATGTATGTATATGTGTGTGTGTGTGTGTGTGTGTGTGTGTGTGTGTGTGTGTGTGTGTGTGTGTGTGTGTGTGTGTGTGTATATATATATATATATATATTTAACAGCAATAATAAACAATGGCAACAACGCGTCAGAACTGTTAGCACCATCACTATTACGACTTGCTGTAAACACGCAACACGCATGCGCATATCTACGCGCAGGCGCATGCATGTGTATAAGTATTTCACAATCTCCTGTGACTTCCACCATTGCTTTCGTGACCATAAAAGCTAAACCTATAATGCAATTCTACTACTACTACTACTACTACTACTACTACTACTACTACTGCTACTACTAATGCTACTACTACTACTACTACTACTACTACTACTACTACTACTACTACTGCTGCTGCTGCTGCTGCTGCTGCTGCTGCTGCTACTACTAATGCTACTACTACTACTACTTCTACTACTACTACTGTTACCACTACTACTACCACTACTTCTGCTACTATTTATACTATTACTACTATTACTATTACTACTACTTCTACTAGAAAAGGCTCCTGTTGGATAATGGAATTGTCATGGCTGGGGTGCCTTTCAGTAAAGTTCCCCTCGATCAAAACTGACCTGTGTGAAAACAATAGCAACATTAACAACAACAACTAGCCAACTAAGAAACTTTTAGATATAGTAGCAAAATTATGCTCATTAAAAAATAGCTTCAATAAATCTATAATAGACGTACTCAATTGATCAATCAACAGCATTTCACATTTTCATTTTTTTTAAATGAACATACACCATCATCAAACATTGACTTCCCACAACTGTTGATTCATCAACTTGTATGGAAAATGTATAACTCTGGAGATTATAGATGAGTTGATGCTTAACGTCGGTGGCCATTTTATTTATACGTCGAGAAATTGTGTTATTACTAAGTGGAATTGTCTTGATAATTGTGTCAGGCTTTTTATGCATTACAGTCGAGATAGCTTCTTCAATAACAGGTCAAAGTAATGTTTCTCTTATAGTGTCAGACTTATCGGTATTTGCGACCAGTAATGCTGTGTTATCCTGGCTTTCTGAAATTCCGAGATCAACGTTTTTCGCTTTTCGAATGAGGTTTTAATTTGTAAGAAATATGGCAAAGGCTTTTCCTTGTGATCAGCCAGCTTAGAATATAAATGGTGGTTTAAGCGTGAAGGTTCGTTGGTTTCATTGCTTAAAGTTTGGATGCACATAAGACACTGAGTTAATTGACTGCGCTAAGGAGAAACGATAAACACATAAGATAAGTAAACGATGCTATATTAACGACAATCTTTCTTAAATGGAGACATTGGAGTGTCTAAAAGCCGTTCAATACACAAAGGAAATGGTAGGAACAATAAATAACAAAATGTTCGTTCAACAAGTTATATTGTTACTCGAAGTCCATTTTCAATAATCAACAACTACGAGAACACAACTACGAGAATACAATACAACTTAAAGTAGGTGTCTGTTTGTATGAGCATGTGCTTTGAGCTGTGAACTGATCCCATCTTGGGATTCTCATATTTTGTCTAATATTGCCATCCGTGCCTCCTTGTCGTCAGAGTTCTTAAAAGCCATCACTTGTGTGAAATTTATGTGTGATCTCTCGGTGATGGCGGTATTGGTGAGATTATCCTGGGGTCACTTTTTAATTTTACTGGCACTGGCAAAATTGTTTTTGATTTTCCCTATCTGATTTATATTTTTTTAAATGTTATTTCGTCCGAAGAACTATTTGAATGTCAATGACCCTTCTCAAAACTCTAGAAAATACCAAAATGTTCATTGTGGGGTTGTATTTATATTATCTAGGAATGTGACCCAGTTATTCCTGTGTAAGCTCCTGTTTGTTTTTGTTCTTGTTTTTGTTTATTTGTTTGTTGTTTTTTTTTACAAATTTATTGCATATCTCCTTTGAATATCTTTTTCGGCTAGCATATGTTGAAATAACTTCTTTATACTCAAAATCCTATATTGCTCACCCAAATTTCGAATCGCCCACTATTTTTTGTTCAGTTGCTCATCGCCCAACGAACAATTGAAATCGCCCGCCAATGGGCGATATCATCAATGTTGGGAGACCCTGGTATAGAAAGAATAACCATTATACCAGTGGATTATCCGAAACCTATCAAACGTTTCAGTCATGTTTCTGAAGATATTCTTCACTCCCATACCACTTCTATCATCATTGGCACTATACCAGAGCCACAACCATCTCTATAAATAAAGCCCAAACTAGAACCATCTCTCCCATAACGACAGCCACCACTAGCACTTCACTTAACAGATGTATTAGCATTATCACCGCTACAACCACAGCTACCTTCAAAACAATTGTAGTCGTCATTGGTATCACTACTACACTCATCACAACCACCACCACTATAACCACTACTACTACCACCACCACTACTACTACCACCACCACTATTACTACTACTACTACTACTGCTACTACTACTACTGCCACCACTACTACTACTACTACTACTACTACTACTACTGCCACCACTACTACTACCACCACCACCACTACTACTACTACTACTACTACTACTACTACTACTACTGCTACTACTACTACCACCACCACCACCACTACTACTACTACTACTACTACTACTGCTACTACTACTACTACTGCCACCACCACTACTACTACTACTACTACTACTAATACTACTACTACTACTACTACTGCCACCACCACTACTACTACTACTACTACTACTACTACTACTACTACTACTACTACTACCACCACCACCACTACTACTACTACTACTACTACTATTCTTACTACTACCACTACTACTACTACCATTACTACCACCACCACCACCACTACTACTACTACTACTACTACTACTACTACTACTACTACCACCACTACTACTATTATTACTACTACTACCGCTACAGCTACTATTACCACTACTTCTACTACTACTACCACCACAACTACTACTACTACTATCAATACCACCACCTCTTCTACTACCACTACCACTGCACTGCACTGCCACTACTAACTCTACTACTACTACTACTACTACCGCTACCATTACTTCTACTACTATCACCACTACTACTACTACTACTACTACTATCACCACCACTACTACTACTATTACTACTACTACCACCACTACAACTACTACTACCACTACTACTAGTACTACCACTACTACTACTACTACCACTGCCACAACAACAACTACTACTACTACCGCTACCATTACTTCTACTACTAACACCGCTACTACTACCACTACTACTACTACTACCACCACCACCACCACTACTACTACTATTACTACTACTACCAGCACTACAACTACTAGTACCACCACTATTTCTACTACTACCACCACTACTACTACCACTGCCACCATAACTACTACCACTACTACTACTATCACTACCATTACTTCTACTACTACCACTACTACTACCACTACCATAACTACTACCACTACTACTACTACTACTACTACCATTACTTCTACTACTACCGCTACTACTACTACTACTACTACCACTCCTACTACTACTACCACTACTACTAGCATTGCTAGTGTCTCCAAAGTGGCCATCTTCTAATATATATAGCACAAATAAAACTGTGCTAAGTCTTTCTTTCTACAAGTAATATTAGATCTGGAATTTATATTTGTCCGCCCACACACACAAATTACATTATTTTCGCATCTTCTCAAACTAACCCCTTTCTGTAACCCCATCACCATTGCCATCGTTATTTCCACTGCCACCCTTCATAAAATATAAACCTCCACCTCATTGACATTATTCTGTAAGAGAACCCACAGTATTTTTCTTGTTCTCTCTTTTTTTAGGGGGAGGGGGTAGGTTTTTCTTATATTTAGGGAGGGCAAAAAATCGGTATACAGAGAATAATTATTTCTACTTTTGGCACAAGGTCAGCAATTCTTCCAGTGCATTACTGGTACTTTATTTTATCGACCCTGTAAGGATGAAAGGCAAAGTTAACCTCGGCGGGATTTGAACTCAAACCATAAAGGGCCGTAACTCTTTACTGCAAAGCATGGCGTCCCACCCTCTACCGATACTGCCAATCCACTGAGAATGATACTGAGAATAATATCATGATAATATAGGAGTTCAGTAACTAAGGCCATCATTCTAGATCAGTATGGGCAACCTTTTTCGAGCAGTGAGCCGTATAGAATGTGGCTCATCATAAGGCGAGCCGCACTACTAAAAAATTCAAGGCAATTTTGAAATTAAGCGTACCATTCAGAAACTCAAATGGGCCGCATGCGGCTGGCGGGCCACAGTTTGCCCATCACTGTTCGAGATACTCTATATAGAATATATGTCTTCAAATTCTGGCTGAGAAATCTACTATTTGTTTGTCTACTTCGGATCCTTTGAAATGTAGTAGATATTTTATCTGCGTTCCGCCACCACCACCCCTCTCCCCCCCACACGCACGCATACATATATACATACATGTATACATACACACATAGACATATACATACATGCGTGCACACATACATACATACATACATACATACATACATACATACATACATACATACATACATGGTGGCTGCCAACTCGTTTTCGAGTACGGCCACTACTTTATATCCATGTAGGAGAACCCCTACCGATGCGCTGAACGAGTGTGACTTTTTAGTCCAGCCAGCGACTTGAAATATCTGGTACAAACACTACACTTGTGACAATTATTGACACATAGTGCTGGGCCCATGGTACCATGTGACGACAAGTGCAGAGAGATCTCCAGATATAAAGCAACGCCTGTGCCGTGAAGCTTTTATAAGTGAGCAAAGGCACTGCACAAAGCCAGTCCCACTCTCTTAACCAAGATGATATTTACCAAAAAGAAGAACAAGTCAACATCATTGGATACATACATACATACATACATACATACATACATACATACATACATACATACATACATACATACATAGAAGTAAGGTCTACAATTGAGTACTGGTCCTGTCTATGGTTCCATTCTATAGATATACACAAACGTATCGAAAGCCGAATCCAAGAGGACATTTGTTAAAGATCCTGAAATATTTTCATTTCGTTAAACATACAGAAAAAGAGTGCAACATTGGAGAAGATTCGATCAACAACAAATTCCCACTACAATCTCACAGATGCACAGATGTTTCGCTTTGCCACGTATATCGCCATGATAATCACCTTAACTTCTTTTAAATATTCAAGTATACCCTCACCAATTCAAACCACTCGTTCTAAACCACTCGTTCTACATAGGAAACCTTTACAGTTATTCGAACTGCTAAAACTAATGACCAAACCTCCCACAAAACATGTCTCCCTCCACAATCTTAAATAAAGAAGAATGCATAGAATGAATTTATTTCTGTTCATATTCGTCAAATTACTGAGGTCGTATATCATAAAAATGTTTCTTGTGTGGTTTTGCAATAGAGGACCAGGTCCTGTCCTATCTTATCACCGTTTATTCTGTTGACTGAAGATGAGATTTGAGTTTAGAAAGCACAGAGGGAGCCAGAACTGATGCAAAAAGGCGCTCTGCCAACAAGACGCTCTACCAACAAGACGCTCTACCAACAAGACGCTCTGCCAACAAGGCACTCTGCCAATACCATCAATCTACAGGCCTGAAAACCCCAAATAATCTTAGTAGGAATTCAACTGGATGCACAGAGTACTAGAACAAACCCCACATGATATTTAATATGACGCTCTAAAGATTCTACCAATTCGCTTCCTATTGGACAATGTAGTTCTTGATACACATACAAAAAGAGAAGATTGTCAATGCTGGAAAACCTTTGATTATAAGTCTATTCGTTAAAAGCTGAGCTGAGACTGAACAGCAAGTTCAACCAATCTTTTATCTTTTTACCACACTTACAGGCTTTATTCTAAAATCTTTGCTCAATCCTTTGCCCACTGAGTATCAACAGCATCAATTTCACTGGTCTGTTTGAGGCTGCTGATGGTGTGGAAATTGTGCTTCCTCCTCTGACCACATCATTTTAACGTACACAGATACACACACACACACACACATACACACACTTGAAAAGTTCATAGGCTGACCAAGGAATGACCAAATGAGGTTTATTTTTCAACATAGTCCCTGGAAAGAAACGATGCAGTTATTAATAAGAGTTAAAATTAATACATACGAGATTTCACAGCTCTATCATCACCCATTCATAGGCTGCCCAAGATACTCTCTAGGAATGACCAAATGAGGTTTATTTTTCAAAATAGTCCCTGGAAAGAAAGCAATGTAGTTATTAATAAGAAGAGTGGAAATTAATGCAGGCAAGATTTCACAGTTCTAGCATCACTCCTTCATAGTCAGCCTATGAACTTTTCAAACAACCCTCGTAAATGCAACTCGTTGAACTCAACGGTAGGTTAATCATATATTTAATACAATCAGATCTTGAAACTTCGAAACAACATTTTTAGAAATGGGGGAAAAAACACCGTTCTCTACGAAAAATCATTTTAGTTTTTAGGCTTCACTAGGTTTATAAAAGTGCGTGTATTTTTTCTTACTTTTTTTTTCAGAATGAACTGAACAATCATTCTGTGGACCTACATCAAAGAATTCATTTTCAGTTACCTTCAGTAATGTTTAATACGTAACATGTCTATCCTTCTCTATAGAAGAAAATCCTGCCACAGTCTCCACAGACTCAGGAGAGACATGGGTCTGTTATGAACTGACGCCACATCAATTTTATGACTTCAGTGAAGCAATCTAGTTTTTTTTTATATTATTGCTTTTTATTGTTTGTTATTTTTTTTTAGGTTTGTTATCGTTGGTGGGTTTTTTTTTCCTCAACATATCTTCTGCGACTTTAATGATAAAAGCTTCTATTTTTGTAAGTGGAGAAGAATATATATATATATATATATATATAAGAAAAAGTATGACCCCGACGGCAGAGCTCAAGCCGTTTCGACGGCTATTTCTGGACTAAATTAGAATTTTTAACCTGGTGAATAAATAGCTGAACTTGTCAAGGGGGTACTTCCTTATATGGGAAGATTGTAGTTGTCAAGAGGATTGGTTAAAATTTGTTGTAAACACAAATAAGTCTATCATGGCATTTGGTGGGAGGTAGGGGTGGCTGAACTTGCCTGTAGAACAATAGGGGAGTGAGTGGAGCGGTCAAGCGTTGAAAGTGATATGTATACAGCAGATTCTAAGGATAGTGTATTAAATGGAGGGGGGGGTTATAGAATAGGTAATTCGAATGAGAGTAGGAGACAATAAAAGATAATAGAAAGAAATAAAAAAATATATAAAATTAGATAGTGAGAAATGAATAAAAAAAATCACAATGCTATCTTACAATTACAGGTTAATAAGTTGAGAATAGAAAAACACTTGTAGAAATTGAGTAGTAATAAAACGGATACAAAATTAAAGGGGCCGAACACATCTGCTATAAGTAGTTAGTAAAACGTAATCGACCAATTCTATCTTAAAATTGCAGGGGTGGGGAACTGATGCTACAGAGGCCCGATGGGCTGCATCGGGGTAGGCGAAAGGGGAAAAGCAGACGAGTGAGTTAATCGGCTGGGCGCACCGAAAAAATGAAACGAAATTTCATTTCTCATTCTTAGTACGGCTGTTACTTAAATATAAGTATGTATACGTACATACATATATGAATACACACCTACAGTAGTATGTATATATATACATACATGCATTTATCGTTTTCGGTGCGCCCGGTCGATTAACTCACTCGATATGAAAGTTAGGCTGCTCAGCCGTTAATATGCATAAGGAAAGTATAAACTTTCAGACGTTCAATCATCTGGCAGGAAGGTATACGGTGCTGACGATAGCTAATAAGCTTGAAACTAGTACATCGTTCCTTTGTCAGTGTTGAACAAATGGGTAACGATGGTTGCTAAACACTGTACGGCTTAATTCGGGATGTTTGTTTACAAACAAACCGAGCATTATAATAAATGTTCGGTAAATCCATACGTACATATATATATATATATGTGTGCATGTATGTATATATATATACATACTAATGTACGTCTGTATACATATATGTATGTACGTATACATACTTATATATATATATATATATATATATATATATATATATATATATATATATATATATATATATATATATATATATATATATATATATATAGTTATAGTTATGTAATAAACAACATAAGGCAATTATTTCATTTACCAGTGGTTTCTTAAAAGCAAAAAAATGTTGCTTTCAATCATCAGAATGAAAAAATCCTGGCGTATTTATTGACGTTGGATTTTAAAAATATATATATATATATATATATAGATCTAATATACAGTTAATGTGATGTGGTAAATAAATATATGTATATATATCAGGTCCGAACACAATGGAACCAAACTCCTACTGTCACTGCCTCCGTCTCTCCTGCCCTCCCGATCTTTCACTATTGTGAGAAAATGGCGACCCATGGTCTGGCCACCCCGTGGTCCCAGCAGACAGAGTAGAGAAGGCGTTTCCTCGGAGGGTTGTGAGGGAGACACGCTGGAAGAGCCATTCCAGCTCGCGAGGCTCACACCAGCGGGTAGCCAGCTCTGTGCCGATGGTGGTGAGTATGGAGGTGACACTAGGGCCAAGGACACCAGAAGTCTCGACTGCTACGGGCTCGACCACAAATCTTATCAGACTCGATACTGGGATTACTGTAAAGTGAATATTCTGGAGTCAGAAAGAAAAAAAACAAAAAAAAAACAGAATTGATGCCGCAAGGAATCTAACAATTACATCAATCCACTGTTCCAAACTGATATTTATTTATCAGACTTCAAAGAATAAAAAACAAAGCTGACATTGACTGGATTTGAACTCGGAACTCATAAAGCTGGAGAAGTACCTCAAGGGTTTTTATCCGACACTCTAATGACTCAGCAAATTCGTCGCTATATATTTTTATCATCAACATAAAGTGGTGACAGAGGGTCAAGGATAGACAGAGTGGTATTTCGAGGTGGGGAGCTCTATAGAAATTTACAAAATTATGCACATAAACAAGCTAGACCAAGAACTAATTTTGCATATGAAATTAGATGCACTGAAACGATTTATAAATAGTTAATTGTATGTTATCGCTTAATTATATGCACTCTGTAATACACTGTATCTGTAAAGATATAGAGAGCGATATGTGTAAACACATACATATATATGTATATGTGTTTGAAGCAACAGTTAATTCACCATTTCCGAGAACAATTGTTTCACCTTAGTCGGATCATCAGCTCAGTTTAAGTGAGATTATACGGAAAAGGAAAAACAATTATACGAAAACGCATGTGCAGAAGAAGTCACTTCCCAAAAGGGAAGAAACTCACGTTAGATCAGTACTTTGAAGACAACTGTGAAAAGTCAGAATATAATAGATTATTCATGTTATTCGGTCCAGTGATTACGTCGGGTAGTCGTTCTGGGGATTTGAACTTACGTAATAGGTGTTTCGAAACGTGTGGTCAACACGGTAAAAATTCATTCCTTGTATTTAGACAAGCACTATTACGAACCACCTCAGGATATTGATTCTTTCTTCAATGCACAGCCCACAAGAGGAATTCCCATTTCCGTATAGCTTAGACTTAGTAATAACTTTCAATTGATTGGAGTAATCTACGTCTGCGTTCTTGAGGGACCATATGTGGCTTACGAGCTTCGTGGACGATCGTTTGTCCCAGTGTCTGAATGTCGACAGATGATTCAGGAAACGTTCTTTAAACCGACCCTCCGCCATACCTACATAGGATTTAACTTCTTGTTGTTGATTTGGTCGTTTAGAAGTGACTACAGCTTCGTAAATTACAGCGAGTGCGTTGCAGTTGTTGAAGGGAACAAGATTCAAGCCTTCGGCAAGAGCATCCTGGTGGGGTTCTGCTCCTAGGGTTGTTGGTGATGTAGGCTTTCATATTCTTAGCACAGAAGTATCCTAGTTTCACCTTGTGTTTGTTAAAGATGGAGCGGTATTTATGACCTATGAGGAAGTGCCTAAGAGAGTTAAAAATGTTTTACCTACATTAGTTTTAAGGTTGAGTGAGAAGGTGGGGGAGAAACAAATTATTTTTCTATTAGCACGATTTCTTTTTCTATTTTTGTTGGCGTTAGGGGGGGAGTAAGCAATTGGTTGTGAGAAGCCACTGTTAACTAACACCGCGTTGTAATAGTGTGCCGCTCTTCAAAGATTGTTTTATTAGAAGAGAGGTTAGAGATTCTAGTGCTGATATTTTTCACGACGTTTCTGAAAACTGTAGGTGGGTGGCATGTTTCGTTGAGTATGTAAGTTAGTTTTTCATTTGGTTTATGCAATAGTCTAAAGGTATGTGTGTGAAGATCTAAATTTATGTCTAAGTTATCTACGCTAGTAAGGTTAGTAGCTACTGTGATCCTAAGTCCTAACACATTAAATGTTGCAATTAAATCTGTTTTAAAATGGCCCAAGTCGTGACCACTTTTATGGCTTGATAGGGTCAAACCATCGTCACGGTATAAGCAAACCAAGTCGCATATATCAGCACTAGCGAATGATCCCATTGATACGTCGA
>OZ024740.1:313435657-313443157 GCA_964016885.1 Eledone cirrhosa | reverse complement strand
TGTATGTATATATATATATGTGTGGTGGCGGGTATATATATGTATGTGTGTGTGTTAATCTATATATATATTGGTTAATTCATCATATAGATATATAGATATATAGATATACAAAACACACACACACACACACACACACACACATATATATGTATAGGGTGCTGTTCTTTGTGTAAATGTATGTATGTGTGTGTGTTAATCTAGATATATTTGTTAATTCATCATATATACAAATGTGTGTGTGTGTTGCGACCGTGCGTATATGTATGTGTGCTTGTGTTTTTGTATATGTATGTGTCTGTGTGTTTGATGTCTTACTTAGAAGCTCATTTGTCTCCAGTAAGCTCGGCCTGGTATCTTCAAAGGTTCTCGTACCAAACTCTACACTTGTCCTTTCGCCCCATAAACAACCTCAAATCCCAGTACAACGTCATTAAAACTTTGAGCTGCACTTCTGCTAACCTCTCCAACTGCATCTCATGCAAATTTGCAATGATCCTACAGAAAGGTTTCTGATTTAGACACAGGGTCAACAATTTTGGTGGGGATGCGAAAGTCGATTAAATCGATCCCAGTGCATTATTGGTTCGTTATTTCATCGACCTCGTAAGGATGAAAGGCAAAGCTAACCTCGGCGGGACTTGAATTCAGAACGTAAAGGGACGTAACTATATGCCATAACAAAGCATGTTATCCGACGCTCTACCGAAATTGCCAAACAACCTCCTTAAATAATGGTTTCTTATATAGGCACAAGGCCAACAATTTTGAGGGGAGTAGAAAGTCGATTAAATCGACCTCAGTGCGTTACTAGTACTTTATTTTATTGAACCCCTCCTCCCATAAGGATGAAGGGCAAAGTTAACCTCGGCGGGGTTTAAACTCAGAGCATAAAGAGCCATAACACGATGCCACAAAGCATGTTGGCCCGCGCTCTACCGATATATTCTTTATTTTAAAATACTCGGTTAGCATATAAAATAATTGTTTCTACGTTAGGCACAAGGCCAGCAATAACACAGTGTATTACTGGTACTTTATTTTATCGACCCCGTAAGGATGAAAGGCAAAGTTAACCTCGGCGGGATTTGAACTCAGAATGGCAAGGGCCGTAACTCTATGCGCCAAAGCATGGCATCGGACACTCTACCAATACTGCCAATAAAATAATGAGCACGAAAGTGCGTATGTTTGTCTTGAAATAACGTGATTATTTCTCAATAAAAGGCTGGTGGATTGGCAGTATCGGTAGAAAGTCGGACATCATGTTTTGCAGCATAGAGTTACGTCTCTTTACGGCCTGAGTTCAAATCCCGCCGAGATTATCTTTGCCTTTCATTCTGACGGAGTCGATAAAATAAAGGCACCAGTAACGTACTGGGGTCGATTTAATCGACTTTCCTCTTGCCCCAAATTGCTGGCCTTGTTCCTATACTAGAAATCATTATTTCTCAATAAATCGCCACAGGATGTGGGACAGTGATCCAGATTTATACTAGAATAACACATAAAAATATTCTGAATTAAATACCCTTGTCAGGTAAACGAGGAGGATTTATTAAATCTCTTTTCATCTCTCCCTTTCTCTCTCTCTCTCTCTCTCTCTCGCTCTCTCGCTCTCTCTCTCTCTGTCATACTCTGTTTCTCTTTCAATCTTTCTCTCACTCAGTCTCTTTCTCTCTCTCTCTCTCTCTCATTCTATTTCTCTCTCTCACTCACTTTCTCTTTCTCTCTCTTTCAATCACTCTCTGTATGTACGTACGTATGAATGCATGTATACATAAACGTATGTATACGTTAGTTACTGGGGTAGCTGTGACATGTAAAAGGCATACAACGAGATTTATGTATGTCTATTCAACATAAACATATCATTTATGCTTCCACTGTGAATCAAGCTTGTCTTAGAACTACTTCTAATGTTCATCTATATACTGTACATTTCATTCGGGGTGGTGAATTGGTTGAGTCATTAGAACATTGGCTAGTATGGTTGTGGTATTAGTTTCGGCTCTCTGCACTACGTGTTCAAATCCCGCCGAAGTCAACTTTGCCTTTCATCCATTCAGGGTTGATAAAAATTAGCAGTCATTTACTGAGGTCGATTCTTCCTCTATATCTCTTTCTGACTTCCATTCTCTCCCTCTCTATCCTTCTGTGGAAGAAATCTACTGTGTTTAGACCTGGAGAGGTATACACTCCGTCGAGTTTTTAAATGACCTAGACCAGAGGTTCTTAAACTTTTGCCCCCCCCTCCCCCTCACGGCCACGTAATCCCCCCCCACACACACACACACACACACCACACACACACACACTCAGCGCCCCTCACCATCAGTCTGTGATGGCACAAACCTTACTAGCAGAGAAAGTGGACATTAAACAATGATGGCGATGATGTTAGTTTATCATTAGTAACATAGATATAAAAAGAATGTGATTTTGCTAATAAGAATAAAGACATCTATGAGATTGTGTAGAATCTACACAATCTCATAGATGTGTAGAATCTACACAATCTCATAGATGTCTATGTCTTTATTATAGATGTCTATATAAATGCTTAATATACATATGCAATATATTTGTAAAAAAAAAAGAAAAAAACAGGCTATTTATTGTTTAAAATTTAAACAATAAATAGCTTGTTTTTTCTTTTTTTAATACTACACTGTCGCCCCCCCCCCCCCCCCCCCCCCGATATCAAAGAACCGACCATTTTGGGAAACAATGACCTAGACAAACCGTATGTTAATATACTGCCTCTATGACTCCCTGGGGAGTTACAGGACCATACATGCATATTCCATGGGATAGACGTCGCTAGGGTTAAAAATGCCCTAGAAACACCATATGTCAATACGGTGTCCCGACGGCTCCCTCGAGAGTTACGGGACCATACATCCAGATTCCATTCGACAAAAACAACGAAGAATATGTGAAACGGAAACTTCGTACAAACACTCAGCAAGCGACAATTACTTGTGTGTCTATATATATGATTATATGTGTAATTATATGTGTATATGTGTGTATATGTGTGTTCGTTGACGTGTGTGTACGTATGGATCACTACAACGTTCCTTTGCCCTTACATCTCTTATTCTTTGCCAGTAGCTCTTCCTTCAATCCATATATAAAGTCTCTCTCTTTCTCTCTCGCTTCCGATCTCTCTCTCTCTCTCTCACACACACTCTTTCTCTCTCGCTCCCGATCTCGATTTCGATCTCTCTCACTCTTTCTCTCTCTCACTCTCTTTTACACTTTCTCTCTCTCATTCCCTCTCTCTCTCTCTCTCTCTCTCTCTCTCTCCACAACCAAACCACTACCAAGACCAGTTACCTATTTTTTCAAAGCTACAGATATTACTACGTCCTTGCTAAGGTTTGCTTTACACTTGGTGCCGCGCGGTCGGGATTCTACACACACACACAAACACACATATATATATGTGTGTGTTATCAAGCCCGACATCAGTGAAACCAACTTTCCCACACAGGGACATAATACGATGATTGTTTGTTAAATTAAAAGGCAACTGTCAATAGAATAGAATAAAAATTACAAGAATTCAATGAAACAAAATAGCGACAGAGACATAATTAACTTATCAGTGGTATATTATGTTGAAATCATACGGCAAATTACCTCAATAGACAGATATCGAAATAACACATATTTGTTTCATACATATATAGAGATAGATATCTTTCTTTATTTGCCACAGGGGCGTACAAAAATGGGACATTACAAGACGTGACGGCGGAGGTTTTTACATAAAAATAACTTTAACATTAATAAATAACAATAAACTATATATAATAAAATAACAATTGAACTCCCCAATAGCGGGGAACGTTACTGCAGGGTTGTTTTACACCCCGTGGATAGAACAACCCTCAACACCAGGAACACGTTTTGTATGTGTTCCTGTCTTTCCTCTGATTATCTTCCTCAACCAACAGGTTTATATACAGAGAAGGCCCATTCACTCGGGCCATTTTTTCCACATTCACCCACCTTTCAGCGAATTTACAGTGTTGTAGCACCTCTCTCTCCACTCTCACCTTCCTTCTGAAGTGATACTGAAAGAAGGGGATAAGTTGTTGTCCGGAGAGAAAGGTGTTTGCCCTCAGTCCTTTTAACCTCGTCCACCATATTACCTCTTTCGCCATAGCCACCAGACAGAGGAAAACCGCCTCTCCTTCGTTCTTAAATGAAGGCGGCGGGGTGATCCTCACGATGGATTCGGCTGACAGCTGGATGCGTCCCACACGTGACAGCAGCTGTTCGACATAATTCCACAGGTCGGCACTGAACAATTGTGTGCAGAACGGTTTCGATGTCCTGCTCGCATCTTGGACAGGTCCTTTTGGCAGCATCTCTGCCAGGGCGTCCGTGCCTGTAGATTTTGTCTCGAACTGGTAGAGCTCCTCGGTAGCACTACCAGGCCAGAGACCTCTGGAAGTTATCCATAGGCCCTGGACGGAAAGTCCTCCCGAACAGACTGGTCAGTTCGCCCTCGATGCCTAGCGTTCCTCCGAGAACGTCGTCGCACTTATCCTCCACTAATCCCCTATAGAATGTCGAAGTGGAGTCTCCGCTGACTCCCGTTTCCGCTTGGTAGAGGGCTGTGAGCGCCTGAAGGCATTCGAGGTGCCAGGCAACCATTTTCGGTCTTCGCTTGATCCTATATAGAGATAGATACATATATACATATATACATAAATACATACATATATACATATATATATATATATATATATATATATATATATATATATATATATATATATATATATATATATATATATATATCACCAGCCCCAACCCTACTCCCACACACATTCTCACCAAGCGTGAAGCTAATAACACCATGTACCATTGACTCCTGCGTTTGTTTGTTTGCTTGTCATTTTGAACTATATATATGTGTGTGTGTGTGTGTGTGTGTGTGTGTGTGTGTGTGTGTGTGTGTGTGTGTGTGTGTGTGCACTGAAACTGTAGTGATTTACAGAGGTTGACGGGCAAAAGTACCTCAGCGGCACAGTGGTTGGCAGAGAGACAACCCACGAGGTGTGTGACAGGTGAGTACACACTCATTTACTAAGTGCAAGATTGGCGACATTGAAACCTTTCTCACGAAATCACAACTATGTTGCGCTGGTCACGTCATCAGAATGAATGAGAAAAGAATACCAAAAGTCTACATGTACAGCCAGCTTGATTGTGGATAATAGAATTGTTGGATGAACATGATTCGGGTACAAAGACAAGCTGACGAGTAAATCTTTCAGCAACCAATATACCTTATGAGGCATTTGAGTAAGTAAACTTGGAGCGGATGTACTGGAGAGCTATGTGTCATAGTAAGATCAGGAAATCTGTGTCCGGTTGTATCCATAGGCTACAAGAAGTGTGAGGGAAGAGTAAAACGTTATCAAACATACCAGCAGCATTATCCAGTTAACCTCACTCTTGCACGATATGTGGACTCACATACAGATCCTTGCCAGATCTAAAATAGCATGCCCGATATAAACATCCAAGCTGAATTAGCTGAATAGGTTGATCGAATCCTCATTCGTTGAAATTGACGGGAGAGTCTATCATATATATATATATTAGTATTGGTGCTCTGAAATAGCGATGTATACATGAATGTATGTATAGTGTATTTGGCAATATACCGTATGTTTAATTAAAAACATTTAGAAGACCATTCGCTATCAGTTTTAAAGTAGTGACTATGTCACTTACTTATATTTCCGGCAGAGGCTGGGAGAATGGCTGACAGGTGTTTCTCGCTGCTTGGTGTTTATCAAAGCCACGCACTCACCTGCCTTTGCTGAAAAAGAAGCCGGATTCTTATATATATATATATATATATATGTAATTAGGTATTAAATTAACAATGAAAATATAAATAAAAACAACAAAGTCAAGTTAGTTTACCTATTCATATCATTGTTTTACGATCGTTTCGGAGGGTCGATCATATTGACATAGTGTCAGATCTATAGCAGTTATATAACTGTATATTATCAGACCTCATATATAGGTTCGATCAGGCCGTCTTCTTCGGAAACTTCTCTATGGATTTCAGTGGGTTACTCACCATCGGATTACATTAAGCTCTATCTACGGTAGGACTCTAACACCAAAGGTAGACCACACGGAATATATATATATATATATATATAACAATTATAAATGTGAAAAGAAAATAGACAAAATATACCTAATTTTTTTCGTCAAAGTCCCGACTGTACAGTTTGGCCAAGTGGTATGCGGCCGATGTTCAACTAAAGCGTACCAGGGTCGTGAGGCTGTCGGCTTTTCAAGAGATTCCTCAATGAAAAGAAAAATTCTTGAACTGACCGTTACAAGTGAAAAATTCTCGGGAAGGAAAATTATCACGTGGTGTAGCGGTCAAAGAAGGAGGGGGGGTAAAGTCTGGACGTTTGGCGAGTAATATGTTTGCTAGAAGAAGCAGTCATAACCCGCCTAATTTTAACGTGACTTCATATATATATATATATATATATATATATATATATATATATATATATATATATATATATATATATATATATATAGTTGAAAAATGAACAAACAAAACACAGGAGGCAATTTTTACACTATTATATCAGGTTCACATATGAATACATAATTCTATTGCGTTCTCTCCTAATAATTCTAGTTGATAAGTTTACAGTTTATACACACACACACACACACACACATACATACATACATACATACATACATATATATATATATATATATATATATATATATATATATATATATATATATATATATATATAAATATATATATATATATATATATATAAATATATATATATATATATATATATATATATATATATATATATATATATATATATATATATATATATACATATATACATTGTCTCTCATTAAAAAAATTAAAAGATTAGCACTTAACTATAAACTACCCACAATTTCTAATCTCTCGAGGAGTTACTTCCCCTGAGACCACCCTCTGATTGGTAGGGTAAATATGTCCGTTGGCGCCCGTCTTGTTGCCCATGGGCGGATCTCGCGCGGTGCGGCCTCGACGGGGGGGGGGTGCTGCTGGACTGTGGCGGACGGTTGATATTACTGGGGCGCCATGGTGAAATGCCAATGTATGGAACATTACATTTATGTAACATTCTTTCCTTATTTTAATTTATATTCCTTTTGAGGTTCCGATGGGCTGCTCTATTTTTACCTATGTTAGTTGTTTTCAACTGAACCAGATCAATAATGATCTATAATCATTTGATCCAGAGATATTGTATGGAGTGGCGAAGCAGTTGTGGGCGTACATTATTATTATTAATATTATTATTATTATTATTCTCTACATTCCTTGCACCAAACTAAAATATGTTGACAATTTTTTAATAATGTCTTCCTTGTGAAATTTGTGGTCTTGTTTTGCTTAACTAATGAATATTTCCAGCTCTG
>OZ024740.1:313410657-313430657 GCA_964016885.1 Eledone cirrhosa | reverse complement strand
TCACTTTACCATCTTTGCTATCTATCAGCCTATGTCAGCAAAATATTGGTTTCCGATTTAGGCACAAGGCCAACAATTTTGGGGGAGAGGATATTCAATTAAATCGATCCCAGTGCATTACTGGCACTTTATTTTATCGACCCCGTAAGGATGAAAGGCAAAGCTAACCCCGGCAGGATTTATGTCAGCAAAATATTGAAACATCAACAACAAATAAACAGTGTCGGAATTCTATTTTTTTTTTAATCTCTATAAATATAACTTTGTAAAAATCAATCATAAATTCATAAATTAGTATAATATTAATTTAAGGCCGAGTAGTTATGCCTAGTTAACCACAAAAACATGAGAGTAAGGGGCGGATTATCTTAAAATAACTATCGCTGTTCTCTTTCCACCGGTGTAATGTAGGTCGAAGAATTTAGAAAATTATCCTTGAATTTGTGAACTTCCGAAAACTAGATTACACAGCACATTCCGGCATTAATCAGAGCGTCACGTAGATCAGAGTCGCTCGTATAATTATTTCAAAGAAAATATCAATTGATATTACTTTTCTGCAGATATGAAGCACTATCAATTAATTTCTGAAGTAAACAGATTAAATTACCACAAACACGCGAAGAAGAGATCAAATGTATGACAATACTACGGTAGGTCTAAAAACTGAATGTTGTATGAGAAACCATGTTCAGGAGATAATCAGTAACACCATGACAGAGATGTTACACGATATCTAATTATCATCGTAGGCAGAACAAATGCAAAAAAATATATTGATCCAACTGATGAAAAGCGGAAAACTTAGACGAAGGATTGTAAAGAACATCTTATATATATAAATGCGTGTGAGCATGTGCGTTTATATACGAGGGTCGACTAAAAAGTTCATAGGCTGACCAAGATATTCTCATGGAATGACCAAATGAGGTTTATTTTTCAACATAGTTCATGGAAAGAAACAATGCAGTTATTAATTAGAAGAGTTGAAAATAATGCATGCAACATTTCACAGCTCTAGCATCACTTCATCATTATCAGTCTATGAACTTTTCAACCCACACTCGTTTATATATATATATATATATATATGTATGTATGCATATATGTATATATATATATATATATGTGTGTGTGTGTGTGTGTGTGTGTGTGTGTAACACGGGAGTCAAAAGAGATACATAGAAAACTAGAAGACAGACACAGAGAATTTCCGCTCGTCAGCTGTCTACTTGGTGTCTTTGCTATTTACGATGCTTTCAAAGATAATACTATGCTTCCGAGGGCACCAATAATCTCTACGAATGGAGAGCTATTCTGGATAAAACATAAGGGATACTGGACAAAGCAATAAAGATACAGATCGAGTCTTTTCGACCCAATTGACAAGGAAACAAGATGAAAAATGTTCATACCGATAAGGGGCAGAAAGCTCCTACAAATAAAAAGCAGAGAAATACAACATAAATATGTAGGAAGGTAACCGTAGACAGTAGAAGAAATAGAAAAAAATATTACGAATTAGTTAGAGCAATGGCACTCGAACTAATAATGGTTTCTAATTTAGGCACAAGGCCAGAAATTTAAAGGGACGGAGAACGTCGATTAGATAGACCCCAGTACATGACTGGTACTTTATTTTATCGACTCCGTAAGGATGAAAGTCAAAACTAATCTGGACGGGGTTTGAACTCAGAAGGTAAAGTGACGTAACTATATACTGTAAAGCATGTTGTAAAGCTCTACCGATACTGCCAATCTACCGCGCTGGCCCACGAATTAATAATTCTTTCTACTTTTGGCACAAGGCCAGCAAATACTCAATACATTACTGGCACTTTATTTTATCGACCCCGTAAGGATGAAAGGCAAAGTTAACCCACGAATTAATAATGGTTTCTGATTTAGGCACAAGGCCAACCATTTTTTTTTTTTGGGGGGGGGGGGGGTGAAAGTCGATTAAATCAACTCCAGTGCATTACTGGTACTTTATTTTATCGACGTCGCACGGATGAAAGGCAAAGCTAATCTCGGCGAATTTGAACCCAGAAGGTAAAGAAAGAGACGTAACTATATGCCGTAAAGAATGTTATCTGACGCTCTAAGGATAATGTCAATCCACTACCCTGGCCCTTGAACTAATAATAAGAGACAAAGAAGAGACGAACCACTTTGACAGTCAAGGTAAAAAAAGAATGAAAAAGAGGCATCATAAAAAGGTTTTAGAGGGCAAGATAGAATTACATTTTCAAGCAAGAAGCCTTTGAGAATACACTATAAACTGAGCTCAGTGTAACATATATACAATATGCAGACGAACGGAGAAGCCATTTCAAGGCATAGATATTATAGTAAAATATATATATCATAGCGAGGTACATTGTGTTTCTCCGAAGGAACTACGATCGAAAAAATGCAGCCTAACGCTTCAACGCCGAGAATTATATTAGACTTAACTAGTAACTTTGTTGATATATAAACACACGACAGTACTGCTTTATGTAAAACTTCATCAAATCCTAGTTTCTTATAATTGTTGTTATAGAATGCATCAATAAATATAGTTTTAGCTACAGTTAGAAAGAATAATAATTCTCTTGTATATTTTTCCGGCTGATGAAGCTTCGGATTGTACATTTATGATTGTATTACCTTTACAGATATGTGAGCTGTTGCAGTAAGAAATTCAAATCTTATTTTTGCATGCCGCGAAAAAGTATTTATTTAGTTAATCTTGATATAAGTGATATATATTATTAAGTGATATATATATATATATACATCCCGCAGGGTGTCCACATATCACCCTCCTCACCAAGCAAGCTTGGTGGGGTTACCGGCTTAGTCGCCGACGACCCGACCACGAGACACACACACACACTCACATATATATATACATATATATATATATACATATATATATATATGTTTATATATATATGTATATATGTATATATATATATACATATATATATATATATATATATATATATGTATATATATATATACATATATATATATATATACATATATATATATATATATATATATATATACATATATATATATATATACATATATATATATATATATATATATATATATATATATATATATATATATATATATATACATACATATATGCATATATACATATATATATAAACATATATATATATATATATATATATGTGAGTGTGTGTGTGTGTGTGATCTGTGTGTGTCTCGTGGTCGGGTCGTTGGCGACTAAGCCGGTAACCCCACCAAGCTTGCTTGGTGAGGAGGGTGATATTTGAACACCCTGCGGGATGAAATACAAGACGCGACAAAGGGCGGAAGAACTCAGCAGAGTCAACAGCCATCCAAATAGCACTTTTCTTTTTCTTTTTCACCTGGGAGTGAAAGGCCCCAGTTGTTATCACAACACCTTTACACCTTTCTAGGAGAGGAAAACTGTGGAAAAGAAACCTCCGGCTTCGAAAGCATCCTATGGTGTTGACCAGTTCTCCTTTTCGGGTAGTGTTTTCAATTCTCAGAGAGTGGGATTGGTCGAGTGCAAGGCCTTTCCCCACTTAAAAAACTTTCAAAACACAGGCATTGCTTGTTCAAGATCTGTTACAGGTTCGTGTGCCTGGCCTTAGTCTAAAGGTACACCATTTTCTGTAATCTGACAAGCGATTGCAATACTCTTAGCAGAGTTTGCAGCCATCATATATATATATATATATATATATATATATATATATATATATATATATATATATATATATATATATATATATATATATATATATATATATATATATTTAAAAGTTAAACAAGGTTCAATGAATACATCAAAGAATGAGTTTTCTGAAATATGTATAATAAAATATACTTGATCACAAGAATATCTATTTTGTTAATATTTTGAATTAATATATATATATATATATATATATATATATATATATATATATATATATATATATATATAGGCTACGGCCAGCCACATGACTGTTTTTTTTCTGGTATTGTCGTTTTTATTTTCTTTGTTGTTTCTTTTGCAAATTCTACTTTTGTTCATTTTTTTTTCATTTCTGAGGAGTGTTATGATTCTTTTTCTGGCATATGTTCTAGTCCGCAGCCATCAGATCTCGTAGACCGCAGTCATCAGAGTTGGTACTCCTCAGCCATCAGATGTCATAGTCCCCAACCATCAGATGTAGCCCGCAGCCATCAGAAGCCGGAGTCCGAATTGAAGATTGTGTAATCCGCAGTAATCAGAGTTCATAGTCCGCAGTCCACAGATGTCATAATCCGCATCCATCAGATGCCATAGACCATAGTCACCAGATGTGATAGTCCGCAGTCATCAGTGCTGGTAGTCCGCAGTTATGGGAGGTGGTAGTCCACAATTATCAGATGTCATAGCCCGCAGCCATCAGAGGTGGTAGTCCACAGCCAACAGATGTCATAGTCTGCAGCCATCAGATGTGGTAATCTACAGGCATCAGATTTTATAGTCCGCAGCTATCAGATATGGTAATCCACAGCCACCAGATGTCATAGTCCGCAGTCATCAGATGCCATAGTCCGCATTCATCGGAGTGGTAGTCCGCAACCAACAGATGTCATAGTCCGCAGTCATCAGAGGTTGTAATCAACAGATATCAGATGTCATAGTCCGCAGCCATCAGAGGTGGTAATCCACAGCCACCAGATGTCATAGTCTGCAGTCATCAGATGCCATAGTCCGCAGTCATCGGAATGGTAGTCCGCAGCTAACAGATGTCATAGTCCGCCGTCATTAGATGCCATAGTCCGCAGAGGTGACATCATTGCTAGTCTTTCTAATGGACTTCTTACTTAACCGCGGCGCTACTTTTTAGCTGAAAAGGGGAATATATTGTATTTAAAATATAAGTACTGCTTCTTAGGGCTACAAAGAAAGTAGTAGGGGTGATCGGTTCCCTACGACCAAAGGTTTAGCCAAAAGACAGTATAACATTTTCAGCGAAAACCAATTTTTTTAAATAGGTGCACAAAAAAATAAACATACTGACCCATCTGAAGTACATTGTATAGAGGCAGGGACAAAAAATACTAATAATTGTTTCTACTTTAGGCACAAGGCCAGCAATTTTGGGGGGAAGCGAAAATCCATTTTAATCGACCCCAGTGCATTACTGGCGCTTATTTTATCGACCCCGTAAGGATGAAAGGCAAAGAATAATCTAATAATAGATTGGCAGTATCGGTAGAGCGTCTGACACCCTGCTTCGTGGCATAGAGTTACGGCCCGTTACATTCTGAGTTCAAATCCCGCCGAGGTTAGCTTTGCCTTTCCTCCTTACGGGGTCGACAAAATAAAGTACCGGTAACGCACTGGGTCGATTTAATCGACTTTCCTCTCCCCTAAATTTACCGACCTTGTGCATAAATCAGAAACCATTATTATTATTATGGCAGTATCGGTAGCTCATTGGCCACATTGATTTGCGACATAGAGTTGCGTCCCTTTACGCTCTGAGTTCAAATCTCACCCAGGTTAGCTTTGCTTTTCATCTTTACGGGATCGATAAAATAAAGCACCAGTAATGCACTGGGGTCGATTTTATCGATTTTCCCCTCCTCCAAAATTGCTGGCCTTGTGCCTATATCAGATAGTTACGTCCCTTTACGGTTTGAGTTCAAATCCCGTCGAGGTTAACTTTGCCTTTCATCCTTACGGGGTCGACAAAATAAAGTACCAGTAATGTACTGGGTAATTACTGGCCTTGTGCCAAAAGTAGAAACAATTATTATTATTATTATTATATTACCACAAAGGAGACAGCTGAAGGACATAAATAATTATGTTAACAACAACAAAAAACCCATTACCTTAGGTGTTGTACAAATGGAATGAAAAAGAATTATTTCAATATAAAAAAAAATTATCAATGTGGAATTAATATATTTGGGATTGGGACGAAATTAAATTTCAGTACCGAATGACATTAATAAAAACTGAAAGACATGGTTGTTTTCATTTATTTTATTTTTTATGTTTCTTTAATATTCATGGCAAGTATCTTTCGGTAACACCAGCCGTGCATGAAATATTCCACCTTTATATGTAGCTATTCTTCTATAATCTTATTTGCTTGAATTATATGGCAGCGATTGAGTGAATGTTAGAAAGTGATAGAATGATTTAGTGAGTGAGTCGCATGATTCAACTAGCTACCTAAAGATTTCATCTTCATATCTCAATGATATGTTAGCTTCTGGGACCCCCATTTCGTCTACAACTCACAGAAGGAGTTAAACTTAACTCTACAAACTATCAAAGCATTCGTCCTTTTTCTAGTGCTGACGCCACTTACAATGCCGCGTTGTTCCTATCAGTCGGTACTAGTTTACAGCTCAGTGAATTTGGCCATTTGGTTACGAGGGTCGGATGGAAAATTCATAGGCTGACCAAGATACTATCATGAAATGACCAAATGAGGTTTATTTTTCAATATAGTCCCTGGAAAGAAACAATGCAGTTATTAATAAGAAGAGTTGGAATTAATGCATGCAAGATTTCACAGCTCTAGCATCAATCCTTTGTAGTCAGCCTATGAACCTTTCAGCCGACCCTCGTAGTATCTCGCACTCAGACTCAATGCGATGTGGTTCAGTTAACCTGTGGATCAATCGGCTGGTTGTCAGATACCTTATTGATCGGTTGCCGCCTCGTTTATCCGTCCAGAGTACACATTCAAGAAACATAAAAATAATTGTTTCTACTTTTGGCACAAGGCCAGCAATTATTCCAATATATTACTGGTACTTTATTTTATTGACCCCGTAAGGATGAAAGGCAAAGTTAACCTCGGCGGGATTTGAACTCAAGAAACATAAAAATAATGATTTCTAGTTTAGGAACAATGCCAGTAATTTGGGGGGAGGGGAAATTCGATTAAATCGACCCCAGTACGTGACTGGTACTTCATTTTATCGACCCCGTAAGGATGAAAGACAAAGTTAACCTCAGCGGGATTTGAACTGAGATCATAAAGGGCTGTAACTCTATGCTGCAAAGTATGGTGTCCGACTCTCTACCGATAACTGCCAATCCACCGCCCTCAAGAAATATAAAATAATCATGATGGTTAACTTATGAACAATCTTCAATATTATGAGCACGTTTGATTCTCAGATAACCCTCCAATGGCTATTTTCTCTTCAAATACCAGTCAACTTTCTAGATTCGGAAAACCAAGTACATGAACATATTCTGTAGTTAAGATCATAGATGCTTTTTTGGTTTTAGTGGAATTTACTACGTTGTAAGCATTCGGATCTAGCTTCCAGTTGTTTTCTCTTACTGAGGGGTCTTACAAAAAAGAAATATTTACAACAGGTACTGCACTTCATCATCTAATTAAGGTGTTGTTATTCATAGTAGGTACTGCACTTCGTCATCTGACTCAGGTGTAAATATATTCACAAAAGGTACTGCTCTTTCTCACCTGACTAAACTGTAAATATTCATAAAAAGTACTGCACTTCGTCACCTGACTCAGGTGTAAATATTTATAACAGGTACTGCACTTCGTCACCCGACTAAGGGTTAAAAATTGATTAAATCTTTCAATATTTGGCTGGAGCCATATCATTTCCTTTCCATCATTAATCTGCCTTAAAATTAGCTGCCACTATGTAAATCGACCTCGTAAGGATGAAAGACAAAGTTAACCTCAAATCCCGCCGAGGTTAACTTTGCCTTTCATCCTTACGGGGTCGAGGAAATAAAGTACCAGTAATGCACTGATAATTGCTGGCCTCGTGCCAAAAGTAGAAACAATTATGTAAATAAATGACTATACTAATATATCGACTCTTTGGTAATGGGTAAAACTGATATCAAAAATTAAGTAACGTCTCAACGAACAAAACTTCGTCCGCGAACATATTTGAAACCATCTAGAGAAGTCTAAAAAAGAAAACATATGAAAGCTTTCGTTTATGTCTTAACACTAAAACTGTAACTTAATATACACTACAGTATACATTAAATTATAGTTTTGTAAAGTTAAAGATTCGTCATTTTTCTCAGCACATGTATGTCTTAACATGCTATGTTTTTCTTTTGCAATAGCAAGTTGCCTCGAGTACACCTTAGGTTTCTCCAGCGATTGAGTACACAAAGATAGAATATTTAACTGTACTCATGCAACTGAATGCATTGAAATGCATGATTTTAGTATCTACTAGTGTCAGTCAAATGGTAAGGGTTCTATATTATAGCTGAGAAACTTTGGTGTAAGAGACATGAATAAACAAGAAGTAATCAGACAGATGAATGTAGACTGAGAAATATGGATCAGGTACACCAGAGGATCACGTACAAGGTAAACAATTTAATTCTAGACGGAATGTGTGAAAAGATACCAGCGTGGGGATAGAATATATTCATATGGAGATGATGTGGTTATATATATATTTTCCTGGGTCCTGTATTTTCGTTGCTCTAGTGATGCGGCTGGACTGCCGACCGCTATATCTGATTTCCTAAGCTGTCTGAACGTAATGTTATTACTCTGGGATCTTTCCTCATCTGAGTGCTAAAGCTACAGACCGATTATGCATACGCTAGCTTGGCCGTGTTCTAAAGTTTCGTCAATGCTGTATTAAAATTTATATTTACTCCTAGAATGAACGATTAACTGATTAATTTAATTAGATGATTCTATTAATTGATTAATTGTTTAAGTTTGTTTGATAACTTCTGGTTGAGTGCTTAATCCGGTTTGTCTAAAGGGATTCATTCCTTTATCTCAAATTGGAATTCACCGCCTAAGCGGGGGTTACCTCCCTTGGAGTAAACCACGTGTCTGTGGTGACATTTAAGGCTACAACATACCCGCTCAGGCTAAGAACGAAAGACTTGCTGAAGAAGTAAATCCTATGTTCTGTCGTCAAAAACCATTATATTGCAGACTCCTGCAATAGGAATTTGTCGATCTTGGATTTGCAGAGACTTAACGCTGATGTTGGATGGTGTATGTGATGTATATTGTTGATATACGATGTAAGTTATATATTTTGCACTCAGCCTCACCGCTATGTCCGGGTCAGTATAAAATATTTTCCTGGGTCCTGTATTTTCGTTGCTCTAGTGATGCGGCTGGACTGCCGACCGCTATATCTGATTTGCTAAGCTGTCTGAACGTAATGTTATTATTCTGGGGTCTTTCCTCATCTGAGTGCTAAAGCTACAAACCGATTATGCATACGCTAGCTTGGCCGTGTTCTAAAGCTTCGTCAATGCTGTACTAAAATTTATATATATATATATATATATATATATATATATATATATATATATATATAGGAACAAGTATGACCCCGACGGCAGAGCTACCGTCGGGGTCATACTTGTTCCTATTACCCTATTACCCATACTACTACCTTAAGTATTGAGTACTTTGGTGCGTTATGGTCCATCTGGTTCCTTACCACATTTCCTTCGTTACATATATATATATATATATATATATATATATATATATGGAAATGTGTGAGATCCTTGGTACAGTTAGGTATATTTGAAAAAAATGAAAACAATGACTTCACTTGCAGTGTTAAAAAATGTTTGATTTAATTTTATAATATTATATTATAAATTAAATCAAAAAATTTTAACACTACAAGTGAAGTCATTCTTTTCCTTTTTTCATATATATATATATATATATATATATATATATATATTATAATTGTCAGAAGAAGTAATAAAACACTGTTTATCACTTGGATAAAAAATATAATAGTAAAATGTGGTTTATAATTTGAATCAGGCGCTTTCTTCTTTCACGAGACTCATCAACATATTTATTTAGCATTTATTAAAAATAAAAAATAAATGTTTTTTTATACGTCTCGTGAATAACGGAAACTGTAGATTCAAATTATAAACTACGTTTTATTATTATATTATTTACCCAAGTGATAAACATTGTTTTATTGCTGCTTACAATTATACTTTATTTATGTTATATATACTACAGGAAAACATTTATACTTATATATGAGCGTGTATGTGTGTGTGTATGTGTGTGAGTGCATCCCCACGCCCGTTTAAGGATTTGTATGTATCTCCGCATATACTTTTTTCAAAATACACTTCTACACAGACGAACAAGGATACTGTTAAAATATCTATTTCAGACATTTCTGTACGGCTGACATGTCTTTGGATTACAAGTAAGCTCATTCTAATCCTTATACTTCCATTCCGACTCACCGGCACCCCGTCGCTATTCCACTTACATTCTTTGTTACACGTACACACAACGCTGCCACTCTTCTTCCACAAATGTCCTAAAGACATCGACAGAGAATGTTATAACGATAGTAATAAAATAGATGTATAAATATATATGTATATCTGTGTATGATACAGGCTCATTAATTTGACATCCAAGATGGAACCAAAACCAGTTTTTGTTTTAAACTAATGTCGCCTTAGTATTATTCGTTCGAGGCAATCGTAACGTCATAATTATATACAGTATGGGACATTCAAGGATTAGGGAAACCATTTTCATCAGCCGAATGAAGTTAGTGGTAATTAATAGGTCAGAAATGCAGAAGGAATAGTGGTTACTGTGGCGACCCCGCGCATGAGCATGCGCTTTTCAAACACATAGAGCAGTTAGAGAAGAAAACTGAAAACTCTTATCGTTCGTTTGTTTGTCTTGGACTGTTTCAGTTGCGCATCTTAAAATAGGGTAATAGCTCTGAAATATCATACTGAAATACACTGGATAAAACATTACTTTGTTTTATTTCATTTGTCCTCATTTGCCCTTTGTATTCTTCTATTACACAGTACCGGCTTAAAAAAAAAAAAACGTTTATCGGTCTTTTACTACATATCTCACAATATTTCGTATTAAATACACTAATCTATGTATGGAATGTGTTGCTACTGTTAAGTTACAGGAGTAACTAACGATATTCAAAGATTAAACTTACCTCTAAATCTAATCCGAACTACAAACTCCCATTGATTCATAATTTTGATTAAGTCGTTTTAAATGTTTTGTATTCAACACTAGGTTTTAGTTGTTACGTGACGCAATTGTTGTTAACTTATACGGAAGTTTTGAATTGAACTAGATTTTTTCAAAGCTCCTACAATGTTTCTCTTAAAAAAATAGCGGAAGTACATAACTTTATCAATTACGCTAACTTATCACTCTCTTAACGGAAAAAGAATATCAGGTTGTCATAGATAACATTGACCAGATAAACTGAAAGCAGAGAAATAGAGTGCTTTGTTAAGAAACTTAACTCAAATATTGAACCGACTTTAGTACATTATTGATACATGATTTATAAGCTTTCTGGTTCAACGAGCAAATGAAGGGTATCTCTACATGGTCGGTAGTCCTGCTAGAAACTGTAGCCAAAACACCCTCAAATTTTCCATCGATGTCGTAAAGAGGGAACGACATATTGAATAATGTAGATATGGATGCTTCTGAAAAGATAATACCATCACGATTGGAATGTCTTTGAACATGAATTAGAACTGACCCGGATGAATTCCGAACAAGAAAAAACTTGATAATTTGTCTACAGATAGCATTTTGAGCTAAAATCTACAAAGACAACACCCATTTGGCACAAAATATATAATATGGTTTGGCACCTTTATAATTGCCTGTAATTTATCTTCTGTGATTAAGTACAATATTTAACCAACAAGAAATAGTATTTCTGGTTAAGGTTATTGTTTAAGTATTACTCAATGCTCATAATACTTTTTTACACCTATCAGAAATATCCTGAATATTGTTGAATATAACTGTAGCTTGCTCTTGCTTGCCCTTGCTTGCTCTTGCTTTTGCTCGATGGGACTGAGGTCATCCTTGGTCAGCGATCCCAGAGACGTCATCGTGTGTAGAGCCATTCAGGTTCACAAGTGCCCTCCATTGCTGGCAGCCCTGTGCCCTCCATCGATGGCGGTCCCGTGTCGGCCCCTCTGCATCCTTCAAGATGAAGTCGAGCTTCTGGAGATCTACATTGCCTCAGATATTTAGCTTTGATTTTTAACTCGGGTTTTAGTTATGGTGTTGTTCTTTTTTTCTTATTTTTTTGGAGCATCTTTTGAAGTGTGAAAGAGGGTAGTAGAATTAAGTTTTATTTCATTAATATTGGTTCATTTCTCCGTAATTAAAGTATACTTTATTAGAGATTTCTGAGTCACAAATAGCCGAGTCGATAAATTACCAGACAAACTTTTTATTCTCCTCTTTGTAAATAGTGTATCATGCTTTTTCCCTTTATGCACAGTTTTCATATTTTAAATTTATACACGGCTAGTGAAATAAATGATGAGAAAAAAAGAGAAAGAGAACTGCCAGCAGGTCTATGGTTCCTCGTAGTCAGTGCTGCAGTGTTTCCCAAGTTAAATAATTTTTACTTGGTGTCATAGAGTACAATTGCTCACGGCAGTAAGCAATTGTAGTACTGTAAAATTAATTAATATTTCTTGATCCAGCTCAGTACGAATTATTTTGAACACTTGAACAATGATAAAGGCGTCGGTTACAATCATTTCGAAATGAAATGAATTTCGGAGTGGAGAGTAATCAGAATGAGATGACAAGAAGTGGAGGACTAGGTCTAAAAATATTGGTTGCCAGATGAAGGGGGACCACCTACATACACAATGGTAGCATTTAATTTTTATAATAAATAAATAACATTTTTGAAAAATACATAAGTGGAAACAAAACAGTGCAATCAAATTTTTGCGGAAAAATATCTTACGTTCTCCATTAAAAAATATTATGTATTTTACGAAATCCAGAGACTTTCAATAATGACCTTTGGTCTTTCACACTCACTCAATATATATATGTGTGTGTGCGCGTGTGTAAGTGTATGTGTGTGTGTGTTTGTATCTATCTCTCTCTCTATATATATATATATATATATATATATATATATATATATATATATATATATATATATATATATATATATATATATATATATAAAAGAAAATTTCGCTCTACATGGCTGAATACAATAAATGTAATCTGAGTTTTTCGATTATTAATAACATTCGATTCATTTGCAATTTCGCAAACAGGCCTCAATTTTATATCCATGTCAGTAGAATGAACACTTCATTCTTGCTCTTATGTATATATATATTAGAAAGTGAGGTTTTTTTTACAAAATGAAAAATAACCGAGGTGTCCTACACGAGTGGAAGTATAAAGAAAAAGGGGTGAAATCGAAAATGCAACTGAAGTCTTATTTTTTTTAAAAATATATATATTTATTTGGTTCCTTTGCTACGCCTACCGTGTGCCCAAATAAATATATATATTTTTTTAAAAAATAAGACTTCAGTTGCATTTTCGATTTCATCCCTTTTTCTTTATATATATATATATATATATATATATATATATATATATATATATATATATATATATGCTTGTGTGTCTGTGTTTATATATGTATGTTTACATGCATGAATGAATACACTAAACTTTAGATTTAGTAGAATGTAACCCCACTGATTCCAGCTATTTGCACTATCGTATATTTTGGTCTCTATTAATTCCCTGGGCAATTGGTTGACCAAATGCTTTGCTTAATTGTTTTATTAAGTTTTTTTTTAGATGTTATTCTTTCTCTTAGATTTCAGGTATTTTTTGCAAGCAAAGCATTGGCCCCTAAAATACTACAGTGGGCCCTGCAATGTTATTGTAGGCTCTTTCCCCCTGGGGCCCACTTGCCATTGGGAAACTTGGCAACCTGGCTAGTCCGCCACTGATGACAAATGAAGTAAAGACGGAACGAAATTAACTTCGCTGTGAAAAAGAACTCTTAATGAAACGAACTTTGAAAAGAAGTGAAGTCATAATGAAATAGTAGCAATGTCTCCCTCAAATCACTCCGAATACCTTTGATAATATATTCATAGATATATTCTCTGAAAGATAAACACGATAATCTAGCTAGAATGCCTTTGATCATAGGTGTCTGGTGGATTAAGCTGTCCTCCTATAGCAAAACAACTAAAACGTCAAGGCTTTCTTGTTTACCCTATAAACCTATAGAAAATGGAGAATCCCCACCTCAGAAAAAAAAAAAGAAGTAAACTTACCACTCTTCTACCTAGGGTTTCTATGTCACACTAGTCACTTCTCGATAGAATCTTCTCTCGTCAGTACTGGAATATGATAAGAAGGAAATAAATAAGACTTAGTAGACAGATTCCAGATGTTGGTTACAATAATAATGTTTATCGTGGTTGTTTTACACCACACAGATAACCGAGTCTATTTACACAGTATTTCGTCATATCAATATGGTTTGTATGTGCAGTTATGTAGACAAACACTTACACACACACACACACACACACACACACGTACACGTACACACGCACACACACACACACACACATATATAAACAAGAAGAAGTACATACAGATACAAACTGACTCAGTGCCAACAACAAATAGAGATAGAGAGAGAGAAACATGGACACTAACTCACACATGTCTCTGTATATTGTCTTTTGTCAATCTAATCATCAATCACTATATTACTCCCTTTCTCCATTTCTCATTCAATATACATGCATCCACATTTATGTGTGTGTGTGTGTGTGTGTGTGTGTGTGTGTGTGTGTGTGTGTGTGTGTGTGTGTGTGTGTGTGTGTGTTGAAATAGAAAGCTTCACCGCCGCTATCTAAACATACCTCCTTCATATATATATATATATATATATAAATACAATATCGGAGAAAGCTTTTTAGCGATACTCCGGGCAAATTCCAACTCACTCAACAAACATTAGGAAATAAGTGATTATATTCCCAATTATGTGTTCGGGGTGCTAACTAAAAGTATTGCGTGGAAAATTGGCTGTATTATTTCAAATGAGACATATATATATATATATATATATATATATATATATATAAGTTCTGTTTCTGTATGTAGTTAATTGCTATAAAGAAACCTATAAGCTTCTGATGGACAAAATCTAAACTCCAGTCCTTCTCTTGGGTCCTAAAATGACTGCCAGAAAGGCATAAATATCATAAAACTTGGAATGTTATCAAGATCATGTTTTAGACCAGGGTAGCCCAACCTATGAGATATTGTCCAGCGATAGGCAATTTCAACTGCTGGGTGGGTGATTGAGTAACTGAGCAGAAAATGGTAAGCGACTGGAAATTTTGCTGGGTGATATAGGATTTTGAGTATTAAGAAGATATTTCAGCAAATGCTGCCCCAAAATATATGCAAAGGAAATATGCAAAGAAAGGAAGGCTAAATGGGTATAACTGGATCACATTCCTAGATAAGATATAAACATCCCTGGAAATAAAGAACATTTTGGTATTTTCTATAGTTTTGAGAAGGGTCCTTTAGCGTTCAAATAGTTCTTCGGACGAAATAACATTTGTTTTTCGGACATAAATCAGATAGGAAGACCAAGAACAACTTTGCCAGTGAAATTATATTTTTCTATTAACCATCTTCCTTGCGTAAAAACATTACCTTGAGTAGATTTTGAATACTTTAAAAGCCGTAACAATATAAGACTCTAATCAATAGATTTAATTATAAGTGGTATTGTTTAATTTTAGGGAAATTATTTACATAGAGTCATTTGTGGGAAAAATAGTAGGTACTATTTCATTCTTTCACACCCGTAGTTCAAAATCAGGGATGCCTCACGTATTAACTTCAGTTTATTCTTTCATAAAATTCCCACACAGTCGCTCGCTTGATGTTAAAATGGTGCACAAAACTTGTGCACCGTTTGTAACATTGAGTACGTAATTTCAACAATGGGTATATGGTTTGTAGGTCAAAAGTAAAATTAGCATCGAAACAATATTAGACACCAAATATATATATATATATATAAACGAACTTGACCATTTGGAACTGTGTTTTATTAAATTTAATTATAAAGAATATAATTTCGTGTTATGGTTAAGGTTAGGGTTGCAAGTGAGGACAAAAAAATTAACAATTTTTGTCCATAATGATATAAAAACTAATAAAAATGAACGAGTATACCTAACCCTAACGATAAAACTAACCTTGGTCATAAAAATAAATTATATCCATTATAAAACATTGTTCCAAATGGCCAAGATTGTTTTTGTATATTCTTCAACACGGTACTAGTCGTATCATTAGCAGCAGCAGTATAAGTCAGCGTTATTCGTTATTATATTTTACTTTTATTACAAAATAAAAAGTCAGTTTACGAATCAGCAACAAACTTTTACCAAAAGTATTATGGCATGCTTTTGAATATTTACTATACAGGAGGACAGTGGAAAATGTTTCCATGTGAAAATGGACGATGACGTAAAAAAAAAAGGTTGAGAACCTCTGTTTTAGACGAAACATTAAATAACGTAGTGAGAAGCAAAACCACATCGATCCTTCGGTTATTTGGTTTCCGCGAAGAATCGAACTCGGTACACAGAGAACTTAGGTTTATTTTTAGTAGCAATATTGTATAATATTGTTACATCTGAATCAAATATCAAAAGAGCTCCAACAAGTATTTTTATGTTAATATATTGCCCGGAAACACGGATGTAATACACAAGTGTAATGTGTTTGCCTACACATGAACATAAATGCTGGTTTTTGCAAATTTGCAAATACTTTTAGTTTTTCTCGTTTCTTTTTTCGTTTATTTTCGTGTGTTTTTTTTAATTTGTTTTTCGAGGTTTTTTTCCTTTTTTATTTATTTATTGTTTTATTTATGCATTTATTATTATTTTTGTTTTGTTTGTTTGTTTTTGTTTTTTGTTAGACCGAAATATCGGTGGCATGATGTCTTTCCAGTTTCCTTGTTTCTCAATATATCTGCCACAGGGAATTAATCTTGATATTTGATTATATTTAACCAGTTTCCGCTCAGTCCTTTAACATTATTTATCAACTGAGAGTATTTTTGCTATAATTACATTTCTCAGTTAGTCTGCTGCCATCAACTGCTTTATTCGTAGCCAGTTCTAGCGAAATCTTTGCAAATTGCTTTGTAAAGACCGTCCTATCAAAGTCACATCATTCATTATAAGACTAGAATGGACGCATACCTGGCTATTTATAGCCTTATCTTTATAACTTTAGCCTTTATCTTTATCTTGTTTCTATGTTTTGTTTTGTTTTTCTTCTTCGCCTCTCTCTCTCTATCTATCTATCTATCTCTATCTCTCTCTATCTATCTCTCTCTCTATCTATCCATCTCTCCCCTTCTTTATATCTTTCTCTCTCTCTCTATCTATCTATCTATCTATCTATCTTCCCCTTCTTTATATCTATCTATCTATCTATCTTTCCCCTTCTTTATATCTATCTATTTATCTATCTATCTATCTCACTCTCTATCTCTATCTTTCTCTCTCAATATCTATTTATCTCCTATTGTTTATATCTATCTTTCTATCTCCCACTCTCTATCTCTATCTCTATCTCCCTATCTCTCTCCCTCTCTCTCTTTCTCTCTCTCTATCTATCTATCTATCTATCTATCTCTCTATTTCACACCCTTTCTCTCTCTCCTCTCTCTCTCTCTCTACCTCTCTCGCTATCTATCTATTTATCTCCCCTTCTTTATATCTATTTATCTATCTATATACACACACGCACGTGCACACACGTGTACATTTAACGTTTCTCTTTTATCCTATCCCCTCTCTTTTTCTCTTTTCCATCTATCTCTTCCTCGCCTCCTATCCTTCTTGCTTTCTCCCCCTCCCCTCTCTATCTTTCTCTCTCACTCTCTCTCTCTCTCTCTCTCTCTCTCTCGCTCCCTCTTTAGCTCTCTCCCACTTTCTCTCTATCTATCTATCTATCTTGCTCTCAATGTTTCCCTTACCCTCTCTATCTTTTGGTTAATAACCCCGTTATAGTCACTCCTCTCTCCAGATTCTTCTCTCCTACTTTCTTATTCCCAGAATAATCAACTAAAATATTGATTACAATAAGACAAAGTTTCAAATTTACAGAAAAGGAAATAAGATGTTCGGACATTCATGCTTTTCCTGCATCGTATACTGACCTGGGATCCAGCCGGATCAGTTGGAGACGGTTGCTTCTGACAGGATCTGCTGGAAGGAGTGTTTGAGGACTCTGCCCCCACGATCCTCTCAGGAAGAAGTGGGAGAAGAAGAAGAAGAAGAAGAAGAAGAAGAAGAAGAAGAAGAAGAAGAAGAAGAAGAAGAAGAAGAAGAAGAAGAAGAAGAAGAAGAAGAAGAAGATATACTGACCTGGCTACAATTTCCTCATTTCACTGTTTTACGTATTTCACTGTTCTTCAAAATCTAGGTTTTCTCCTCAAGACCAGAAACTACCCCAGTTCTGAACTGTTAATAACCGTTAAGTCACATTAGAGTACTTAATTCATATCACAGTGTTACTACTACTACTACTACTACTACTACTATTACTACTACTACTACTACTACTACTGCTGCTGCTGCTGCTGCTTCTGCTACTACTACTACTACTACTATTGCTGCTGCTGCTGCTACTACTACTACTACTACTACTACTACTACTATTGCTGCTGCTGCTGCTACTACTACTACTACTACTACTACTACTACTACTACTACTACTAGCACGTTGATGCTGAGCCTCCTTTATCACTCATAAAGATTCGGATTTCTCTGAGTTGACTAGATATGTGCTACCCTGCATCTAAGCTAAACCGACTCATCTCTCTCACTCTCCCTCTCTATCTATTTATCTATCTCTATCTATCTCTCTCCACCGTTTACCAATCTTGAAACCCGTATTAAACTCCTCGATCAATCCTTCCTGTTAAAAACTGGTTCCCTTTGAAACTTCTCCTTGGCCCGTATTTTGCTTAAAGCTACCAACCTGGAGACGTTCAAGCTGGACATCAACCATTAAAGAGGGTCTTCAAAGACAACGGTCACTTTTTTCCGGAATAAATAACAAAATTTTACTTAAATCACAAATGTTCTTGAAAAAAAAAAAAGAATACCATGTCATTTCTTTCTTTTATATATTCAAATAAGTAACATCAGTGACTTATAATTAATAATCCTATGACCAGAATAGAAGAAGAGGAGTCATATTCCTGGGGCTATATATATATATTACGAGAGCCCTACGTGGAGGACAAATTACAAGATTTCAACCATCCTATATTGAGATATTGTTTCAAATTTGGCAAATCTGAGGAAATTTTATTCTCAAAATTTACGCATTGAAAGTTTGAAATGTTTGCTGGGTCAGAGAATAAAATGGGTTGATGGAATTCAAACTGAGGCAAATTATGACAATCGGAACTTAACTAAGTTGTCAAATGGAGGAAAACAGAACAGGAACTAGTACAATTGCATTGAAATGCAATCAACTTTAGATATCTGTCTCCGGTTAAGTCAGAATTAATTCCAACGTATCGTAAATTGTCTGTCGGAGACAATTCAATGGGGTTTTTTTGTTGATATTTTGTTTCAGGGCTGCTAAACTAAAAGTTGACTTATTATCCAATCTTACAAAACATTTAGTCATACAATACCTAATGGTTAAGACGTCATTATTATCACATATATCTTAACTGTCAAATTCTAATCTTATTAGTTGCCAACGTTCCAATCTTTAACATCACTCACACATACGTGTGTGCATATACAAATGTCGGCTGAAAAGTTTAAAGGGTGACTATGAAGGAGTGATGCTAGAGCTGGGAAATCTTGCATGTATTAATTTAAACCCTTCTTATTAATAACTGCATTGTTTCTTCCCAGGGACTATGTTGAAAAATAAACCTCATTTAGTCATTTCATGAGAGTAACCTCGTCAGCCTATGAATTTTTCAGCCGACACGTGTATATATATATATATATATATATATATATAACAATATATTTAGAAACACACAGATACATGCGGACACACACATATATACATGAATGCATCCGCACCCAACTGTGA
>OZ024740.1:313398157-313405657 GCA_964016885.1 Eledone cirrhosa | reverse complement strand
GTGGCTGTGATTGGCCTTTCGCAGCACTCCGCTTCGCCGCTCGAAAGACGCGGTAGACCGTCGAGGTATGGACCGAAGTCCACATCCCCGTCCGGCCCCCCGCCCCCTCCGAACAGTCGAGCAAAGTGCCTTTGAAAGGCCTCGCACATCCGCTCAGGTTCAAGGATCACCCGTCCATCCTGGTCTCGCAAAGACCGAATGGTGGATTTAATCCCACTCTTGGCTTCTGTCACGCGGGCCCAGCTAACAGCTTTGGTCCCCTCGTTTCCTAAAGCACGTATTTTACTTCGGACAACGCAGCCTTCGTGCTTCGCGTCAAAGAACTGGCTCAACGCCGTTCTAGCCGCTAACACTCTGGCTACGTCTCCGCTCCTAATCGCCTCTTCTAGTTTATCTGTTAACTCCCTTTCCTTCCTATTTCTATTCGCCGCTAGTTCCTTACTGTAACCTATCGAACTTACTCTAATCTCTCTCTTTAGAGATACCCACCACCTACTGTTGACAATCGCTCCCGTCAACCGCATCTTAACTAAGCTACTAATCCGGTTCCTGTAATCTTTCTTTGCCGGCAAGGACAAGTTCATCTTCCAGTAACCGGGACCCTGTCTATGCGTTCTATCAAGGTTGACCACGCAGGTCACTAATTTGTGATCTGAATAGCCAACCATGATCAATTCTGGACAACTAAATACGTCCCTATCCTTACTCCTAACCAAAAACCTATCTAGGTACGATCTAGATTGTCCACTGCGGTTTGCCCAGGTCCAGGTTGGCGCAGTTGGACAATCTAGTCGAAATCTATCGACCAGGTCGAATCGATCGAGTAACCCCTTGAGGCTGCTACACCCCCCCTCTATCGGGACATGCCCCTGCATAGTCCCAACGCGCATCTAGGATTCCATTCCAGTCCCCCACTAAAAGCAGGGAACGCGACGTTCCTAGAAAAGTCTCCAGACGCTGGAAGAAGTCGGCTCTTTCAGCCCCGAAGGGGGCATAAAGACCGACCAGTCTGAAAGCCCCGCCTTCACCGCCTCCGACGTCCAGCACCAGTATTCGACCCCCCGGGTCCGAGTGAACAATCTGTACGTCGAGAGCCAGACGTTTATCCAGCAGTACGGCAACTCCCCCCCCCCCCCCCCCGCCTCCGGGTTGACAGAGAGATGCGTGCATCTCAAAGTCATCGAAGGCGGGAGCCAGCTGTCGCACGCTGCTGATCCGACTCTCGCAAACAACCATCACATCTATACTTCGTGACCTGAGGTCACTTAGTAGCTTTGCTTGCTTCCAAGCTGAGCCCAGGCCACGCGCGTTCAAACAGCCAACTCTTAATTGATCTATTTTGGTGTTGAAAGTGAAGAAAGAAAAGCACTTACCTCTCCGGGTTGTGTAATTTCCATGGCGTCAGGTGTGTTGGGTGGAGGGATGTTTTGTGGTGGTGTGGGGGTGCCCGAGTGTGGTTGGGTTGGGGTGTTTGGAGTTGTGTCGGGGTGAGGGGAGGTTATGGGGAAATATTTCAAGAGGACGCGATTTAACGGTTTTAAACAGGGGGGGGCTCACGTCCTGTCTAAATTGTTCTTTTAAGGAACGATAAAGGTCCAGAGGGACCTTTATCATTTTTAAATGGGTGAAGTTCTCTGTTGAGATAAAGTTTGGCCCTTCGGTCTGCACCAAAGGGCTATTGTTTATTAATTTAAACAGTTTTTTGTTTTCTTTATTTATATATGTGTATTGCAATGTCTTTTTTTGTGATGCTGTCAATGTTTCGGAGAGTGGAGGCGCAGATTTATTTTTGTTTGTTGAGGGTGGGGTGTTTTTTATTGGAGTTGGTGTTTGTGTGTGGGTTATTTGTGGTGTGCTGGGTGTGTGTTTTCTTTTTTTTCTTTTAACTTGTCTGAAGGCTTCTCCTCCTTCTTCTTCAGAAGTTGGGGGAAACTCTTCAGCGCTAGGTGGGAGGGACGTCGTGTCTGGTTTTTTTTTTTGCGGGAGGGGTAGATTTGTTGCTGTTTTTTTTATTATTTGTTTGGAATGCGTTTTGTGGTGGTGGTGGTGGTAATGTTTGTGTCGTGCTTGTGGTTGGTAATGGTGGTGATGGTGTTTGTGTTGGTGATGGTGGTGGTGATTTTTGTGTCGAGCTTGTGTTTGCTGCTGGTGGTGGTGATGTGCTTGGTGGTGTTTGTATTTTGTTTGCTGTGTGTGGTATTAGTGTATTTTTGGAGGTGGGTGGTGTTGGTGTACTGTTTGTGGTGGGTGTGGGCAATAGTCCTTTTTGGGGGACACGTTTCGGGCAGTTAGCCTTAATGTGTCCCCTTTCCATGCATAAATAGCATGCTGGTCTTCTCCCCTCTACAATTATATCTATTGGGGTGAGCTCATCCAGCCAGATGCGATCCGGGATTTGTGCTATACTTTCGGGCCTCATTTGGACTAGTAGGTCGAGGCCCATTCCCAGAAACGCATCTCCGGATGCCTTCCCCATTGACAGCACTGTGTCCTCGCCCATGTCTATGAAGCCAGCAATAGCCCACCAGAAGTCCATTGTGGGCAGCATTGTTTGTATTTTTACTCTCTGTGTTCTTCTACCCATGTAGGAGGGATAGAAGCTGTATGTTGTCGATGAGAGTGGGCTTATGGAAAGCTTCTCCGCCGTTTCCTTGTCTTTTGTTAAGACCGAAATGCTGCCATAGAGTCGGTCCTTTCGTATGAAGAGAATATTCTTCATATAGTCTTTTAGGACCAACTCTATCTCCATTTGGCTGGGCTGTGCTGGCTTTCTTGTTTCGTTTAGGATTGTTCTGAAGAGAACTGTGTTCTCTGTTCTCGTTTTCTTGAATTCTGGGGGGGAGTTAATGGAAAACATTCCATTTTCCCCCAAAACAATGTGTTTCTTTGCTTCGGCCAGTTTTTCTCTGGCGGCCGTTAGGTCAATTGGTGTGTATGTAATGGATTGTTTTGTTTTCTGGGCGAAAGTTGCCCTGTTGTTATTTGTATTATTTTCTGTTTGTTTGTTTTCCGTTTGCTCATTTTCCTTAACATTTTAACATTTGTTTTTTCATTTTCTTTGTTTGTTTCTTTGTCTAATTTTGTTGTAATTATTTTTTGTTCTTCAGACTTGGGGGGCGTGGCAGAGCTAATGGCAGACATGTCTGCCATCTTTTCCGCCATGCTGCCAAGAACGAAATTTTTCGGCAAAATTAGATATTTATTTTACCCCCTAAAAAGGGGGTAAATGCAAAAATGTTTCCCTAAATAACAGGGGTTAGTGTTCCAAATGTGTTGCACTGAAAAATTTATCCGGTACTTACAATAGTAAGGGTAAATCCCGATAGAATAGCGGAGCCGATGTGAAGCGTGTCTTACTCTATCAAGATAGATAGATAGATAGATAGATATATACATATATATATGTGTGTGTGTGTGTGTAATGGTAGCTAAGATGCTTCCATAGGCGATATGCCGGTTGAGCGAGTCTAGAGTCAGGTAGATCTACACACGGATCGCACCTCGAGCTGTTCGCCGGGGAAACAATTGTAACATACAATAAATTGAGTTCCGATGCATCACTGATTTTTCGTTTTCCATTATATATATATATATATATATATATATATATATATATATATATATATATATATATGATCCCGGATCAGTAGAACATACCCCTTTAGGAAAAAACCCCTGTACTGATAGAAACTGCATAGTCTGTAAGATAAACCCACAGATAAACTGCAAAACTAGAAATGTAGTCTATAGGATAAGATGTACAGGGGGATGATGCAGAAAAAAGACAACAACATATATAGGAGAGACAGCCCATAGTATAGGAGAGAGGTTAAAGGAACTCTGGCGATAACTTAAGAAGAAAAGCTCATCAGTGCTATACCAACATACCAAACTAGAACACGAGGGCTCAATAGATAACATAGAAATAAAGATCCTATGCATACATAGAACTGACGCAACACTCAGACAAATTACGGAGGCCACATACATAATAGAAGATAGTCCTAGCCTGAACAGAAAACACGAGTGGAATAGTAACAACCCGAAAATTTACGACTGAAGACAGAATAGAGAGAAAAACACAAACAGCGAAACAACAAACGATACAAACCCACACATACATAAAACACATATAGAGATGACATAAAAACATACATGCACACTGAGACGCATGCGCAAACACGAAACACAAGAAACGCACCATAGAACAAATAAAGACAAGATGGAATAGAGGTTTAAGACCAGGAAAAAGGAGAGACCCAAAACAGATAATCATTGAGGGGGGTCACAGAATGTGTGACGAAAGAACTGATAAACAAATTAATAACGAACAATAAAGATAAAGTATGCGGAGACCTGTATGCGGAGCTAATATCGTTAGCAACTACAGGATCTCCTACTTCCTCTCAATGGTTATACGCCCCATAATCAAGGTATCCCCAGATGTATGTGACAGTACAGAGGACCTCCTCAGCAGAATCAATGAGTGCAACAAAAACAAAAACCTATCTAACTGCATAATAGGCAGTATGGACGTGGTGTCACTATACCCAGCCATTAACATTGATTTTGCTGTGTAAAAATGTGTGGAGATGATCAGTGAGAGTGAGGTGGAGTTCTGCGATGTCGACACAGATGAACTGGGCCTCCTACTTAGACTTACCTATGACACCGAGTACATAGACAGCCATGATCTTAGCCATTTCTGCCCCAGTAGACCCATAAGGGGTAGACGCCCCACCATAACCTCAATGGCAAAAAAGACTCTCAGGGGAAGATGGATTGGGTGGACCAAAACCATACTGACCCCCCAAAACAATGATCAAGTAAGAAAAATGGTCGCGCATGCAATAGGGGCTAGTATTAAAACTACCCTAAAGGGCCATATATTCAAATTCAACGAAAAGATCTACACCCAAAATGAGGGAGCAGCCATTGGCGTCAGCATAACTGGTGACGTTGCCAACCTTTTATGGTATGGTAGAAAAGGAGACTCAAAGATCTCCTTGATGAGAGCTCCATAGACCTCATCATGTACTCTCGTTACATAGACGATATTAATATAGTAATAAGGACACCCCCACAAGAGAGTACTAACAAATATGATTTAGAATTTAGCACAATGGAAAGCATCCAGCACATAGTTAACTCCATACACCAGAGTATAACTGTAACTATCGACTACCCTTCCAAACACCCTAACAATAGATTACCTGTATTAGACACAGAACTCTGGATTAACACTATAGACGAGAGGGACCAAATTCTCCACTCACACTACGCTAAACCCATGGCCTCCAAATACCTGATACTCAAAAACTCTGCAATGTCCAGTAGTGCTAAGTTTAATATTCTGATCGCAGACTTGGTACGAGTGATGAAGAACGTATCCCGCATGTGCGACCCAACAGAAATGGAAAGACACATCCAACACTTCATCAACCGCATGCAGTTCTCTGGCTACAACCAAAACGACAGAATCAGAGTATACAAAGGAGACACGGGGAAGTATAAGACCCTCATAGAACTGGACATGAAAGGAATTTGCCCATTATACAGGAGCAAATCATGGAATAGCTTAGATAGGACTAAACATAAGATAGGGAAAGCCACCTCATGGTACGACAACCAGAGATACCAGAGTGTCATGTTTGTGGACGCTACCCCTGGAGGGAAATTAGCTAACCAGTGTAGAAAGGCCCTGAGAAAGACCCACTTAAAGATTAAAGTGGTAGAAAAGCCAGGAACTACCATAAAATCCCTGATCAGCAAAACATACCCTTTTAAGAAAACCCACTGTACTAATAGGAAATGTGTTATATGTAAAATAAACCCCCAGATAAACTATAAAACTAGAAATGTAGTCTATAGCATAAGATGTACAGAGGGTACTTTCAGAAACATGACAACATACATAGGCGAGACAGCTCGTAGCATAGGAGAAAGGATAGACCAGCACTGGGGGGAATTAAAAGGAAGAAAAAAATGGTTCAGTACTATACGAACACGCTAGACGGTAACATAGACAACATAGAAATTAGAATAATATCTAAACATAGAAATGACCCAGCAGATAGGCAAATCAAAGAGGCCAGTGAAATAGAACTTAGAAGGCCAAAGCTAAACAGAAAAAATTAATGGAATAACAACAACACCCAAACAAACAATACTGACCTAAGGGAAATATGAAATAAATAAATAAATAAATAAATAAATATATACACAAACACATATAAACACATACTAGTAAACTAAGATAGAATACAAAACACAGTCACCCAAACGCGAACACACACACCAAACACTATACACGCAAACGCATGCGCAAAGAAGAAGGCAAAAATAAATAAATAAATAAATTAACAGATAAAATAAAAATGGCGTAGACATACAGTACAACAGGAGGAACATAATAGTACCACTGATGATGTTACAGATGTTACAGATGTGCAACGAAAGAACTTTGTTAGATTATATATATGTGTTTATATCTATATTATATCTGTATTTGTGACCGTTGGTCAGGCAATGATCAACATTGAGGACCAAATGAATTAATTGTGGAGTTATAAAAGATACAGAAGCGAAAACCAACCAAACAGTGAGTGTGTTCTGTTATTAATTCTGGCAATATTATTACAACAATATGACCCTCCCCAAGTATAACAATATTTGTTTCGACACACGATTTCATATCAAAAACCTCGCAAAACAAATATATATATAAATATATATATATATATATATAAATATATATATATTTAAAAACATAAGTATAGATACATATATGAGTGTAGGCAACCTTCAACGGTGTGACTCAATGAATGAATAAATTAAATAAATAATTATTAATCAGAGCTATATTAAAATTAATAATTTGAAGAACAGTCAGATAAAATTATATATATATATATATATATATATATATATATATATAGAGAGAGAGAGAGAGAGAGAGAGAGAGAGAGAGAGAGAGAGAGAGAGAGAGAGAGAAAAGAAAACACACGAGAGAGTGTGTGTGTTTTTTCGGTTACAGGGAACACCGCTACCGTATGGAACTTATAAACTGATAAAGATGAAGTAGATATATTATAATTAAAAAGATAAATTAAAATGAAACAACCCACCTTTATAACTATATATCACACACGTACAAACTTCTTTTTCCTTTGAGCTCATTATTTACAGGGACTAATGCGAGTTTCTGAATCCGTTGCTTCATTTTTATACATATACTAGACCACCCGTGACCCGTTGGGTCAAGTTCACTTCAAAATATTTTTTTTTAAATCATGTTCACTTAAAAATAATTTTTAAATAATTAAAATATACACAGACATGTATATAACGTGAAATGAAACTGGAAGGCCCATATATATACGTGTATGTATATATATAAATGTGTGTGTATACAGATATATATGCATGTGTGTGTATATATATATATATATGGGTGTCTGTGATCTATATGCACTGGTCATAGACACGCCCGCACACATA
>OZ024740.1:313363157-313380657 GCA_964016885.1 Eledone cirrhosa | reverse complement strand
CATGTGACTGTGTGCGAATATACGTGTGTTTGGGACTGTGTATATGTGTACGTACGTATGTCTGCATGTGTGTGTACGAATATACTTGGGTTTGTGAGTCTGCATATGTGTGTGAGTATATGTGTGTGTGTGAATGTATGTGGGTTTGCGAGTGTGTGTGTGAGTATGTGTGCATCTATGTGTTTGTGAGTATGTGTGTGTAAGTATGTGTGCATGTGTGTGTGTATGTGTTTAAACATTTGACTCAACTGGAAAACTGATGAATAATTCCAGGCGATTTTATCTATTGCACTGAATGACTCCACACCTCTTATCAGCAGCCACACACACACATAACACATACACATACACACACACACACATATATATATATAAATATATATATACCCACACACACACACGCACACACACACACAAATACACACATACACACGCGCGCACACACTCTCAACAAATGCTACGCTTGAACGTGCTCGGTGTAATTCCACACAACTGACCAGAAGTCACGTACACACACATGCACACCAATATTTTCACACCACCCACACATTCTTCTCACTTATCTCCCCCTTTCAAATACCCAACGCTGGCTAAAGTCTTTTGTTAGCTCTCTAACTGACATCCTTTTATAAACTTGGCAGGCATTTGATCACACCCTCTCTCTCTCTCTCTCTCTCTCTCTCTCTCTCTCTCTCTCTCTCTCTCTCTCTCTCTAATATATATATATATATATATATGTGTGTGTGTGAGAAAAACCACAGACCCTCCATCTCAACTCACCTTTTGAAAAGCAGAAGAACTGCGAAACCGGTAAAGGAACCAAATAAATATATATATTTTAAAAAAAATAAGACTCCAGTTGCATCTTCGATTTCATCTCTTTTTCTTTATACTTTCACTCGTGTAGGACACCTCGGTTATTTTTCATTTTGTAAAATAAACCTCACTTTCTAATATATATATATATATATATATATATATATATATATATATATATATATATATATATTATATATATATATATATATTTATATATATATATATATTATATATATATATATATATTTATATATATATATATATTATATATATATATATATATACTCTACCACGTAGTGAATAGTTAAATTCCACTATTATAGGCTTTCTGATGAAGTGTAATAAATAATTAACTATTGCATATGAATGAGCAATATATATTGTAGTCAGCATATGTAGACAATTTATAACTGACACAGAAACCTATGTTAAAGCAAATAAATTCCTAATCTCTTCACGCCGACGTTTTATTTTTCTTGGTGCAATACTTGCTTATATGTGTCTGTGTATATATATATATATGTATATATGTGTATATATATATATATATATATAGGGATTGTAACGTCGAGTTACTGTAGGGAGATAGATAGATAGATAGATAGATAGATAGATAGATAGATAGATAGATAGATAGATAGATAAATTTCTATTTATTTGCCACGAGGGCACAAAAGAAGGGGACATTTACACAGTGGGGGAGTTTACATAAATCGAGTAAAGAAAAAAGGAATAACAATAATAATATAACAATAAAAGTCCTCAAAAGGGAGGGGGCGTGTTGGGGATTGCACATACCCCCGAAAAGTGTGCAACTCTTTTCGCGGGGGAAGCCCAGAGAGGAGGCGCTCCCCCTTTCCTCTTCACTTCTTCACCTACAGAACAATGTAGAGAGAAGGCCCATTTACACGGGCCATTCTCGCTTCTTTCACCCACCTTTCATAAAACTGTCTGGGACCAAGCACTTCTCTCTCCATCCTGATTCTTCTTCCGAAGTGGTATCGGAAGAAGTAAACCAGGTGATGGCCGGAGAGAAAGTCACCCGACCTCAGACCTTTCAGGCGCGTCCACCACACAACCTCTTTCATCATGGCTATTACGCACAGAAAGACCGCCTCTGCTTCATTTCTGAAGGGAGGAGGCGGCTTGATGTTCACCACAGACTCGGCGGTTAATCGAATCGGCGCCACACGCGACAGCAGTCGTTCGACGTAGCCCCACAGATCGGCAACGCCCGGGCAGTGTACCAGTGCATGCGCAACGGTTTCCTCGTCGCGCACGCATCTGGGACAGATCTTTTTCGCGGGATCCCTGCCCGGGCGCCCGTGTCTGTAGAGCTTTTCTCGAACGGGCAGAGCCCCCCGGTAACACTGCCAGGCTAGGGACCTCTGGAAGTTGTCCATGGGTCCCGGGCCGAAAGTTCTACCGAACAGGCTGGCCAGTTCGTCTTCCTCCATGCCTAGCGACTCTCCAAGGGTGTCGTCGCCCCTGCTAGCCACCAACCCTCTATAGAATGTCGAGGTGGATTCTCCACTGACAGTCGGGTCCGCTTGCCAAATAGCCGTGAGCGCCTGGGCACACTCGGTGTGCCAGTTGCCCAGTTTTCTCGGTCTTTGCTTCACCCAGGATTGAAGTTCGGTGAGCGAGACGAGCTGTGGGAAGGCTCGCCTCACAAACGGGGCCCACACCGGCTGACCGTTGAGGAATACCTGTAGATGCCGTAGCCTCAATGCGTGCCTACGCATCAACAGCCACGGCATACCCAGCCCTCCTTTCGAAGGGTGCTGGCAGCAGATGGATCTCCTCACCATGGGAGGCCGCTTCTTCCAGAGGAACTGGAAGAGCATGCGTTCCATGATGGTGAGCTTTTCCTTGGGGCAAGGCACGACGGTCAGGCGGTAGTAGATGACGGACGCTATGTAAGCGTTCGTCACCTCCGCCCGACCTTTCAGTGATAGTTTGCACTTGGCCCACTTCTGGGTCAGCGCAAACACCCTGCTCGTCACCTCGCCCCAATTCTTCTCCACCTGGAGGTCCGGTCCGAACGAGACCCCGAGCAGCTTCACCGGGCCCTCCGTCCACCGCCCGACGACACCGTCTAACGGCATCGGTTTGCCCCGCCACGTTCCGAGTTGCAAACCGACTGACTTGTCCTGGTTCAGCTTAGCCCCCGTCAGCCTTTCGTATTCCTCCAGTAGGGTGGCGATCGCCCCGATTTCCGAGGCGTCCGCCACCATTACTGTTACGTCGTCGGCATAGGCCGAGACCGCTTTGTGCAATCCCGGTTCCAGGGGTATGCCCCGCAGCAACTCCAACTTCCGCAGCAGTGGCTCGAGAGTCAATACGTACAGAAGGGAGGAGAGGGGGCACCCCTGTCTGATGGATCGGGTGATTTGAAACGGCTCCGAGAGGTAGCCGTTTACTTTAATCCTAGAGTAGATGTTGCCACTGTGCATGGCAGAAATCCAGCCCCTGAAAACGGGTCCGAAGCCCGCCGCCGCTAGCACCGCATCTAGGTAACCATGGTCGACCCTATCGAACGCCTTAGATTGATCCAAGTTGATCAGGGCCCCACCAAAGCCGGGTTCGTAGCCAACCCTCTCTATGATGTATCGCATGAGGTGGAGGTTGTCGTGAATGGACCTGGACGGGATAGCGCATGTCTGCGCGTCTCCCACCAAACCACCCACCACAAGCGCCAACCTCTTCGCCAACACCTTGGCCAAAATCTGTAACTCTGCATTCAGCAGAGTTATGGGCCTAAAGTTACTTAAGTCGTCCCCCTTGCTCTCGTCCTTCCTCACTAGCGTGACCACGCCCTTGGTCACAGAACAGGGAATTCTCCCGTTCTGTTGCCAGTTGCAATAGACAGCCTCGAGGAGTTCGGAGAACAAGACCGGCATAGCTAAATAAAGTTCGTATGGTAGACCATCGAGACCCGGGGATTTGCGTCTGCTGCATTGGCTGAGCGCTTCCCCGATTTCAGTGGCTGTGATTGGCCTTTCGCAGCACTCCGCTTCGCCGCTCGAAAGACGCGGTAGACCGTCGAGGTATGGACCGAAGTCCACATCCCCGTCCGGCCCCCCGCCACCTCCGAACAGTCGAGCAAAGTGCCTTTGAAAGGTCTCGCACATTCGCTCAGGTTCAAGGATCACCCGTCCATCCTGGTCTCGCAAAGACCGAATGGTGGATTTAATCCCACTCTTGGCTTCTGTCACGCGGGCCCAGCTAACAGCTTTGGTCCCCTCGTTTCCTAAAGCACGTATTTTACTTCGGACAACGCAGCCTTCGTGCTTCGCGTCAAAGAACTGGCTCAATGCCGTTCTCGTCGCTAACACTCTGGCTACGTCTCCGCTCCTAATCGCCTCTTCTAGTTTATCTGTTAACTCCCTTTCCCTCCTATTTCTATTCGCCGCTAGTTCCTTACTGTAACCTATCGAACTTACTCTAATCTCTCTCTTTAGAGATATCCACCACCTACTGTTGACGATCGCTCCCGTCAACCGCATCTTAACTAAGCTACTAATCCGGTTTCTGTAATCTTTCTTTGTCGGTAAGGACAAGTTCATCTTCCAGTAACCGGGACCCTGTCTATGCGTTCTATCAAGGTTGACCACGCAGGTCACTAATTTGTGATCTGAATAGCCAACCATGATCAGTTCTGGACAACTAAATACGTCCCTATCCTTACTCCTAACCAAAAACCTATCTAGGTACGATCTAGATTGTCCACTGCGGTTTGCCCAGGTCCAGGTTGGCGCAGTTGGACAATCTAGTCGAAATCTATCGACCAGGTCGAATCGATCGAGTAACCCCTTGAGGCTGCTACACCCCCCTCTATCGGGACATGCCCCTGCATAGTCCCAACGCGCATCTAGGATTCCATTCCAGTCCCCCACTAAAAGCAGGGAACGCGACGTTCCTAGAAAAGTCTCCAGACGCTGGAAGAAGTCGGCTCTTTCCGCCCCGAAGGGAGCATAAAGACCGACCAGTCTGAAAGCCCCGCCTTCACCGCCTCCGACGTCCAGCACCAGTAGTCGACCCCCCGGGTCCGAGTGAACAATCTGTACGTCGAGAGTCAGACGTTTATCCAGCAGTACGGCAACTCCCCCCCCCCCCCCGCGCCTCCGGGTTGACAGAGAGATGCGTGCATCTCAAAGTCATCGAAGGCGGGCGCCAGCTGTCTCACGCTGCTGATCCGACTCTCGCAAACAACCATCACATCTATACTTTGTGACCTGAGGTCACTTAGTAGCTTTGCTTGCTTCCAAGCTGAGCCCAGGCCACGCGCGTTCAAACAGCCAACTCTCAATTGATCTATTTTGGTGTTGAAAGTGAAGAAAGAAAAGCACTTACCTCTCCGGGTTGCGTAATTTCCATGGCATCAGGTGTGTTGGGTGGAGGGATGTTTTGTGGTGGTGTGGGGGTACACGTGTGTGGTGGGGTTGGGGTATTTGGAGTTGTGTCAGGGAGAGGGGCGGTTATGGGGAAATCTTTCAAGAGGACGCGATTCAACGGTTTTAAACAGGGGGGGCTCACGTCCCGTCTAAATTGTTCTTTTAAGGAACGATAAAGGTCCAGAGGGACCTTTATCATTTTTAAATGGGTGAAGTTCTCTGTTGAGATAAAGTTTGGCCCTTCGGTCTGCACCATAGGGTTATTGTTTATTAATTTAACCAGTTTTTTGTTTTCTTTATTTATATATGTGTATTGCAACGTCTTTTTTTGTGATGCTGTCAATGTTTCGGAGAGGGGAGGCGCAGATTTATTTTTGTTTGTTGAGGGTGGGGTGTTTTTGATTGGAGTTGGTGTTTGTGTGTGGGTTAATTGTGGTGTGCTGGGTGTGTGTTTTCTTTTTTTTCTTTTAACTTGTCTGAAGGCTTCTCCTCCTTCTTCTTCAGAAGTTGGGGGAAACTCTTCAGCGCTAGGTGGGAGGGACGTGTTGTGTGGTTGTTTTTTTTTTGCGGGAGGGGTAGATTTGTTACTGTTTTTTTTATTATTTGTTTGGAATGGGTTTTGTGGTGGTGGTGGTGGTAATGTTTGTGTCGTGCTTGTGGTTGGTGATGGTGGTGGTGATGTTTGTGTTGTGGTTGGTGGTGGTGATTTTTGTGTCGTGCTTGTGTTTGGTGCTGGTGGTGGTGATGTTTGTGTTGTGTTTGTGGTTGGTGGTGTCTGTATTTTGTTTGCTGTGTGTGGTATTAGTGTATTTTTGGAGGTGGGTGGTGCTGGTGTACTGTTTGTGGTGGGTGTGGGCAATAGTCCTTTTTGGGGGATACGTTTCGGGCAGTTAGCCTTAACGTGTCCCCTTTCCATGCATAAATAGCATGCTGGTCTTCTCCCCTCTACAATTATGTCTATTGGGGTAAGGTCATCCAGCCAGATGCGATCCGGGATTTGTGCTATTCTTTCGGGCCTCATTTGGACTAGTATGTCGAGGCCCATTCCCAGGAACGCATCTCCAGTTGCCTTCCCCATTGACAGCATAGTGTCTTCGCCCATATCAATGAAGCCAGCAATAGCCCACCAGAAGTCCATTGTGGGCAGCATTGTTTTTACTTTTACTCTCTGTGTTCTTCTACCCATGTAGGAGGGATAGAAGCTATATGTTGTCGACGAGAGTGGGCTTAGGGAAAGCTTCTCCGCCGTTTCTTTGTCTCTTGTTAGGACCGAAATGCTGCCATAGAGTCGGTCCTTTCGTATGAAGAGAATATTCTTCATATAGTCTTTTAGGACTAACTCTATTTCCATTTGGCTGGGCTGTGCTGGCTTTCTTGTCTGGTTCAGTATAGTTCTGTATAGAACTGTGTTTTCTGCTCTGGCTTTCTTGAATTCTGGGGGGGGAGTTAATGGAAAACATTCCGTTCTCCCCCAAAACAATGTGTTTCTTTGCTTCGGCCAGTTTTTCTCTGGCGGCAGTTAGGTCAATTGGTGTGTATGTAATGGATTGTTTTGTTTTCTGGGCGAAAGTTGCCCTGTCGTTATTTGTATTATTTTCTGTTTGTTTGTTTTCTGTTTGCTCATTTTCCTTAACATTTGTTTTTTCATTTTGTTTGTTTGTTTCAATGTCTAATTTTGTTGTAATTATTTTTTGTTCTTCAGACTTGGGGGGCGTGGCAGAGCTAATGGCAGACATGTCTGCCATCTTTTCCGCCATGCTGCCAAGAAAGAAATTTTTCGGCAAAAATAGATATTTATTTTACCCCCTAAAAAGGGGGTAAATGCAAAAATGTTTCCCTAAATAACAGGGGTTAGTGTTCCAAATGTGTTGCACTAAAAAATTTATCCGGTACTTACAATAGTAAGGGTAAATCCCGATGGAATAGCGGAGCCGATGCGAAGCGTGTCTTACTCTATCAAGATAGATATATTTCTTTATTAGCCACAGGGGCACAAAAGAAGGGGACAAATACAAAGGGGGAAGTTTACATACAATAAAAACGTGTAAAATGTTATCACAGATGGAATTTAAAAGTTAGTCGATTTTCCCCAATAGAGGGAGACAGTTTATATGGGTAACACAGACCCCCGAAAAAAATGTGCAACCCTCATCTCCAGGAGTACGAAGAGCTTGTACTCCTTTCCTCTCCTCCTCCTTTTCCTCAACCTACAGGCTGATATAGAGAGAAGGCCCATTCACTCGGGCCATTCTCGCCACTTTCACCCACCTTTCATAAAACTTGCTGGGGTACAGCACCTCTCTCTCCATCCTGATTCTTCTTCCAAAGTGGTATTTGAAAAAAAGAATCAGTTGTTGGCCGGAGAGAAAGGTGTCTGACCTCAGCCCTTTCAACCTTGTCCACCATACAACCTCTTTCGCCATAGCTATCACACAAAGGAAAACCGCCTCTCCTTCGTTTTTGAAGGAGGGTGGCGGTTTGATCATGACAATGGACTCGGTGGTCAACTGGATTGGTCCCACCCGCGACAATAGTCGTTCCACATAGCCCCACAGGTCAGTGACGCCCGGGCAGTGTATGAATGCGTGCGCGACGGTTTCTTCGTCTCGCACGCACCTCGGACAGATCTTTTTTGCAGGGTCCCTGCCCGGGCGCCCATGTCTGTAGAGCTTGTCTCGAACTGGTAGAGCTCCTCGGTAGCACTGCCAGGCCAGGGACTTTTGGAAGTTGTCCATCGGTCCCGGGCGGAAGGTCCTACCGAACAGACTGGCCAGTTCATCTTCCTCCACGCCCAGAGTTTCACCGAGCGCGTCGTCGCACTTGCTGCGGACCAACCCTCTATAGAATGACGAAGTGGAGTCTCCACTGATCGCCGGGTCCGCCTGCCAGAGGGCTGTGAGCGCCTGAGCACATTCGATGTGCCAGTCGCCCATTTTCCTCGGTCTCTGCTTGACCCAGGACTGCAGCTCGGTCAGCGAGACGAGTCGTGGGAAGGCTCGCCTCACGAACGGGGCCCACACCGGTTGTCCGGTGAGGAATACGTAGAGATGCCGCAGCCTGAGCGCGTGTTTGCGCATCGTCAACCACGGCATCCCCAGCCCTCCGTTAGAAGGGTGTTGGCAGCAGATGGATCTTCTTACCAAAGGAGCCCGCCTCTTCCAAAGGAATCGGAAGAGGGCGCGCTCCATTTTGGCGAGCGTTTTGGCTGGACAAGGCACGACGGTCAAGCGGTAGTAGATGGCGGACGCTATAAAAGTGTTCGCCACCTCCGCTCGACCTTTCAAGGATAGTTTGCACTCGGCCCACTTCTGGGTGAGTGCAAACACCTTGGCCGTCACTTCGTTCCAGTTCTTCTCCACCTGGAGGTCCGGACCAAACCAGACCCCGAGCAGCTTTACCGGTCCTTCCGTCCAGCGTCCGACGACGCCATCGGAAGGCATCGGTCTGCCTCTCCACGATCCGAGTTGCAAACCGATGGACTTGTCCCGGTTCAGCTTCGCTCCTGTGAGACTTTCGTATTCCTTTAGTAAGGTGCCGACTTCCTCGATTTGCGAGGCGCTCGACACCATTACTGTCACGTCGTCGGCGTAGGCCGACGCCGCTTTCCGCAGTCCCGGTTCCAGAGGGATGCCCTGCAATAGCTCCAGCTTCCGCAGTAGTGGCTCGAGAGTCAGTACGTACAGAAGGGAGGAGAGAGGGCATCCCTGTCGAATGGATCGCGTAATATGGAACGGCTCCGAGAGGTAACCGTTCACCTTGACCCTTGAGCAGATGTTGCTGTTGTGCATTGCAGCAATCCAGCCCCTGAACACGGGTCCGAAGCCTGCCGCCTCGAGCACCGCATCCAGGTAACGATGGTCAACCCTATCGAAAGCCTTAGACTGATCCAAGTTGATCAGGGCCCCACCGAAGCCGGGTTTACACCCTACCCTCTCTATGATGTATCGCATGAGGTGGAGGTTGTCGTGTATGGACCTGGTCGGGATCGCGCATGTCTGCGCTTCTCCCACCAGGTTCTCGACGACAAGCGCCAGCCTCTTTGCCAACACCTTGGCCAAAATCTGTAACTCTGTGTTTAGCAGAGTTATGGGCCGGAAGTTGCCTATGTCATCCCCCTTATTCTCGTCCTTCCTGATTAGTGTGACCACGCCACCGGTTACAGAATTGGGAATTCTCCCGTTCTGTTGCCAGTTGCAGTAGACCGCTTCCAGGAGACCGGAGAATAAGTCCGGCATTGCTACGTAAAATTCGTAGGGTAGACCGTCGAGACCTGGAGATTTGCGTTTGCCGCATTGGCTCAGCGCGTCCCCTATCTCAGTGGCTGAAATCGGCTTTTCGCAGAACTTCGCCTCGCTGTCCGAGAGTCGCGGTAGGCCGTCGAGGTATGGACCGAAATCCATAGCCTCTCCCGGCGCGCCGCTCCCCCCGAACAGCCGAGCAAAGTGCCGCTGAAAAGCCGCACACATCTGCTTCGGCTCACGTATCACGCGTCCGTTTTGGTCCTTCAAAGACCGAATCGTGGACTTGTTGCCACTTTTTGCCTATAGATAGATAGATAGATAGATAGTGTGTGTGTGTGTGCGAAAGAGAGAGAGGGAGAGAGAGAGAGAGAGAGAGAGAGAGAGAGAGAGAGAGAGAGAGAGAGAGAGAGAGAGAGAGAGAGAGAGAGAGAGAGAGAGAGAGAGAGACCATGCACACCGAAAAAAAGTTACATACGATAAACAGACAAGTACATCTTACTTCGTCAGCCATTCTCTTTCTTGCAATTTCGTGCAGTAAGATGGGCTTGCACTTGTCATGCTAGTTTCTGCAACAAAGAACAGACAACAAAATTTACGGATGTTATTCGACAAAAACAGCGATAAAAAAAAAATTTATGACTAGAAATGAATAAATAATTTACTATTTGTGATTGAGTTAAGACAAAATACATTGTAAGATATGCAACAAGTTAACAATGAAAAGATGGAAAATTTTAGACTTTCGTCAAAGGAATGGAATTAACAGACCTCCTAACAAAAGTATGTCTGCCATCTACCGAAGCTAAGGGATGAAAGAATGGGGGATGGGCGGAAGAAGGAAGAGAGGGAGAGGACAGAACAAGATTGAGATAAACACACGTTTTCAGGAAATCTCGCAAAACAAATTCAAAAACGAATTTTATATATATATATATATGTCTGTGTGTGTACATAAATATACATTTGTGTGTACACTACGGTGGCCCTTAGCAATAGGTAATTTTCCGAAAGTTAGAATTGCTGCTCTCATCCCCTAATCTTGATCCAATTAACAGAGCCACGGAGTGTGCAAAATTTCAGCTCAATTGGATAACTGTTTGGCGACCCTCAAAAGCCTTGAAGTTGGAACATTAATTCTGTTCAAAAGTGGTATACTGTTCCCTATCTCGACCATTTTCTTTTTTCTTCTTGGAGAAATTTATGTGGACACATCCAGGCAACCCCAGCAAATGTTTAAACACATTCTGAATCAAATTTACCAATAGTTAATTTAAAAAATTCCTGAAATAACATTTAAAACTTAAGAAATATTAGGTTTTCTTAATAAAGCACACAACTTCTATAAGAGAAACGCATTTTTATTTACAACAATAATTTCTATAGAATCAAAAACATAATGTAAACACTGAACACTGGATATTGAACATTATTTTTGCATAAGAGAGGAATTAGTGGCAGTTGGGTATGTTTTACCGTTTTCGGTAACGATCTGTAAAACAAATTGTTTCTCAGTTCCATCTATTGTGAGAATATTATTGTAATCCTGAATGAGTTTGACACCTCTTTCTGCAACATCGTTCACAGCTGTTTTTAAAGTCCACTTTTGTAACCAGGATCATCCTTCCATCTTAAAGAGTCTTTGTGGAGGAAATCGGTGCTGTACAAAACGAAAATTCGATGTTTGTAAAGGAAGAAAAGTCAATTTGGTGCAGAATCTACCTCTTCAGTTGATTTTTTTTCTTCCTCTTCTTCCCCTTTGTCTGCTTCCAGCATAACTTGAGCAATATTTGCCTTAACCTCTCCTTGCTCTCCTTTTCTTATTGCTCTCCTTGCTCTCCTTTTATCCTTGCTCTCCTTGCTCTCCTTTTATCATTGTTCCCATTGCCCTACTTGCTCTCTTTTTCTCCTTGTTCTCCTTGTTCTCCTTTTCTCATTGCTCTCATTGCTCTCCCTTTCTCCTTCCTCTCCTTGCTCTCCTTGCCCTCCTTTTCTCATTGGTCTCCTTGCTCTCCTTTTATCTTTGCTCTCCTTGTTCTCCTTTTCTCCTTCCTCTGCTTGCTCTCATTTTCTCATTATTCTCCTTGCTCCAATTTTATCGTTGCTCTCCTTGCTCCCCTTTTCTCATTGCTCTACTTGCTCTCCTTGCTCTCCCTTTTTCCTTGTATCTATGTACTTGTTTATAATTTGGAGATAAATATAGAGAATTAGTATATCTACCAACATATGCGTACAGATGTACACTAATGCTAGCAAATATATAAGTTATGTCAAAGTACCTAGGTGGTTCTATGCAGGGGGATGCAGATAGTAAGTAAGTTAATTTTTAATTTTAAAAATTTTCTTATTTTACGTCTTTCATATAATTGTTCTGCATCCCCCTGCATAGAACCACCTAGGTACTTTGACATAACTTATATATTTGCTAGTATTAGTGTACATCTGTACGCATATGTTGGTAGATGTACTAATTCTTTATATTTATCTCCAAATTATTTGTTGAGCAAATTTGCCAAATCTACTGCTAATTCATAGTAGTAGTAGTAGGCTCTTGTCATAATACCACCCCACTCCTAACTGACTAACCTCAGTGTCACGTGATTGATTCTTTAGAATCTGCCATTGACCAGAGGCAGTGAACTTTTTCAGTGCTATGGAATTTAGTCGTCGCTAGCTTATTACATCCACTGAATTATTATTTTTATATGGGTTCCTAGTGTCCGCGCACTGCCTGGGAACTTAGCTGAGAATAGACTCCCTGATTACGTAATGAATTCTCGATAGTTATATTGTGTAACTATATTTATCCCATTACAGAAACTAATTAGTTGGAGTGAAAATTTTAGTAAGTTAATTTTTAATTTTTAAAATTTTCTTATTTTACGTCTTTCATATATATATATATATATATATGTATATATGAATATATATACCGAGTACTCATTTCTCTCAGCTGTCAACCACATACGGATATATGCAATAGGCGATTTTCCGAAATTTAAAATTTTACTGCTCCCACAGCAAAAAATAGATGTTTGCCCTACACCTGCGCTCTGTCCCCAGCTTTACAAGTTGATTTCCCCATTATATTTATTGTTACTTATCCTTCTAATACTGTTCCCTTTATTTACGTGTCCCAACGACTTTTTTTAGCCGTTGCTCGCACCAACCGGAGGTATATGGTCTTTAAAGCGAAGAAATATCTGTGATGGTTGGAAGATCACTGACGAAGGACCACTTTATTCATATATATATATATATATAACTCCCCCTCACTCCTTCTCAGAGTTCCTCCCGCCACTCTCTTAATGAAGGGCGTATGCCCGAAACGTCGCACCCCCTCCACTCTCACTAAGCGTGAAACTAATATTATTTGTAACTTGTACGCCTGCGTTGTTGTTTTTTGTATTCCGGTATATATATATATATATATATATATATATATATATATATATATATATATGTGTGTGTGTGTGTGTGTGTGTGTGTGTGTGTGTGTGTGTGTGTGTGTGTTTATTAAAATAACAGGTTAAAGTTTAAGTAAAGAATCGCTGCTTTCACCCTTAATTTGTTATTTTAATAAATATTTGATATATATTTGATATATATTTATCCTTATCGAGCCCTCTTTGGATTTTAGGCTTCACATTTTTTATTATTACTATATATATATATAGGGTGATAGGCGAATAGATGAAAAATAGGGTGAATACCCTTAAAAGACGACGGAAAAAGAAGTTGCCATCGAACGCTATGAGAAATTGAACTCCATGTTTCCCAGATACCGGCTAGGCGCTTTAACCATTAAGGGGTCGTAGAGATAAAAAAAAAGATCTTAGCTATTTCATTTTCTATTTACATATGTGGTGGTGGTGGTTGTGGTGGTGGTGGTGGTGGTGGTGGTGGAGATGATGATGTTGGTGGTGAAGAAGAAGAAGAAGAAGAAGAAGAAGAAGAAGAAGAAGAAGAAGAAGAAGAAGAAGAAGAAGAAGAAGAAGAAGAAGAAGAAGAAGATAGTAATAGTAGTATTGTGGTAGTGATGTAGGAAGGAGGCGGAAGAAGTTATCCTCATCCTACACGGCTGCGTGGGGTCTACGTACAAATGTTTGTTTATTTTCAATTTCCAGAAAAGCTGTGAATGACTTGGCCGGACTGTTTATATCTTACGCCATTCAATGTTCTCCTTCTGTTATCTCAAGGTAAGTTTATGTCCTTCTCTCACCCTCACCACCTTATCAAAATGATTGCTTCCCACTTTCCTATCAAACTACTTCTATCTTCACTATCAACCTATCCACCCTTCCACCAAACTTTTATACAAATATTGACTTAAGATCCTACTGGAAAAATCTAAATATTGTCGACTCATAATGTTGATGTCAATGGTAGTGGTAATGAAGACGATGGTGTTAATACTGCTGTTGTTGTTGTTGTTGTTATTATTGTGGTGGTGGTGGTGGTGGTGGTGGTGGTGAGGAGGAGTAAGCGTTTCGTCATCGTTGTCGTTTTTATCATTATCATTGTCATTGTGGCGGCGGTAGCGGCGGCGACGAAATGATCGGTTGTGGTGGTGGTGGCGTCGGTTGTAGCGGTGGCGGTTGTAGCGGTGGCGGCAGTAGTGGGTCAATGATGGTGGTGGTTGTGGCAGTGGGGCAGTGATGGTGATGGTGGTGGTGGTGGTGGTGGTTTCAGGAGGAACAACTTGTAATGTTGGCTGATGTCGGTGTAAATGGTGTTAATGATATTATTGTTGATAATAATGATAATTACGAGGGTGAAGTAATGACGTACATGCGGTGGCGATTAAATGAGGTTATTTGAGAACTAATTATAATAATGATTGCGGTGATGACGATGATGATGATGATGGAGGTGGTGGTGGTGGTGGTGGTGATGGTATGGGTGCTTGTGAAGCCAATCGCTCGAAGAAACTCCATTGAAATGAACTTACACCGTGAATTCTTTCGATGGAGCCGACTCAAGTTGAGTCGGATTTAGGACAAATGAGGCCCTGTGCTTGTTAAGTTATGAGGCCCCTTACCTGGGGCTGGAAGGAGGTAAGAAATTTATTTGGCGGGAATATAGGCACCCCACTTTCCTGGCCAACGGTGCTCTGTGCTTAAGCACAGTGGGAAATCCGATGGGTTGAATCACTCGATGGGTTGAATCCCGGGTGAACGCCACCACATCTTGGAGACGGTTGCTTCTGACAGGACCCTCTGGAGGGAGTGTTTGAGGACTCTGCCCCCACGACCCTCTCAAGAAGAAGAAGAAGAAGAAGAAGAAGAAGAAGAAGAAGAAGAAGAAGAAGAAGAAGTTGCACAATTATCTAACCCACTATATATTTTCAGATCCAGTAGAATGACACATTAGGACAACTAGGTAAAGTTTGGACGAGTAATTTGTGGTGATTATTCTTTTCTTTAATCTTCACCTCTCTAAAGTGCTGGAACGCATTTTGTTCTGACCCAAAAGTATCAAATTACCGTGTGTTGCTGTGGAGAAATTAGGGGAAATAATTTCGTAAGAAGTTGTGTACGTGCAAAACGAGACTTTGGCACACTCGATTCCTTCTTTCGTGATAACGAGTCAGCTGAAAAACATAGGGTAAGAACTACAATAGACACATCCGTTAACCTCGACACAAGTAAAGTAGGCACTTAGCAAAAGCTATTTACGAAAGTAAATATTCAATTAAATCTTTTTCTATTATTCATTTTATACAACGTTCTAAATTATAAACAGGTTTGTAGGGTTTAGTTTCAAAAGATATTTATTTTTTTCAATTATCTTGTATTTTTGTGAATATAAATTGTTTTTATGTATTTTATTCTATCTTATTTTATTTTTTTTATATTCAATTTTTTATTTATTTATTTATATTTTATTTTTTATTTATTTATATTTTTTACATTATTTCTTGACTTACCACGTTACCTCGTGTAAAATTTGTCTCAAGCAAAATTAATGGAATGCTTACATGTTCCAATGGATTTTCACTCTGTAGCCTTTCTCATGGCAACATGCATTCTTTTCATCTGCAAATAAGAGACATCCAATTGAATAGATCTCATGAAGACTTTTGTTTCTTCAAAGGGTTTTATTAAATGCATTTATAACACTTTAACTAAACGGATTATGATGGTAGCGGGTGGGTGGATGTGTGGTTCTTATAGGCACACAAAACTTGTGTCATTATTATACCTGATCCTAAGGCGGTGGATTGGCAGTATCAGTAGAGGGTCGGAAGCCATGCTTTTCAACATAGTTACGTCCCTTTACGATCTGAGTTCAAATCCCGCCGAGGTTGACTTTGCCTTTCATCCTTACGGGGTCGATAAAATAAAGTACCAGTAATGCACTGGGTAATTGCTGGCCTTGTGCCTAAAGTAGAAACAATTATTATACCTGATCCCTTGCCATTCTGAGTTCAAATCCCGCCGAGGTTAACTTTGCCTTTCATCCTTACGAGGTCGATAAAATAAAGTACCAGTAATGCACTGGGTAATTGCTGGCCTTGTGCAAAAAGTAGAAACAATTATTATACCTGATGCCACTGAATAATTTCCAGTTCTGTATTTAGATTTATATGAACATTTATCATAGAATTACAACTCCATGTACATATGGTTTTTATGAATGCATATGTAATACATGAAGGGCCTCTAAATTGATGATGACAATGACGATGATGACGATGATGCTGAGTACGATGATAAGGATGATGACGATGACAACGACGATGAAGATAAGGATGATGATGATAAGGATGCCGATGACGATGATGCCGATTATGACGATGATGGTGACTATGATGACTCTGACCACGACGATAATGATGAAGATTATGATGTTGATGCTGTTGATAATGATGATGATGATGAAGTTTCGTCATCGTTGTCGACACCGTGGTAGCAGTGATGCGGACAACGACAATGACGACGACAACAACGATGGACCCCTACTCAGTCAATACTGAACGAAGTGGAAGCACAGGACATAAAGACGAAAACGAAGAATGTTGTTATTGTATCAGAAACTCCTACAATCTATATATTGTACAGAATATAACAATCTATATATTGTACAGAATATAACAATCTATATATTGTAGAGAATATAACAATCTATATATTGTAGAGAATATAACAATCTATATATTGTAGAGAATATAACAATCTATATATTGTAGAGAATATAACAATCTATATATTGTAGAGAATATAACAATCTATATATATGTACAGCATATAACAATCTATATATTGTACAGCATATAACAATCTATATATTGTAGAGAATATAACAATCTATATATTGTAGAGAATATAACAATCTATATATTGTAGAGAATATAACAATCTATATATTGTAGAGAATATAACAATCTATATATTGTAGAGAATATAACAATCTATATATATGTACAGCATATAACAATCTATATATTGTACAGCATATAACAATCTATATATTGTAGAGAATATAACAATCTATATATTGTAGAGAATATAACAATCTATATATTGTACAGCATATAACAATCTATATATGTACAGAATATAACAATCTATATATTGTAGAGAATATAACAATCTATATATTGTACAGAATATAACAATCTACATATGTACAGAATATAACAATCTATATATTGTACAGAATATAACAATCTATATATTGTACAGCATATAACAATCTATATATGTACAGAATATAACAATCTATATATTGTACAGAATATAACAATCTATATATGTACAGAATATAACAATCTATATATGTACAGCATATAACAATCTATATATTGTAGAGAATATAACAATCTATATATTGTAGAGAATATAACAATCTATATATGTACAGAATATAACAATCTATATATTGTACAGCATATAACCATCTATATATGTACAGCATATAACAATCTATATATTGTAGAGAATATAACAATCTATATATTGTAGAGAATATAACAATCTATATATTGTAGTGAATATAACAATCTATATATGTAGAGAATATAACAATCTATATATGTACAGC
>OZ024740.1:313275657-313358157 GCA_964016885.1 Eledone cirrhosa | reverse complement strand
ACTTTGCTCCTATTTTCACGGAGATATTCTAATTTTTGTATTGTATGTGTATGTAAATTTATATATATATATATATACATATATATGTATGGCTTTATAACTCCATATACAAATAGTTGAGCTCTTTTTCTTGTCCATTATCCATATCACAATGGAAAAGCAACACTTGGGAACTTCTTTAAAGAATATACCATTACCTTCTAAGGATGATTTCTTACTTCTTATGATACAAAAAACCAACCAATTTATCAGAAGAGTCAGATGGAGGGCCTACCACTTCGATAAAAAATCAAAATGTACAGATAGGAAATATCTGTATGATTTCACTACATATAAAAATCCACCACACAACTCTCTACTTGAAAACTTTGAGAAAGACCTTTTTAATTTAATCAAACACCTCAAATTTAAGAGGTATAAATCTAACTTTCAAAAGGACCTTGATTCTACCCTATTGGACCTAAAAAAATCTAAAAAAATCCATGTCCACTCGGACAAAACTGGAAACCTATATCACATGGATATTGAAAATTACAACGAGTTCATATATAAAGAACTCAGGAAAAATTATAGAAAAACTAATAATGCGTCACTTACCAACATCAACAACAAAACACACAGCATAGTGAATAGACTTAATATTGAAGATAGAACTGAACCTTTGGCATTGAAAAGACCACACTTCAACCTGAAAGATCATAAATCAAACTTTAACTCTAATCCTTCTATAAGACTTATATGCCCTTCCAAATCCGATATTGGAATAATTAGTAAAAAAATTTTAGATAGAGTCATCCCACAACTAAGAAAACATGTTAATTTACCACTCTGGGAAAACACATCCCAGGTAATTAACTGGTTTAATAATATTAGATATAAATCCTCTGCTTCATTTCTACAATTTGATATAGATAATTACTATTCTTCTATATCACCTATACTCCTGAACAAAGCCTTGATATTTGCTAAAAATAGATCTAACTTAACTTTGGATGACATTAATATTATTACACATGCTAGACTAACACTACTGGAATTTCAGAATGAATACTGGACCAGAAACACATATAGTAATCTATTTGATATTACTATGGGCTCAAGCGATTCTGCCCAAATTACTGATCTTGTGGGCCTCTTTCTTCTTTTTAACATAAATGCTTCCTTTCCCCACCTTAAAGGTGGTTTATATCGTGACGACTGTCTTCTTCTTTCCAATAACCTTAGCCTCTCAGAGATAGAAAAAAACAAAAAGCTTATTAGAACTTTCCTTAAAGACTATTATAGTCTAGATATTACATTTGAAAACACAAGTAAAGTAGTTAATTTCCTAGATATAACATTAGACTTAGCTACTGGTATCTACCAACCTTACCATAAACCCAACCAAAATTTACACTACATACACTCACAATCTAATCACCCTAAATCTATCCTTAAAAACCTTGCATATAATATATCACTTAGAATTTCTAACCTTTCGTCTAACCAAGATGTATTTGATAAAAATGCGACTTTTTATAACGAAGCTCTAGCTAGAAGTGGCCACAAAAATAGATTGGAATATATACCTTCTACCAATAACACTACAAACATACAACCTAATATTACCAACAAACACCAAATGAAACGTACACACCTAAATGCCACTCACACTATACCCCAAAATACCAACATAAAACCAAATTTCTCTAACTCCTCTAATATACCGTATAGTAACTCTCAAAAAACTACTCATCCTACAACTCTAATAAATGTTAATAATAAAACTCATAATAAACAAGCTAAAACACCTAAATCAATAAATCTAACTAAAAATGTGTGTGGAGAGGTCATTAACAATAATTCTCCTAGTAAACATCAGGATGCATCCTATAAAAACAATAAACAACATAGAAACCGTAATAGACGAGTTACTTGGTATAATGCTCCATTTAATTTACAAGTTAAGGATAATATACCTAAAAAATTCTTTAATATCCTAGAGAAAAACTTCCCGCCAAACCACAAATACCATCAAATCTTAAATAGATCAACAGTTAAATTCTCATACTCAACAACCAAAAACATAAAACAAAATATAAGTGCCTATAATGTATATAAATGTAAAAAAAACCATAAGTATACCACCAGTACATCAAACTAGCCATAATATCTCCTCAAATACAGGATTAACGAAAAGTTGTAACTGTAGAAACAAGACAAACTGCCCATTAAAAGGAAATTGCCTTGTTAATAACATAGTATATAAATGTAAAGTTAACACTAAGGACTCTATTTGTTCATATATAGGAGCTACTTCTAACAATTTTAAGGTAAGATTTAATACCCACAAACATAGTTTTAAAAATGCCGCACTAGCTAATACAACATCTCTAGCAGAAAAAATTAATAGTTATAGAAAGAGGAATATAGAATATGACATGACCTGGAGTGTGCTCAAAAGAGCCACTCCTTATCAAAATAGTAGAAATGAATGTAGATTGTGTTCCCAAGAACTTTTCGAAATAATGAAATCTAAGGAAAACCTATTAAATAAGCGACATGAATTAATAATATCGTGTAATCATAAACTGAGAAAAACATTTAAATATTATAAACCTAATTAATATACATTTTAGAAAGTAATATATAAATTAATTTTAATGTAGTTAACCGATAATTTTAATTTAGTTAACCTATAATTAAAATTCTACTACAGATGAAATACAAAATATCGTGTAATCATAAACTGAGAAAAACATTTAAATATTATAAACCTAATTAATATACACTTTAGAAATTAATATATAGATTAATTTTAATTTAGTTAACCTATAATTTTAATTTAGTTAACTTATAATTAAAATTCTACTACAGATGAAATACATAATATCGTGTAATCATAAACTGAGAAAAACATTTAAATATAAACCTAATTAATATACACTTTAGAAATTAATATATAGATTAATTTTAATTTAGTTAACCTATAATTAAAATTCTACTACAGATAAAATACAAAATTCTGCTTTAAATATTATAAACCTAATTAATATACACTATAGAAATTAATATATAAACTATTTTTAATTTAGTTAACCTATAATTAATATTCTACTACCGATGAACTACATAATTTGGCTTTCCTTCTTACAAATATCATTTCCTAAAACTGATACCATTAAGTAAACATATGTAATTATTTTTAATTTAGTTAAGCTATAATTAATATTCTACTACTGTTGAACTACATAATTCCGCTTTAAATATTATAAACCTAATTAGTATACACCTTAGAAATTAATATATAAACTATTTTTATTTTAGTTAACCTATAATTAATATTCTAATATGATGAACTACATAATTTGGCTTTCCTTCTTACAAATACCATTTCCTAAAGCTTTAACTTCAGGTTATGACTCTATGTTCCTTGAAACCTATATATTTACTATTTCCCACTAATAAATTTAATCCCCCCCCCCCCCAATAATTATATGTATATGTAAGCGTGGATGTGTGTATGTATATATAAGTGTGTATGTATGTATGTGTGTATGTATGAGAGTGTAAAAATACATATATATGTATGTGTAGATATATGTATATATATGTATATATGTGTATATGTGTGTGACTGTGTATATGTGTGTGTATGTGTATATATATGTATGTGTGTGTGTGTGTGGTTGTATATGTACATGTGTATGTGTGTATATATATATGTGTATATATATATGTATGGGTATATGTTTTACTTATTTTTATGCGTGTGCATGCAAACAGGTCAATATGCGTGAGTGTAAGTATGTGTGTGTGTGTATGTACGTATCGAACGTATGGATGTGTAAGTGTGCGTGTGTATATAAGCATGTATATTTTTGCGTTTCTTTTGTGAGACATGCGTGTCTGTGTATGTATGTACCCTTTTTTTTTTTTTGTCTTCTTTTCTTTAGTTTTTTCTTTCTAAAATTTTTTCTTTCTAATTTATTGTTACATTTTTATAAATATATCGAGATTGATACTTTCCTTTAAGTATTACACGCCCTTACCTCTTTTACTTCCGCATCTAAGTGTACGTATGTGTAGGCGTGTTTATGCGCGCGCCTTCTTATTCATATACTTATGATGTATCTATTCTGTCTGTAGATTACAGACATACAGATACATTTGCCCTAAATTTTAGATTTACACACACTTTTTCACTATACGTATACATATGTGCATACACATATATGCACATCTGTGAGCGTATTTACATACATATACACACACCTAACTATATTTCTTGATAGATTTTTATATATTTCAATCTCTATTTCATTTGTCTATTCAAAACCTGTTCCCAAACAGACCTATTGTATTGAATCTTTGTTCTTATCAATAAACAAGCATCATTATTTCTGAAGACAGCATATATATGTGAAGGTATGTATATTCCCTCTGATAGTTTGTATAAATATTGTACATAGATCTATAGAATATGCATACCAATTCTAACACATATATGTCCTAGAAACGATCGTAAAATAATGAACTTTTTTTGTTTAATATAAGGAACTGTTTCTTTGTTTATTCATTATTTTTTTAATAATTTATATATATATATATATATATATATATATATATATATATATATATATATATATATATATATATATATATATACACTATATATACATATATATACACACACAGATAGACAGATATTATAAGGGCGCGACGTTGTAGCTATGTATCTATCTAAAAAGACAGACTAAGAATTATAGAGAGATCGCTAAATTGCCTAATACAGTCCCTAGGGCATTGAAAATTTGAAATATTTTTTGGCAAAACAGTCACACGACCATAAGTATTACAGTGTAAAGTTTGAAAACAATCGGTTGGGTGGTTCTCGAGTTTTAGGGAGTAGACCTACAGACAGATAGACAGACATTCTCTGTTTTAGATATATAGATAATACACATATATATATATATACGTGCGCGTGTGTGTGTGTATCATGTTAGGCTGATTACCGGTCTATATAAATATTTGTCTGTGTGTATATGTATATACGTAATCATACACAAGCTTCTACAGGCGATATATATATATATATATGTGTGTGCGTGTGTGTGTGTGTATACATATATAATATATAATATATAATATATATATATATATATATATATATATATATATATATATATATATATATATATATACATGCATTTGTGTGTGTATATGTGTATACGTAATCATAGACAAGCCTCTACACGCGGTGCACGAGTATCATAAGATCTACAAACTAAATTGAATAACTACGAACTAACAGACAAATGCACTCAATCACACGTTACACATTTAATATTATCTGTCTAATAAACTGAGGTTGAGTTGGTAACTTCCGACAGTGACATCTCTCGGTGGATCCTTATACCAGATATCCTTCTTCTTAACGTCATCATTTTTAATATATTTATATAAACCAATCCTTTTTTATTATTTCAGGCTATTTTTATTGAACAAGGCTTCTTTGCTTCTTTATTGTAGATGTACCATCTTTCCTAGTTTTCCCACACACACCCTACCCAACACCATCACACTTATCGAGGATAGATTCGGGATGGAAATACTATTTTTTTATAAATTTGATTGTTGTTCTTTTCACGGTAGTGGTTATGGTGATGCTAGCAGTTGTGTAGGTGGTGAGGATGGTAAGATTGGTTGGTCATGAAGTAGAAGTTTTAATTGTGGTGTTTTAGTGAAAGTGGTGCTGGTAGCATTGATGGTGAATAAAGTTAGTGGTGTTGGAACCGTTGCTGATTCTGTTGTTGTTGTTGTTGTTGCTGTTGTTGTTTCTACTTTCCCATCCAGCCAGATATGTCCTTCTTTAGCCTTCCACTTTTTCTCGTTACTTAATTTTGTTTTTATCTTTCTTTTTCATATTTATATAATTACCAATGGTTTTTAAGCCACCTTTGCGAGTCCGCCGTGATTTGTAATGCTATTTATACAACTAAAATATTCAATTCTCAAAAAAGAACAAAAAAACAAGTCAATTATGATTAATCAAAGATATTCTAACATTCTAGCTATGACAATCCCACTTTAGAGGATTTATTATATTATATAGGGGGTTCGTGTTGGTGAAGGTGCCGCTGCTGTGTAATTCCAGGTCAGATTTGATACAATACTATGGAACACAGGTAATTCCAGGTCAGATTTCATCAAACAATACTATGGAACACAGATAATTCTAGGTCAGATTTCATCAAACAATACTATGGCACACAGGTAATTCCAGGTCCTATGGAATACAGGTAATTCCAGATCAGATTTCATCAAATAATACTATGGAACACGGGTAGCTGACCGAACAACGAATTGTGACGCCAATAACCATCTTCGCAGTTATACCATGTCTCTGCCTTCTTGTGGTCTATATTACACACTCTGACATATAATGATGAATCATGTGGGATTAAAAAGTAAAATGGTAGCTACATTGTTCTCATTCCTTTATCCAGTCTATACCTGTACAACTGGAGGTAACCACAGAGGAAACAAGCAATGAAGACAAGCTCAAAGCATGATAGTTGCTGTTCTTCTGTATTTTTTTTTTTTTTTTTTTTTTTTGTGAATCTCTGTACCATATTTGGGGGGTTCATGCTGTTACAGTTATTTTTGTGTTTATATGTCCATTTTGCTTGTCTGATCTAACCTGGTGGACTCACTTATTTTTAAGATGGTGTAATAGTGTTCTGAAACGTTGCATGTGTGTCTGGATGTTTAGTAACGGCTTTTTTTTATGTTGTGGTAACGATTGAAGGGTGTAAAACTTGCTACGATAACAAACTATGTCCCTCACATATTCAAATGACCTTTAATTTCTGTTTTATTGTTAAGTGATGCATGAGTGTGGTGAACTGTTTACGTGAGACTTTGAGCGTAGTTTTAAGTACTTTGTATTTCGTTTTGATATGTTGGGGTTGTGGGGAAATTCTTGGCTATGGCTAGACTGATCTAGTCCTCCATGACTAATGTATTGTTTGTATACTATTGTTGTATTTCTTTCTCTTGGGAAAATCTTATCTGTATTTTCTTACCCTGTATATATATATATATATGTGTGTGTGTGTGTGTGTGTGTGTGTGTGTGTGTGTGTGTGTGTGTGTGTGTGTGTACAGATACATATATGCGACATAAACCACAAACCCTCTAATTCAATTATACATTTGAAAAGCATAAGAACTGTGAAACCGGTTGCATTTTCGATTTCTTTACCTTATACTTTCACTCGTGTAGGACATCTCGTTTTTTATTTAAAAAAACTCATTTTCTTATATATACATATAAATATACATATACATATACATATATATACACATATATATTGACATATATGCATATATATATATATATATATATATATTTAAAAGAATAGAGGTGTAACACACGAGTTATGATATATTGCTAATCTATCTCTGGCGAAATTTTATTGTACGTGATTCATATTGAGACAGCAGCTGGAGAATCTAATAGTAATTTTATTTTACATTAAAAAAAAACATATATAACAAAAAAAAGGAACATTACAAGAAATCCCATATTTACCAACGTACACTATAAGAGTGGAACCTCGGTTCACGACTTTACTTAATTCGTACCTGAAGGCCGTTCGTTACCCGAAATGTTCGTAAGTCAAACTATGTTTTTCATACGAAATGTTCAGAGAGAAATACAGTGCGAGTGATTGTGTATGAAAGACAGATAGATATCACCGTAGTAACTAACTACACAGAAATTGACGCTTTCCCGTCAATACGCCAACCTAAAATCCAACCCCTCCTCAACGTGGCAAGGCGGTGGCAACGGGTAGTGTCAGAGCTATGCCGTCGGGAACTTCGGTTCCTGGTAGGGCCACCCAAGGTGGATTGGTCTGGGACCAAGCGGTATTAGGGCTGCAACCCAGCAAAAGGGGCTCTGGTGAAAATCCAAGAGGCGTCTGCTCCGGTAACCGGCGGCTTCGGGTCGTTTCTGTCTCTGCGTCTGTGGAGAATCTGCGGCAAACAAGACGTTTTTTCCCCTCGTTCGGGATATACATGCGGGATTTTTGGGGACCGCTTGTGAATTCACTATTCCCATGACACTTCTTCCATGAATCCTACAAATACGAACTATGAATACGAATTGCCTTCCTGCTACGAACGCAATGCAAAGCAACAGCGCTCCTACCGCTATGGCTCTACAGACTACTTCCGCAGTAGTCCTGCTCTTCAGACGAAGGAAGGAATTGAGGGTGCTGTGCTGGAACGTCCGAACACTTCGTGACGACGGGGTCCAGGCACTTACAATGAGGGCTCTGCACAGGTACTGCGTTAATGTCGCTTGCCTTTCAGAAGTTCGACATCCCGATGTTGGTCATCTTCCGATCAAATTTCCTGACGAGGACATCTCCTACCACTTGTACCATAGTGGCGTGACTGACAACAGTGGCCTTCACGGGGTCGCCGTAGCGCTCAGCCACTACGCGCAAGCGGCTCTGCTGGCGTGGCAGCCGATCTCACACCGACTCGCGCTGGTTCGATTGAAGGGTCAAATCTCCAACGTCAGCGTAATTGCCGTCTACGGTCCCACACTCAATGCAAACGAGGCGGGCAAGACGCAGTTCTATGCCGATCTCCAAACAACCGTGGATGGCGTCCCCTCCAGTGATGTTCTCATTGTCGCTGGGGACTGGAATGCGCGGACGGGGCCGGCTGATGATACAACACGGCATATTCTAGGACGCTTCGCCCTAGGTGTACGCTGTGATAATGGTGAACGGCTCGTGTCCTTCGCGGACGCCAATCGTCTTATCGTCAACAACACCCGGTTCCAACATCCTCGGCGTCACCTCGTCACGTGGCGATCCAATGACGAAAGAACGGCCAATCAGATTGACTTCATCCTGGTCAGATCTCGGTGGCCCAACTCAGTGATGGACTCGCGTGCGTATCGGGGGGGGGGGGGGGCCTGATACGGGGAGTGAGCATGGGTCAGACCATACTCTTGTTCGAGCAACGTCTGCGGCTGCGGACGAAACCTCCTCCCAACCGCCAGAAAAAGATCGACATCTCGCGACTCAAGCTCGATGCTGGAAATGCTTTCCGGTTAGAGCTGCGAGATCGATTCCAAATGCTGAGTAACGAAGTAGAACAGCAACCGGACCAGGAGTGGAACGCGCTCAGGGCGGTGACGGTTGAGGTGTCCAGGGAGCATCTCAGGTCGGCCCACGGACGCCATTGAGACTGGATCTCCGGCGGCACTCTTGAACTCGCGGAGAGGGCGAGAGTGGCCCGACTCGAGGGTGCACCCAATCTTCGAGATCTCCGACGTCGCACATCTCGGGCTATTCGGGCCGATCGGAATGCACACTGGCGCGAGTTTGCAGAGCAGACGGAGAGGGCAGCAGCCTGTGTGACTCGCGCAAGCTCTACCAACTGGTGAAGCGGGCCAGCCGAAGCAGTACGGGTATCAGCGAGACGATCCGTGATTGGAACGGGGGACCCGTTAGTCCGATGGCAGGACCATTTCTCCGAGCTGCTCAACTACCCGCCACCATCCACGCCAACATACGTGCAGGCTTCCGGAGAAGAATAAGGTGGGGCACTGCTCCTCCAATGGTCGAGGAGGTACGTGGTGTCCTGACACATCTCCGTAACAACAAGGCGCCGGGCGAGGATGGCGTTCCAGCTGAGGTCTACAAGGCCGAGCCTGATATCTTCGCAGCTTGGCTCCATCGAGTCTTCTCCTCGGTGTGGGCGACGGAGCGGTGCCCTGGTGACTGGAGCGAGGCAACTCTCCTACCCTTCTTCAAAAAGGGCGACAGGAAACTGTGTTCCAACTACAGGGGTATCAGTTTAATTGACGCTGCTGCCAAGACCTTCGCAATTCTTCTGCTGAAGAGGTTCCAGGCCATCCGTGATGTCCGTACCCGTCCTTCTCAGGGTGGCTTCCGTCCGGGGAGGGGGTGCGTTGATCAAATCTTCATTCCCCGGCGTGTCCTGGAACAACGGTGGGCACATCAACAGCCTACCGTACTCTGCTTCATCGACTTTGCAGCTGCCTTCGACTCGGTAGATCGGGAAGCCCTATGGCGTATAATGCAGGCGGACGGCCTTCCAGTGAAGCTACTTCGTCTCATACAAGGTACTACTGGTCGACTCGGGATCGAGTGAGGGTCTATGGTGGGGAGACGGAGTCGTTCGATTTGGGGACCGGTGTTCGGCAGGGGTGTGTACAAGTAATTGCCGATTCCCCACCACCCCGTTTATCTTCCCTCCTCCTCTTATTTCACCTCACCCACCTTTATTATTTGGTATCTGAGTGTAGGTATTAATCGTGCAGGGGAGATAACTGAGTCTCTATTGTTCACTTGTTCGTGTTCAATTATCACTTAAAACATATAGTAAATAGTTATTTCAGAGTAGAGTGGAACCTCGGTTCACGACTTTACTTAATTCGTACCTGAAGGCTGTTCGTTACCCGAAATGTTCGTAAGTCAAACTATGTTTTTCATACGAAATGTTCAGAGAGAAATACAGTGTGAGTGATTGTGTATGAAAGACAGATAGATATCACCGTAGTAACTAACTACACAGAAATTGACAATTTCCCGTCAATACTCCAAGCTTGTTGTCAACCGTTGTTTCCAGGTTGCGTATTCGTTACTCGAGAGAGTATTCGTGAGCCAAGACGTTTTATGTTGGGTAAAATTATTCGTGAACCAATTTGTTCATGAGGAAAGGCGTTTGTGAACCGAAGTTTCACTGTATTAATGTGAGTAAGTAGCAGAGTCATTGGAATTTCGTATAGAATATTTTGCGGTGTTTCAGTTCTCTGCGATTTGAGTCGAAATTCCACCGTGGTTAACTTTAACACCAAGCCAAAACCGCTTGGCGCCGAGATCGTGATTCTACATCTCTCTCTCTCTCTCTCTCTCTCTCTCTCTCTTCATATATATATATATTATGTATGCGTGTGTGTGTATATTATATACAGAGTATCAATGCTTGTAGTATTTTAAATTGCACGTGGACTTTATGTACACCCTATATATATATATGTGTGTGTGTGTGTGTGTGTGTGTGTGTGTGTGTGTGTGTGATGATAGCTAAGATGCTTCCATAGGCGGTGTGCCGGTTGACCAGTCTATGCTCTTACAGAGTAGAGTATGATAGAATAGAAAACGAAAAATCAGTGATGCATCTGAACTCAATTTATTGTGTGTTACAATTGTTTCGCCGGCGGACAGCTCGAGACGCGATCATTGTGTGGATCTGTCTGGATCTGCAGGTTCGAATCAGGCAGTTCCACACAATGATCGCGTCTCGAGCTGTCCGCCGGCGAAACAATTGTAACACACAATAAATTGAGTTCAGATGCATCACTGATTTTTCGTTTTCTATTCTCTCTCTCTCTCTCTATATATATATATATATATATATATATATATATATATATATATATGGGCCCGTAAATGCACCACCCAGTCCCGATGTAATTGTTTGTTTTCTCTTCAAATCTAATATATGCGTGTGTTCATACGCTGTTGTAGAAGGAAATTAATTTTGAGAGTAACTCCCCTTGCATCGTGCGTAACATGACTTCTTTAATTCTAAAGTTACTTCCCTTTGATTATATTTCTTACATGATTTCAGAAAGGAGCTTTGTTCTGTTTTGGGTGGATTTTTTTTTTTTTATTGTTTCGTGTGATAATTGTTTAGTTCGACTTTTTACTTTTCTAGAAACTAAAATAAATGTTTATTCTCAATACATGTTTCATTCACAAAGTTGGCTTAAAAACCATTGATAAACACATAAATATGAAAAAGAAAGATACACACAAAGTCAAGTAATGAGAAAAAGGAGAAGGGGTAAAGAAGGGCAGATCTGGCTTTCGCATGGAAAAATGAAGGAAAGGACTATAAATGTGAGGAAAAGTAGGGGAAAAGCAAGGACTCTTCGGCCACAGAAGAAAGAGAGAAGGAAGGAGAGAGGGTGATGGGCTATGGGCCTAAGGCGCGGCGTTGTTTGGGCTGCGTCCCGCGGACAAAAAGAAACATTTTAAGCATTTTAAAAGACCTATATTATTATCCTTATAATATACTCTCTATAAAATTATAACCACATTATTATGTATCTAGTACAGCAACACCTTTAGTTGCAAATCTCAGTGGTCCAACAAACTCTATGAAAGTTACTCCGGGTAAACCCTGATTGAGCCGATTTATAATCAAAGGCATTCTAGTCGTGACCCTTCTATGTTTTATTTTGACTACACACACTCACATATATATCAGCTATCGCCGTATTTTGACTAAAGAAATTATTTAGCCTGATAGTGGGGTTAAGAACCCTCGAAGAAATGGAAAAAGATAAGTATTGACGTACATGGGAGTCGAACCCACATCTTTGGTTATGCGGACCACTGTGCTATCATTTACACCAACACATCACTCGTCTTTTTCCATTCAAATTAGAAGCTATAAACTTAGCGACAGTAAAATCAAGTAAGAATATTTTCAAAACAGCGAGTAGGTTTGAAATTATTAGAAATGTAAGCTATCGCCGTATTTTGACTAAAGAAATTAAAGAAATTATTTAGCCTGATAGTGGGGTTAAGAACCCTCGGAGAAATGGAAAAAATGAGTATTGACGTACATGGGAGTCGAACCCACATCTTTGGTTATCCTAAGTTTATAGCTTCTAATTTGAATGGAAAAAGACGGGTGATGTGTTGGTGTAAATGGTAGCACAGTGGTCCGGATAACCAAAGATGTGGTTTCGACTCCCATGTATGTCAATACTCATCTTTTTCCATTTCTCCGAGGGTTCTTAACCCTACTATCAGGCTAAATAATTTCTTTAGTCAAAATACGACGATAGCTTACATTTCTAATAATTTCAAACCCACTCGCTGTTTCGAAAATATTCTTACTTATATATATATATATGCGTTTATCTGTCGCGTGTATTTTATGTGAATCTCTAGCTCGTGTGTAACACATATCTGTTTATATAAGTGTGTCGTATTACTAAATGTATACCTATAGGCAATATATATTTATATAAGAGTGTTACACCGCTAGATGTACGCCTATAGGCTACATAGTGAAGGCGTATGGCTTAGTTGTTTGAGCGTTGGGCTTACAATCGTGTGATTGTGAGTTCGAGTCTCCAACCGGGTATGCGTTGTGTCCTTAACCAAGACACTTTATTTCACGTTGTTCCAGTTTACTCAGCTGTAGAAATTAGTTGCGACGTCACGGGTGCCAAGCTGCATCGTTCATTGCATTTCCCTTGGACAATATCGGTAATGTAGATAGGGGAGACTGGTATGTTTGGGCGACTGTTGGTCTTCCACAAACAACCTATGAAGGAGTGATGCTAGAGCAGTAAAATCTTGCACGCATTATTTCAGCTCTTCTTATTAAAGTAGAAATAATTATTTCAACTCTTCTTATTAATAACTGCATTGTTTCTTTCCGGGGACTATGTTGAAAAATAAACCTCATTTGGTCATTCCATGAGAGTATCTTGGTCATAGACTGACTATGAAGGAGTGATGCTAGAGCTGTGAAATCTTGCATGCATTAATTTCAACTCTTCTTACTAATAACTGCATTGTTTCTTTCCATGGACTATGTTGAAAAATAAACCTCATTTGGTCCTTTCATGAGAGTATCTTGGACAGCTTATGAAGGAGTGATGTTAGAGCTGTGAAATCTCTCATGCATTAATTTCAATTTTTCTTACTAATAACTGCATTGTTTCTTTCCATGGACTATGTCGAAAAATAATCCTCATTTGGTCATTCCATGAGAGTATCTTGGACAGCCTATGAACTTTTCAACCGACCTTTGTAGATAGTCAAATTAGGGCTAATCAGTTGACAATGGGGCTACAACTGATTGCAACGGTTGGAAGAGGATTGTGGCTATCTTGCCACTGTGATTGAATTTGAATGAGGAATATTGCTAAGTAATAATGATAATAATAGTTACTGATTTAAGCACAAGGCCAACAATTTTTTTTGGGGGGGGGGGGGGCGACTAAACCGACCCCAGTGCATTACTGCTACTTTATTTTATTGAACCCGTAAGGATGAAAGGCAAAGATAGCCTCGGCTGGATCTGAACTCATAATACCGTAACTATATACCACAAAGCATGTTGCTTGACGTTCACCCGATACTGCCAATCCACCACCACCACCATCACCACCAAGTAGTTATAATAATATACCCACAACTTGAAATATGTATGTATGTATGCACGTGTGGTCCCGTAACTCTGCGGGGGTCTCGGTGGAGCGCCGTATTAACATATGGCGTTTCTAGGTCATTTTTTAAAACACGACGGAGCCCATACAGGAGATTTCTTCCAGAGAAGGATAGAGAGTGAGAGAAAAGAAGTGAGAATGAGATATAGAAGAAGAAGCGATCCCGGCACTTGACTGGTAATTTTTTTATAGTCCTCAAATGAATAAAAGGCAAAGTTGACTTCGGACTGGATTTGAACTCAGAATGTAAAGGGCCATAACTATATGCCACAAAGCATGTTGTTCGACGTTCTACCTACACTGTGTGTATCTTTTGCCTGGGGGGGGGGGGGTATGTGTGTGTGTGTGTGTGTGTCTCTATTTCAATACCATATTAGGAATTTAGGCACAATGATTATTTCCAGTGGATATTTCAGTATCTATCAAGAACTTGTCGTATTGCTTCATCAGTTGCTGCAGAGTCCAGTAAATATTGCTGTGTCTTTGCCAACAGTCTCATTAACAACAACAACAATGGCAGTAGCAGTAACAACAACAACAACAGTAACAACAGCAACGACAGAAGCAACAACAACAACAACGGCAACAGCAACAATAGTAACAACAACAACAGTAACAACAGCAGCAGCAGCAGCAACAACAACAACAACAGCAGGAAATATAGCAACAACAATGACAACAGCAGCAACGGGTACAACAACAACAGTAGCAGCAACAGTAACAACAACAACAATGACAAGTACAGCAACTGCAGCAAATATAATTGTTTCTACTTTTGGCACAAGGCCAGCAACTGCAGCAAATATAATAACAACAACAACGGCAGTAGCAGAAACAGCAAGAACAACAGCAACAACCGCAGTAGCAGTAATAACAATAACAGCAACAACAGCAACAACAACCGCAGTAGCTGTAACAGCAACAACAGCAACAACATCAACAACCGCAATAGCTGTAACAACAACAACAACAACAACAACAACGACAGGAGCTGTAACAACAACAACAACAACAACAACGGCAGGAGCTGTAACAACAACAACAACAACAACAACAGCAACGGCAGGAGCTGTAACAACAACAACAACAACAACAACGGCAGGAGCTGTAACAACAACAACAACAACAACAACAACGGCAGGAGCTGTAACAACAACAACGACAACGGCAGGAGCTGTAACAACAACAACAACAACAACAACAACGGCAGGAGCTGTAACAACAACAACAACAACAACGGCAGGAGCTGTAACAACAACAACAACAACAACAACAACGGCAGGAGCTGTAACAACAACAACGACAACGGCAGAAGCTGTAACAACAACAACAACAACAACAACGGCAGGAGCTGTAACAACAACAACAACAACGGCAGAAGCTGTAACAACAACAACAACAACGACAGTAGCTGTAACAACAACAACAACAACAACGGCAAGAGCTGTAACAACAACAACGACAACGACAGGAGCTGTAACAACAACAACAACAACGGCAGTAACAGTAACAACAAAGACATCATCATCAAGATATGCAACAATATTGATTTCTTATATCAATAATAATGGTTTCTGATTTAGGCACAAGGCCCAACAATTTGGGGGGAGGGCAAAGTGAATTAAACCTACACCAGCGCATTACTGGTACTTTATTTTACCGACCCCGTAAAAATGAAAGACAAAGCTAACCTCGAGGAGATTCGAAATCAGAACATAAAGGTACGTAACTATATGTTGCGAAGTATGGCGTCCGACGCTCTACCGATGCTGCCAATCCGCTGCCATTCTTATATAAATAATCGTTTCTACTTTTAGCACAAGGCCAGCAATTACCCCAGTGCATTTCTGGTACTTTATTTTATCGATCCCGTTAGGGTCAAAGGAAAAGTTAACCTCGGCCCTTCTTATATAAATAATAACAATAATAATTGTATCTACTTTAGGCACAATGCGAGCAATTTTAAGGGCAGGGGCATATCGATTAAATCGACCCCAGTGCATTACTGGTGCTTTATTTATCAACCCCGTAAGAATGAAAAGCAAAACTAATCAACGGGACTTCAACTCAGAATGTAAAGGGACGTAACTCTATGATGGCCAGCAATTTGAGAGCTGGGGGAAAGTCGATTAAATCAACTCCAGTACTTTATTTTATCAACTCCAGAAGAATGTAAAGTAAAGTTGACCTTCGTAGGATTTTAAGATTTCTTTCATGCGCAGCAACAATAATGGCTCCTGATTTAGGAACAAGGCCAGCAATTTTTGTAGGAGGAGGAAGTTGATTAAATCGACCTCAGTACGTGACTGATTTAACTCATAACGTAAAGGGTCGTAACTCTGTGCCGAAAGCATGTTGTCCGACGCTCTAATAATAATTGTTTCTACTTTAGGCACAAGGCCAGCAATTATCCAGTGCATTACTGGTACTTTAACAACTACAACTACTACAACTACAACAAATGAAAACTCACGGCACCACAACTACAGCAAGAAGAAGAAGAACAACAACAACAACAACAACCACCGCCACCACCACCTCCACCACCAGCAGCAGAACAAGATTGACAAACAGACAGACAGATAGTCAGACAGAGAGACAGACACCATGTGACAGATGTAAAATTGCTGTAATTTAATCTAAGGTCATAGTTAATGACAATATTTAGAAAGGAATCTTCAGTTGGTTGATGGACAGCCTGTTGACTAATATCTCTTGTCTAATTACTTTAGCTTCACTGCCATTTTTCTTTACCTCATTATAAAACAATAAAAGAGAGCCTCTATGTCGTCGACCAATATGCTAGAAATAGCAACCAAATCTCTTCTTTAAATCACACTCTACTGTGTTAAATAATTGTTTCTACTTTTGGTACAAGGTCAGCTATTACCCCAGTGCATTACTGGTGCTCTATATTATCGACTCTGTAAGGATGAAAGGTAAAGATAACCTTAGCAGAATTTAATCTCAGAAAGTAAAGGGCCATAAATCTATGCTGCAATAATGGTTTCTGATTGGTTTCTGATTTAGGCACAAGACCAACAATTGCAGGGGAGGGAAAAAGTCGATTAAATTGCACCAGTGTGTTACTAGTATCTTCTTTTATCAACCCTGGAAGGCTGAAATGCTAAGCTAACCTCAGCAGGATATGAACTCAGAACGTAAAGGGCCGTAACTATATGCCACAAATCATGTTGCTTGATGTTCTACTGATACAGCCAATCCACCACCCTACTGTGTTAAATAATGGTTCCTGATTTAGGCACAAGGCCAACAATTTTAGGGGAGGGGAAAGTTGATTAAATCAACCCCAGTACTTTATTTTATCAGCTCTGACAGGATGAAAGACAAAACTAACCTAGGCGGGATTTGAACTCAGAATGAAAAGGGCCAACAATTGTGGGGGAGGGAAAAGTCAATTAAATCGACCCCAATGCATTACTGGTACTTTATTTTATCGTCTCTGAAATAAATGTTTCTACTTTTGGCACAAGGCCAGCAATTACCCAGTACATTACTGGTACTTTATTTTATCGACCCCGTAAGGATGAAAGGCAAAGTCAACCTCGGCGGGATTTGAACTCAGAATGGCAAAGGCTGTAACTCTATGCGTCAAAGCATAACGTAAGATAAAGCTAACTTGGCAGGATTTGAACTCAGAACATAAAGGGCCATAACTCTATGCCGCAAAGCATGTTGTCTGATGCTCTACCGATACTGCTAATCCACCAACCTACTGTGTTAAAAAATGGTTCCTGATTTAGGCCAGATCTGAATACAGCAGATTTCTTCCCCCCAAAATAGAGTGATAGAGTAATAGTGAGAAAGAGATTTAGAGGAAGAATTGACCCCTGGACTAGACCAATTCATTTTTTTATTGACCTCGAAAGGATGAAAGGTAAAGTTGACCTCAGCAAGTTTTGAACTGAGAGTGCAGAGAGCCAGAACGAATACTCCAAAGCATTCTATCCAATGTTCTAATGACTCTGCCTTTATATATACATATATATACTTGCATTTCCCATGGGCACAGGACGAAGCTGAAGCATATATACTCCATGCTCTACCCCACCCTCCCATACACCCCCATAAGGACAGGCCAAAGTATGCATCCAGTGAAGCCCCTAGCCCACACTGTAAAGTGGTCATGATGGTGACACAGAAAAAAGCACCCAGCCTGCACTGTAAAGTGGTCGAGTAGGTGTCACGACAAAAAGCACCCAGCACTCACTGTAAATGAGGTTGGTATTAGGAAGGGCATCCAGCTGTAAAAACCAAGTAAAAATCAGTTCTGTACGAGCAGGACATGGTCACCAGGCCTAGGATTGCCCACAACAGGACAACTCGTCTAACCCATGCTAGAGTGGAAGAAGGGATGTAAAACGGTGATGATGATGATGATGATGATGCACCCCCACCCCCACACATATACATACATGCATCCATGCATATATACACACACCCATACATACAAACTACATATATATATTCAATCAATCAAACTCCATCATCTAAGCAGACAATAGGAGAACAAGAAGCAGGACCTTCTCCCTGTATAGTCCCCCCATTTTCAGCTAATCCTGTGTTTTCTACCATCCTCCTATCTCACCATTCCAGTGAGTTTTACTGAAGATGGCTGTCTGTATCTGATCTGTTTTGTTAGATGTCAGCTATTATGGTGTGTTACATGACCAAACCATATATAAGAAATAAATTAAAGAAAGAAGACAATTGAAGGTCAAATTAAGTTTAACTATAGCTTTTGACCTCTTCTATCAACTTTACTCAACAATTACTGCCATCTTATCTTCATACTTGTCTTCTTTCTATGAAATGTTTGTCTTATGTTTCAGAGACAACAGGTGACTATTAGAATGACAGAGTAGTCACCAATGCAGTGAGTGGGGAAGAACCAGAGGGTGACCAAAACCCAGATGGCACGACGATGTGACCCAATACCAATATGGCCAGAGATAGCAAGCAGTAGAAGTCAACCAGGCTGGGAGTCCTCCAACATAGAGTGAGAAGGCCCTGGATACTGGATTTCATATATGTGTGTGTGTGTGTGTGTGTGTGTGTGTGTGTGTGTGTGTGTGTGTGTGTGTGTGTGTGTGTGTGTGTCCAACCCATGCTAGGATGGAAGATGGTATATATGTGTATGTGTATGAATATATATGACGATAATGATGATATATATGTGTGTGTGTATGAATATATATAAGGCCAGTGATTTTCAGAATCAGTAGAGCATTAAACAACATGCTTTGCAGCATAGAGTTACGTCCCTTTGCTTCTGAGCTAACATCCCACTGAGACTAGCTTTGCCTTTCATCCTTACAGGGTCAATAAAATAAAGTACCAGTAATGCACAGGGGTGGATTTAATTGACTTTCTCTTTCCTTCAAATTGATGGCCTTGTGCCTAAATCAGAAACTATATATATATAGAAAGAGAGAGAGAGAAAGAGATAGAAAGAGCGGGAGAGTAAACGTATCACTATTTCACTATTGTGGATGATCAATAGAAGTTATAAAACTAAAGGCTAGTTTCCATAGAGTTTTATTCCAAACTATATGGTTTTGTGTTTTAGGGAGCATTTTTAACCCTTTAGCATTCACATTATTTTATATTTACTATTATATTTTCATGGTAAAGGCTTTACCTTGCATAATTATCTCACATAATATCGAATCTATGAGATTTTGAAAGTATTTATTTTGAGAACAATACCTTAACATCAGTTTGAGCGACCAGTTACAGCCAGTTTCAACAGAAAGAGGTAGAGAATTCTGGCCAGTTTTGGCCGGTTTGAACACTAAAGAGTTAAGGTTGTGTTTTTTTAATATATGAGGATGTTTGTATGTGAGCAGTGTCATTACTGTGTTGTTAAAAAGTTTGCTTCCCAATTACCTCCCATTAACATTGACCATCAACTATCAGCTTTTCTTCTTTCTCCTACAACCACTTCATTAGAACATTCAGTCTTTTTTCATGTTTTCTTGACTGATCCCTGTTTTACTCCATATATACATATATATTATAAGGTGAACTTATGGGCGTTTGTTGTGATTATTTTTTTCTGTGAATTAATATTCAGACAATGAAATTCCATTTGTCTCCTCTGGCATTTTCACCAATATACACAAATCAGCAAAGAATCGATCTAAGGCAGTGAACTGGTGGAATCATGAGAGTATCAAATAAGGTACCTTGCAGTATTTTCTCAGGCCTTTGCAATCTTTGTTAAAATTCTGCTGTGAACTAATTGTGTTTAACTTAATCCTTTGCTCAGTTTAACAGCAACAACTGATCCTTGGGCCCCTTTAGCAGTGTTCACTCTATTGCAAGGTTTTAGGCCAATTCTTCCTGCCTTTCCACAAAACACAGAGACCCTGAAAAGGGCTTTGGACACTGTCATTTCTTCATGATTAATTGATAAGAAAAAAAAAAAGGATGAAAGTACTGAACTCTAACATAAGTTTATCGAAATTCCATCTCAAAAATATCAACTGCCAAATTCCATATCAGAGAATTACAACAAGCCTTTGCACGATTGCTAGACCTGCTAGAAATAGCAGCCAAATTCATTTAAATCTCATCTTAACATCTTACAAAAAGGAAGTTACACATTCAAAAGAATAGAACTAGAAATACAAAAGGGTGGCATGATCCCAGTTGCAACATCTTTTATTGTAGATCTGCTTACTCAGAACTGACTTGGGTCAACAACAACAACCAAAGTGGATTTGAACCTGTTTTCCTTCATATCATATATCGGTTGTGTACATGACTGAGTCACATGGGAAAGCTGTTTATAAGGAAACAAACAGTGAAGGCAATGAGAATCACTGACAGAATACTTGTCTAGTCATCTAATTATCTGTGTTACCTTGTTTTTTGAAACATGTCATCATACCTTTAATTTCTACTTATAAATCTGGACTATTTTCTCTCTTTGAGAATTGTTTTTATTATCACCCAATCAACCTATCTATGTATCTATCTATATACCTGCCTATCAACCTACATACCTATCTACCTATCCATCTACCCATCTATCACCTACCTACCTATCTATCTACCTGCCTATCAACCTACCTGCCTATCTACCCACCTATCTATCTATCTGCCTATCGACCTACCTACCTATCTATCACTCTACCTACCAACCCACCTACATACTTACCTTCCTATCTACCTATCTACCTACCTTCTTATCTACCTACCTACATACATACACACACATACATACATACATAAATACATACATACATACATACATACATACATACATACATACATACATACATACATACATACATACATGCATACATACATACATGCATACATACATATCTACCTACCTACCAATTTACCCAGCTACATACTGAATAAAAGACAAGATGATCACAACTAGAATTCCTTTAGTCATTGGTTGACTCAGCCAAAGAGGATCAGAGACTAAACAACAAATTATATATTCTTTATTACTCTATTACATGTTCCAGCCGAACAACTGAGGCCATACTGGGGCACAGCCATTATATCTAAATATCAATCATTGAATAACAAAAATAATTTTTCAGAAAGATCAACAGACTGGGCAATGTTATGTAATGAAAATATAATTTTTAAATAATTTTCCCAGAGGTCAGATGTACCAACAGAAGTCAGATGTACCTACAGAGGTCCAATGTACCTACAGAGGTCAGATGTACCAGCAGAGGTCAGATGTACCTACAGAGGTCAAATGTACCTACAGAGGTCAGATGTACCAGCAGAGGTCAGATGTACCTACAGAGGTCAAATGTACACAGAGAACTCAGTTGTACATACAGTGCTCAGATGTACACAGATATCTCAGAGGTACCTACAGAGGTATGATGTATACAGAGAGCTCAGATGTACCTACAGAGGTCAGATGTACACAGGGAGGTCATATGTACCTACAGAGGTCAGATGTACCTACAGAGGTCAGATGTACACAGAGAGCTCAGAGGTAAGATAAACCATCACTTTAAAGAAATTAGTTGTAATTGAACAGATATGAGATTTGGAAGAGCACAACAGAGGAAAGGGGAAGAAGTACATATATATATATATATATATATATATATATATATATATATATATATATATATATATATATATATATATATATATAAAGTTGATGGACCAGGTCATGAAAGTAACAGAAAGAGTTATAGCACAGCTGATTAGGGACCGGGTGAAAATAGACGAGATGCAATTTGGGTTTGTACCAGGAAGAGGCACCACTGATGCCCTCTTCCTTGTGAGGCAATTAAGGAAAAGTACCTAGCTAAAAGTAAGCCACTCTACTTGGCATTTGTCGACCTTGAGAAAGCCTTTGACAGAGTTCCACGTGCTGTAATCTGGTAGGCTCTTAGAAAACTAGGAGTAGATGAATGGCTTGTGAAAGCGGTACAAGCCATGTATAGGGGAGCAGTCAGCAAAGTTAGGATTAGCAATGAGTATAGCGAGGAATTTAGCGTACAGGTTGGGGTCCACCAGGGCTCTGTTCTTAGCCCTCTCCTGTTCATCATAGTCCTGCAGGCAATAACGGAGGAGTTTAAGACCGGATGCCCATGGGAACTCCTGTATGCTGATGACCTCGCACTTATAGCTGAATCTATGGTAGAACTAGAGAATAAATTCCAAACCTGGAAGCAGGGACTAGAAAGAAAGGGTCTCAAAGTCAACATGACAAAGACTAAGGTCCTTGTAAGTAGACGAGAAAACAGAACCCAGATCCCTTCAGGGAAATGGCCTTGCTCAGTATGTAGGAAAAGTGTAGGTAGGAACTCCATTCTCTGCCCCAAATGCAAACAATGGGTACACAAGAGATGTAGCGGGATCTCAGGAAGCTTAATTAAGAATGTAGGATTCACATGCAGCAGCTGTGCTGAAACAGCAAGCAGCAAACAGCCACAGGAAACAAGTACCACCAATCTCTGGGAGGGCCCTGTAGAAACAGTAGACAGCTTCTGCTACCTAGGTGACCGAATTAGTAACGGAGGTGGGTGTTCAGAAAGTACAATAACTAGGGTAAGAACGGGATGGAAGAAGTTTAGGGAACTACTACCACTGCTAGCTGCAAAAGGCTTCTCCCTCAGAATGAAAGGCAGACTGTATGATACGTGTATCCGAACAGCAATGTTGCATGGTAGTGAGACCTGGGCGCTGAAGGTGGAAGACTTACGTAGATTAGAGAGAAACGAAGCCTGCATGCTCCGATGGATGTGTAACAGTAATATACGTGAACGACAAAGCATAAATGAATTGAGAGAGAGACTGAGCATAAGAGGAATCAAATGCTGTGTGCAGGAGAGGCAGTTGTGCTGGTATGGACATGTGATGCGTATGAAGGATGACAGCTGCATAAAAAGGTGCAGAGCACTAGAAGTTGATGGAAACCGCGGAGTGGGGAGACCCAAGATGACCTGGGATGAGGTGATAAAAGCCGACCTTACCCAATTACACCTCTCAAAGACAATGACACACAACCGTGACTTCTGGCGTCACGCAGTAATACAGAGTACCCGACCTCCCATGAGTACAAGCTGGAGCATATAAACAATATGCCCCCATACCCCCCACCGCAAGGTGGTCGTGGAGGTGCCACGGCAAAAAAGCACCCAGCCCACACTGTAAAGTGGACGTGTAGGCGCCACGAAAAAGCACCCAGCACTCACTGTAAATGAGGTTGGTGTTAGGAAGGGCATCCAGCTGTAGAAATCAAGCCAGATCAGTTCCTGTATGAGCAAGGCATGGTCAGCCGACCAGACACTGCCCACAACAGGACAACCCGTCTAACCCATGCTAGCGTGGAAGAACGGACGTAAAACGGTGATGATGATGATGATGATGATATATATATATACAGGGTGTGGACAATATTTGTTCGCAATTTTCAAGTGCTAATTTTATGCAAATTTATTTTACTTCCATTGTCACTCTTGTCTTCATAAAAACAATGACTATATTTCCATTATTTATTTTCAGAATAATTGATTATGAATAATTTTGAACCTCCAAATTTGTGGAAGAGACACAGAGTTCTTCTTGGAATCCGTGCCGGGAGGACAAATAAGACCAGAAGATCAACTCCCAGAACAACAGGTGGCTCGCTGTCTCATCCAAAGACGTTCCCAGAGTCATGCAGACAAAGTTTCCAGCGACAACATTGGTCTTAGGTGTCGTCAGCAGTCAAGGTGATGTCATGCCACCTCACTTCTTCCCTGAGGGCCTCAAGCTGAACACCGATGGCTACATCCGCGTTCTGAGCGAGGTAGTAAAGCCCTGGATCAACCAGGTAGCTGCAGGTAAGCCGTACATGTGGCAGCAAGACTCAGCGCCCTGCCATACCAACCGAAAGACCCAAGCCTGGCTCTCAAAGAACTTCGTCAACCACACTTCACCTGACATCTGGCCTCCCAGGTCGCCTGACTGCAACCCCCTCAACTTCTTTGTGTAGGGCGCAGTGGAACAAGACACCAACAGATCTAGCTGCAATACGAAAGACGATCTGAAGGCCAGGATCACAAGTGCTTTTAGGGGCCTAAGTCGGGGGACAGTGACGAAGGCCTGTAGCCAGTTACGAGGCCGCCTTGAGGCCGTCATCAAAGCCAATGGCGGGTTTATCAAGTGAGATCGAAAGAACAAGTCATGAAGACAAACTGACCCAAGTTTGATAAATATATCTTAAAAAATAAAACTACTGTGTTATTTTTTCCTAGACTGTGTTATTCCTACTGTGTTATTTTTTCTTGCGAACAAATATCGTTCGCACCATGTATATATATATATACTTTTAAACTTGGTGGTTTACCACTGGGTAGAATTGGTCATTCTGCAATGTTAATCATGACGTAATATGAGAAAAGCACTCAACATTATGCAACTCATCCATCTTCAATGTTGAATCATGTTGATAATGAGGAACAGAGTAAATTTATTATAAAGTGAAATGACAGGAGGCCAAATATGTTGATCACCGGGTTCTTACGCAACCTAGCCACTGAAATGTGCATAGTGTTTACAGTAATAAAAAATTAAGGAAATTCAACATATTTGGCCTCCTATCATTTCACTTTATTATATATATATATATATATATATATATATATATATATATATATATATGTGTGTGTGTGTGTGTGTATATATGTATATATGTATGTATAAGAGCTGAGAAGGGATAAGTGGATTATAAAACAAGGCAATCAATTGTAACGACATCCACTACAAAAATGTCTTCCTTAAACTATACAACTTCCTAAGAATTTCTATAAATGTTAAGAAGCAAATGAAAAGTAGATATATAGGATGGTCATAAAGTCACATACCAAAGTTATTCATAGGACATAATTAAATACAATTATAGAATTTAGTAACAATAAAAAAATTACAGTCATTTACGCATTCGTGAGTTTTATATTGAATAATATTTTATTCATTTGCAAGCAAACAGCCTCATAACGCTATGTGATTTAGATGATCATCCCCAAAGAGAAATAATTGACACTTGTTTCAGGGTTATTGCCCATTGTCAAGATTGGGTATCTCTACAGTCATTTAGTTTTAGTTATATCATTGACTAAAATGATTGACTGGCAGAACTGTTACAACATTGGACAAATACCTTGCTGTAATTGTTCTAGCTCTGCTGGAGTAAACTTTGCTTTTCATCTCTCCAGGATAAAAAAATAAAGGAGGAGGCGAAGAAGAAGAAAATAATACATTACTTTATGCTATATATTTTAGCATTTATTTAAATATGATTTTATATATTTTTATTGTTTGTTGTTTTTTTAATGTTTTTTATGGTTTAATATTGTTGGTATATAATAATAAGAAAAAAATGACGATACTTGAAAGGATGTAAGCTGAGGTAAACATGTACTCTAAGGTAGTTTTATGCTTGAAATGAGAAGAGTCACTGTTGGAATCCTTTGTTCATAAGATTGCTTGATCAACAACTGCAACAACAATCAGTAGTGAGATTATTATCTCTGATAATACATTACATCTGTGCCTAAGGAACTTAGTTTTCCTATAGCTTAGTTAGAGGAAGCATGTGGCCTAGTGGTAAGGGTGTTGGATTTAGGATCATAATGTCGTGGGTTCGATTCTTGGACTGGGTTGTGTGTTGTGTTCTTGAACAAAATGCTACATTCCACATTGTTCCAATATATTCAGCTAAAAATGAGTAGCTGGAGGGGGTTTAACGCTGTGATGAACTGGTGTCCTGTCCAGCGGAGAGTCCTGTACTACCAGTTACTTCACGCAATGGAAACTGGGTTAAGCACCAGCCTGATGAGCTTCCAGGCTTGAGACAGACTTTTAGTAAGAGGAGGTAGGGTTGTGTTCACGATCTTTAAGACTAAAGGACTAATGAGGACAACACACATAACTGCAGCATAGCAATTCCAGATCCAGTTTTCTACAGACCTGATCTAATCTGATTGCTTTTAAACCGGCCATATAAGGCCAGAATTCTCTCACCTCTTCCTGTGCAAACCGGCTGTAACTGGCTGCTCATACTGATGTTAATGTATTGTTCTCATAATAAATAATATCAAAATCTCATAGATTCGATATTATGTGAAATAATTATGTGAGGTAAAGCCTTTACCATGAAAATATAATAGTAAATATAGAGCAATGTAAATGGTAAGGGTTAAAGGTGTTTTTAAAACTCAAAAGTATACCTAGTTGTAAATATATATCAGAAGCTAGTAGAGTTCACTTATGTTAGCAGTGACACTGATGAAAGTTCCTATTGATGATGTTATATAGAGCAACACATGCTTTTCATTTTAAATTACTTAAAGGTAGGGACAAATTTTTATTAGTTTGCTGACACAAATTGGCAGATATAATAAAGACTTCTTTATTGTTGACATATATAATAATTGTTTCTTATATAGGCACAAGGCCAGCAATTTGGGAGGAGGGGAAAATCAATTAAATCGACCCCAGAGCGTGACTGGTACTTTATTTTATTGACCCTGTAACGATGAAAGGCAAAGTTAACAACAGTGGGATTTTAACTAAGAACGTAAAGGGCCGTAACTCTGTGCAGCTAAGCATGATGTCTGATACTGTAACAATACTGCCATCCACCGCCCTAATGACAATAATAATAATAATGGTTTCAAATTTAGGCGCAAGGCCAGATATTTGGGGGTTGGGGAAAGTCAATTAAATCAACTCCATTACATTACTGGTACTTTATTTTATCGACCCTGTAAGGGTGAAAAGCAAAGCTAACCTCAAAGGGGATTTGAACTCAGAACATAAAGAGCCTCAACAAATACTGCTATGTGTTTGTCCAACCCTGCAAACTTTATTACTAAGTATCTGCAAACTTTACTGCTCGGTATCAGTAGAGAGTCAGACACCCTGCTTTGTGGTATGTAGTTATGGCCCTTTATATTCTAAGTTCAAATCTTACCAAGGTTAGCTTTGCCTCTCATCCTTACGGGGGTCGATAAAATAAAACACCAGTAACGCACTGGGGTCGATTTAATCAACTTTCCCCATCCCTTCAAATTGCTGGCCTTGTGCCTAAAGTAGAAACAATTATTATTATTTCCAAAGGGGCGGTGGATTGGCAGTATCGGTAGAGGGTCGGACGCCATGCTTTCCAGTATAGTTACGTCCCTTTACGATCTGAGTTCAAATCCCGCCGAGGTTGACTTTGCCTTTCATCCTTACGGGGTCGATAAAATAAAGTACCAGTAATGCACTGGGTGATTGCTGGCCTTGTGCCTAAAGTAGAAACAATTATTTCCATTATTATTTTTATTGCACATCATTACTGCTTTATTGAGCACAACTCTGTGTGCCGTGGGTATGAGATGAGCACTGTAGTTTTTGCTGATGTTGTTTCTATTGTATTAATAGTACTTTTCGTAATATGTGCACAGTGCCTAGTAGTGCTATCTTTTGTATGCTGTGTATATTTGTAAGTCCTGGGGTCTTACCTATACATTTGTCTGTGTGTTTTTTTATCATTCCTAGAGCACCTATCATTATAGGTATTGTTTCTGCTTTCATTATTTATTGGTGGATTGGCAGTATTGGTAGAGGGTCGGACGCCATGCTTTGACGTAAAGAGTTACGGCCTTTTCTATTATGAGTTCAAATCCCGCTGAGGTTAACTTTGCTTTTCATCCTTACGGGGTCGTTAAAATAAAGTACCAGTAATACACTGGGATAATTGCTGGCCTTGTGCCAAAAGTAGAAACAATTATTTATTATTATTATTAAGGGCGGTGGATTGGCAGTATCGGTAGGGGGTCTGACGCCTTGCTTTGCAGCAAAGAGTTATGGCCCTTTATGGTCTGAGTTCAAATCTCACCGAGGTTAACTTTGCCTTTCATCCTTACAGGGTCGTTAAAATAAAGTACCAGTAATACACTGGGATAATTGCTGGCCTTGTGCCTAAAGTAGAAACAATTATTTATTATTATTATTGAGTTCAAATCCCGCCGAGGTTAACTTTGCCTTTCATCTTTACGGGGTCGATAAAATAAAGTACCAGTCATGAACTGGGGTCGATTTAATTGATTTTCCCGTCCCCCAAAATTGCTGGCCTTGTGCCTATATAAGAAACCATTATTATTATTATCATTTTTATTTGCTTTCATTATTGTTTCTGAGATATATGCCAAGTGTCTTCCTGACACCTAGGGCAAATAAATTCAGTGTGCACTGGTAAGCCAGTTAATACAGCACATTGATTATAATTAAAAGAAAAAAAAACAGTATACATATATACACATGTGCATATGCATATGTAAATACAAGGAGGGATATCAATCTTACAGAGATAGTGCTCTTCTCAATACGTGTGCAGTACCAGTCAAAACAATGTTTTGCATCTCGTGCAGAGAGGGTAATCCAGGAATCATTCGCAAATATTGTTCTGTTCCTTTCTTGATCATTCCCAGTCCTCCCACAATCACTGGTATTGTAACGGCCTTGAGGTGCCACATTTTCTCAATTTCAATAAGCAGATCTTTTATTATTATTATCATAACTTTGCCTTTCATCCTTACGGGGTCGATAAAATAAAGTACCAGTAATGTACTGGGTATTTGCTGGCCTTGTGCCTAAAGTAGAAACAATTATTATTATCATTATTATTGTTATGATGGTGGATTGGCAGTATCGGTAGAGGGTCGGACGCCATGCTTTGACGCATCGAGTTACGGCCCTTGCCATTCTCAGTTCAAATCCCGCCGAGGTTAACTTTGCCTTTCATCCTTACGGGGTTGATAAAATAAAGTACCAGTAATGCACTGGAGTCGATTTATTCGACTTTCCCCCTTCCCCCCCCCCCCAAATTACTGACCTTGTGCCCATTGTAGAAATCATTATTATTATTATTATTATTATTAGGGTGGTGAATTGCCTTTCATTGTTACAGGGTTGATAAAATAAAATACCAGTAACACACTGGGGTTGATTTAATCGGCTTACCACACCCCAAAATTGCTGGCCTTGTGTCTATAGTAGAAATCATCATTATTATTATTATATTAGCCCACCTGTGACCCGTCAGGTCACATTCCCTTCAAAATATTATTTTTAAATCATGTTCACTTAAAAATTAATTTCAAAATAATTAGAATATACACAGACATGTATGTAATGTGAAATGAAACTGGAAGGCCCATATATATACGTGTGTGTATGTATATATATATATGTATCTGTATGTGTATATATATATGTGGGTGTCTGTGATCTATATACACTGGTCATAGAGAAACACACACATATACACACACACTCACATATATATATATATATATATATATACACAACAACACCACCAGCTCTCTCTTCCATTCTCCTTCTCTGTCTCCTTTTCCCTCCTCTCTCTCTCTCTCTCTCTCTTTAGTCTCTCTTTCAATCTACTCTCTCACAACCACTATCTCTTTCTCTCTATCCTTCTCTCTCTCTGTGTTTATGAAGGTACCCAGAAAACCCCATATCTCGGGAACCCGTGCTTCGATTTACGCAAAACTTGTTTTATTCTATTTGTATTTCCATTTCAAGGTCAACTTCCTTTCAAAGTATTTTCATATTATGCACCCTTTTGGCTGTATTACATTACAGACAAGCAGGCAAGCAATCACAGGATTTTAGTAATATATAGATAGAGAGATAGATTATTATTATTATTGTTCTTTGAATCTCAGTCATTGATGTTATTTAACTGGAAAGTTTGTTGAAATGAATATCAAGCCACTACTTGAAGCCTCAGACATTCAGGACGTATCAGAGGGTTCTTGCTGTTCCCAGCAAGCATACCTTTTGAAGTGTTCCAAAAAGCGGGGCTGGACTAATCTTCTTTAACCATCCTTGGAAACTCCTTGAGATAGTACCTAATGCACCTATGACAAACGGGATGACCTTGATCTCATGGCAGTTCCAAATCCTTTTTAACTCCAACTTTAAATCCTGGTATCGGTTAATTTTCTCCCTCTCCTTTTCTTGTACTCTGTCAAATGGGCAGGCACAATCTTTTTTCCTTGTCCAAAACAACCAGGTCAGGCCTATAGTGTTCTAATTTCTTGTCCGTCTGTATCCTAAAATCCCATAGCACCTTCACCTGATCGTTTTCTATCACCGACTCTGGTTTATGCTCATACCACTTCTCAGAATGTGGTAAATTGTTTAGTTTGCATAGATGCCAGTGGTCACCCTACCTATCATATCATGTCTCCAGCCTTTATAGTGAGTCTGGGCTAGGTGTTTACACTCGGATACAATGTGAGCCACAGTCTCCTCTCTCTCTCCACAGATTCTACACAGTGAGCTAGCTTCCTCCTTGTCAATATGGTGTTTCACCCACTTCGTTCTGAGGGCTTGCTCTTGCGCAGCCATTAGCATTCCTTCTGTAGCTTTTTTAAGGTCTCCTCTTTTTAACCAGTTCCATGTCTGTGGATCTCTAAATTCCGTTTTCTTAAAGAAGGTGCAATGAAGGGATTTTTCATGAAGGTTGCTCTTTCTTCTTGTTATTTCCTCCTTGAACATCCCTTGGTCTATTGTCTTCTCCTTCAGTACAATTTTGAGCATTGGTTCCCTACTGTCAGCCATATATTTATGGAGGCTGTTTTTCTCTATCTGAACATAGTCCTCTATGCTGATAAGACCTCTTTCACCTTCAGATCTCTTTAAGTAGAGTCTATCAACATCACTCCTCTTGTGAAACATGTTGTAGATAGTCATTAGTTTCCTAGTCTTCCTATCCATTTCTTTTTGTTCAGCAACATTCCATTTCAGAATTCCCGCCCTCCACCTCATGTGATACATCGTAGAGAAGGTAGCTAGGGAACCTGGCATGGGTGGGTCTTTGATCAATTTAGATCAGTCAAAAGCTTTCGATAGGGTCGACCATCGTTAACTGGCAGCAGTCCTAAAAGCAGTTGGCTTTGGGCCTGTCTTCAGAGGCTGGATTGCTGCCATGCACAGCGACATCTGCTCTGTGGTGAGAGTGAACGGTCGCCTTTCAGAACCGTTCAACATCATGCGCTCGATCCGCCAGGGATGTCCTCTCTCGTCCTTGTTGTACGTATTGACTCTTGAGCCATTACTGCACAAACTGGAGACATTGAGGGGGATCCCACGTGAACTAGGATGCGGAAGAACAGTGTCAGCTTATGCAGACGACATCACCGTAGTGGTGTCGAACACCAAACACATCGAGACAATCGGCACCACACTAAGAGAATATGAGGTAGTGACAGGAGCAATGATCAACCAGGAAAAATCAGTAGGCTTGCAACTCAGCACCTGGAGAGGCAGGTCTGTGGTGCCCAACAGCGTCGTCGGGCGCTGGACAGATGGACCAGTTAAATTGCTAGGGGTCTGGTTCGGTCAGGACCTCCAGACGGACAAAAACTGGGAGGCGGTCACGATAAGGTGTTTTCTCTCACCCAGAAGTGGGCCGAGAGGAAGCTATCCCTGAAAGGTCGAGCGGAGGTGGCGAATGCGTACATTGCGTCCGTCATCTACTACCGCCTGACCGTCATGCCTTGTCCTAAGCCTCGCCTGACTGCACTGGAGCGTTTGCTCTTTCGCTTTTTGTGGAAGGGACATGCTCCGATGGTCAGGCGGTCCATCTGCTGTCAACACCCGCTACACGGAGGGCTGGGCATGCCGTGGCTGATGATGCGCAGACATGCGCTCAGGCTACGGTATCTCCACCTCTTCCTCAACGGTGATCAGGTGAAATCGTCCTTTGCTAGACACATGTTTCTCCAGCTTGTCTCCTTGGCGGAGCTGCAGTCCTGGGTCGAGCGAAAACCGAGAGGAAGCGCTTGGAGACTAGACTGTCTTCAGGAGCTTACAGCCCTCGACCAGTCGAGTAATACAATCGCTGGAAACTCCACCTTGGCGTTCTATAGAGGATTAGTGGAGGGGAAGAGCGATGACGTACATGGAGAAACTCTAGGCATCAACGAAAATCAACTAGCCAATCTCTTCGGAAGAACTTTCGGGTCAGGGCCTATGGACAACTTCCAGAAATCCCTGGCCTGGCAGTGCTACCGAGGAGCTTTGCCAGTTCGGGATAAACTCTACAGGCATGGAGGTGCCGTCAGCCGGGCATGTCTGAAATGCGCGCAGGGCGACAAAACCGTCCTGCACGCACTCGTCCAGTGTCCGAGCATTGCTGACTTGTGGGTTTATGTTGAACACCTGCTGTCACGTGTAGGACGGATCCAGCTATCAGCTGAGTCCATCGTGAGGATTGCCCCGCCCTCTTCCTTTAGCCGGGAAGGGCAGGCAATTTTTATCTGTCTGGTGGGGATGGCGAAAGAGATAGTATGGTGGACACGTTTGAAAGAGCTGAAGACGAGCACTTACCTCTTCGGTGATGCCACATTTATTAAGCTTCCCTACAGACTTTTGACAATGAAACCAAGATCGTGTGTGTGAAAAATTTGACTATATGTTTGTCGGACCTGACCATATCTTTGTGGACAGTTTGTTTGGTGCTGGAGAAAGAGAATTAAACAAGATTAACTTTTTCAAATTTCATTTGAAAAGGAAAATCAGGGTAGAAAGGGAAATGCTCTCTTCCCAGCATTTTGTTGAAAGATGGGTGAGAGAAGCAAGTATGGCCCGAGTGAATGGGCCTACTCTGAGTATGTGTCTGTAAATTAAAGGTGGAAAACTGGGAGAGGGCACTTGCCCTGGTGGTCAGGGTCACTGTGGCCTTTTAATGGGCTTTCTCCACAAATGTCCCTCGGAAGTCTCCCCCCACTATTGGGGAATTTTTCATTGTTATTTTTTTGTTACATCCTCTGTTTTTGTTTTTTTTTACACGCAGAAATGCCCATTTGTACCGTCCTGTATTGTCCTGTACTGTCCTTAATTTCTACTTTATGTAAACCCTTGTGGTTAATAAAGAATGAATTATTATTATTATTATTATTATTATTATAATTATTATTATATAATGATTTCTTTATTGGCTACAAGGGCTGACATCAAGAAAAGGACGGTATATATAACAAATTCTAAACGCATATATAACAATAAGAAACATATATTAATCATATTTGTATAGCAGGATTAGTTAGGGACATCATGATATAACTATTAGAGCAGAAAATACTGGAACAATCTGGTAAGATATATATAATATGTCTACCTAGGAATAATTGTTCCTTACAAAAGACATGAATAATACACTCTACACATATATTATACAGTCATGTATATATACACATACATATACATATGCACATATACACATATACACATTTTTACACATTCCTACACATATACACATATATACATACATACTCACATATAACACATTCATACACATATATGCATATACACATATATACATATTGCACATTCATACATACATACACATTTACACATATACATATAACACATTCATACACATGCACATATGATACATTCATACACATATATACATATTCATATTCACAAATATATTCATATAAACATACAACACATTCATACACATACACACATATACATACATACATACATATACACTTGCCTCCTCCCACACACACATATCACACATATACACATTACACAAAAATGCTCTCTCTCTGTCTCACTCCCACACATATACTCACACACACACACTCACCACACTCACACATACACATCTATATCAATATATATAGGTATAATCACCAAAAGATAGACAGTACAAATTATGGAGGGAAAATAACTATAAAATCTTTTCAGTTTAGTAACTGTAGTAGTAGTGGTGGTAGTAGTTTTGGTGGTGGTTGTGGTAGTACTGCTAGTGATGATAATAGTGGTGGTGGTAGTTGTAATGGTGGTGGTAGTGGTAGTAGTGGTGGTGGTGGTTGTGGAAGTACTGCTAGTGGTGGTAGTAGTGGTGGTGGTATTTGTAATGGTGATGACATTGGTAGTAGTGGTGGTGGTAGTAGTATGGTGGTGGAGGTGGTGGTGATGGTAGTAGTAGTTGAAGTAGTGGTGCTGGTGGTAGTGATAGTGGTTGTGGTGGTAGTGGTGGTGGTAGTAGTAGTTGTGGTGGTAGTAGAGATGGTGGTAGTAGTTATAGTGGTAGTTGTGGTAGTAATGGTGGTGGTGGTGGTGATGGTGGTGGTAGTGGTGCTGGTGGTAGTGGTAGTGATAGTGGTGGTAGTAGTGGTGGTGGTAGTATTTGTGGTGGTGATGAAATAGAGCAGAAAGACAGTAGTAAGGTTAGTCACAACAATAGTAAACTATAGAATTTGATTTCAAGTCTTAATTTGTGGGTGTGAGGGTTGTTTGTTGAAATAGGGACAATTTGATGTTACTCTCACACATATACACACACATCCATCCATACATACATAGGCCAGAAATACAAACCTAACCCACAATTTCTTTGTGGATGATCTGAAACTCTATGCCAAGAACATGGATGGGATGAAGAAAAATCTTGACCTGGTCACACCATTCTCAAAGGATATAGGAATGGAGTTTGGCCAAGATAAATGCTCATATATGACTGTAAAGCAGGGAAAAACAACAACCCAATCTAGCAACATTGTCATCAATGGCCTAACTGTTTCACCGATATCTGATGAGGACTGCTACAGATACCTGGGGATAGATGAGAACATATCCTATAATGGTATCTGTAATAAGGAATGCGTAACCAGGGAATACTACACTCGATTAAGAAAAATATGGTCATCGGAACTCTTTGTACACAATAAAACAGTGGCTCACAATATGTTTGCTGTACCGGTCCTAACACCAATGTTTGGAATACTCAATTGGATGATAGACGAAATCTGAGCAATTGATGTTAGAACTCGAAAAATACTAATCAACACTGGAAACTTCCACATCAACAGTGGCATAGACCGCCTTTACTTGAAATGTAAGCAGGGAGGCAGAGGCCTAACATCAGTCCAGACAGCATTTTATCTCTCCGACAACATCTACGAACCTCGAAGCGTAGGAGCCCGTCTCTCGAGCAAGTCCATCTGCATGAAACAAATAAGATCATGAGAGTTGGGAAGGAACTCCTCGAAAGATATTCCCTGCGTGATAATCAAAAACTCACACCCAGGGAAGTCGCTCAGCAGTATCGCAGTGAATCCATTGATGAAAAACTGCATGCTTATCAGCAAAAAATCATGCATGGATATATTGCCAGGAAGCTCCAGATTGAGAGTAATATAGATAAGGAAAGTAGTCTATCTTGGACCAACAACCGCTATATTGGTTCCCACTTTGAAAGATATGCTTTTGCAATCCAAGAAGAGGAAATCAACACGAAATACCTGATTCACAAAATAGATAGGGATGCAGGCAAAACACCTAGATGTGATAACAAGTGCAGACTCTGCAGAACTAACATCAAGGATATCATCCATGTCATCAGCAGCTGTCCAAGGATGTCATCGCGGTACTATCTACCTATGTAGTTGCCAAAACACTGTACAATGCAATCCGTAGAAAAGATAGCCTCGATAATAAACACATTAAAAGCTACAGCAATGTAGAGGACATACATATACATAATATGAAAGAGTACTGGTGGAATGTCCCAGTAAAAACCCCAATAAAATGCAGGCATAACAGACCAGATATAATGATATGGGACAGGGAAAAGAAGGCATGTGCAGTAGTGGAAATTAGCTGCCCAGCAAAGATTAGTGAAAAGGAGAATATTTATGCAGAACTAATGAGAAATCTGCAGATACTCCACCCTGATTCTACCTTCAGATTTATGCCTATGATTATTGGGGCACTAGGATATATAGATGCCTCAATACAAATCTTGAGAAGCTGGGCTTCACAGGAACAGAAAGAACACAACTAATTAGGAAATTACAAGTACAATCCATTAATGGAACAGTAAAAATATGTAAAACATTCCAAAAATTATGCATCTAAGAACTGCATATACACATGTATAGATACAAAGCATATACACATGCACACATACAAAACATACACATCCACACATACAATAACATCCATACTTATGCATGCAGACATAATCTACTTAGTTGATGTTGTGTAAATTCCAATGAGAGAATCTTGTATCTATGTTAGAAACCCACTCTCTCCTTATTGGCAAAAATTTGTGAAATTATAAAACCAGAAGAACATACATACATATATAGTAACACTGAAGCAGCATCTTCAACAGAAAGAAAAGGTCAGAAACCATCTTTCCCAGGTTTATGAGCATGAAGGAAATAATATCATTAGGATAGCCATTAGGGACATGGAATAAGGCCTGATATAAATCTCTCTCCCAGGAACATTGGAAGATCCTCTTCAATGTTCGAACAAGATAAAAAAAATGGAGCGATTTACAGAGAAAGTTGTGCATGGCTACCTGAGAGGAAAACACAGACTGTAGAGGGGATAAATCATTCAAAAAGCCTAGCATGGACTTCCGACAAATTTATAACATCTCACCTTGAAGAATATCTCTATGCAATACAGAAACAAGAAATCCCTACCAAATAACTTCTACACAAAAGAGGAGGGCCATCAGTCGACAATAAATGTAGGCTATGTAAAACAAAGATCGAAGATGTTAGCAACATTGTTGCCAACTGTGAAAGAATGTTGTTTCGTTACTACCTCGCTATGAGACACGATGTGATAGCTAGAACCATCTGGAATGCAATTAGGAAAACAAAATTAAAAACAAATGAGGAGGAATATGTTGAGACAGATGGCACTAAGGAATACTGGTGGAATCTGAAAATAAAAACAGCCACCAAATTAAAGCACAACCGGCCTGATATTGTTGTTTGGGACCACACATTGAAAACGTGCTTGATGTCAACATTGTAAAAAAGATACAGGAAAAGGAGGACATCTATGAACCATTGATAAGGGGTTTGCAGATCCAGTGTCCAAGATACACCTTCAGCTTCATACCCATCATTATTGGAACTACATGTTATATACCAACTAACTTGGATTTGAAGAGAAAGAATGCAGCTCCCTAATTCATAGACTACAAATGGCTGCAATAGCTGGCACCTTCAAAATTTGCAAAACATTCTTGCGATTCAAGGGATGACAATTTCTTTTCTTTTACAACCTTGCCACCAGGAAGGTGGCCAGTCAAAAATGTACTTGAAATTAAGAGAAAGAGAAACATATACACACACATGCATATACAAACATACACACACACACATACATACAAACATACATACACATATATACACACACTCACACATAAATACGCATACACACATAAGCATCTGAGTAGTTGTGTGACTTTAATAATATTCATACTTGTTCATTTTAGAGAAACAAGCATTATTAGTATAACCTCATGAATGTATGTGTTGGTGTAAGTGAATGTATGTGTTGGTGTAAGTGAATGTATGTGTTGGTGTAAGTGGATGTATGTGTTGGTGTAAGTGAATGTATGTGTTGGTGTAAGTGAATGTATGTGTTGGTGTAAGTGGATGTATGTGTTGGTGTAAGTGAATGTATGTGTTGGTGTAAGTGAATGTATGTGTTGGTGTAAGTGGATGTATGTGTTGGTGTAAGTGAATGTATGTGTTGGTGTAAGTGAATGTATGTGTTGGTGTAAGTGAATGTATGTGTAGGTGTAAGTGGATGTATGTGTTGGTGTAAGTGGATGTATGTGTTGGTGTAAGTGAATGTATGTGTTGGTGTAAGTGAATGTATGTGTAGGTGTAAGTGGATGTATGTGTTGGTGTAAGTGAATGTATGTGTTGGCGTAAGTGAATGTATGTGTAGGTGTAAGTGGATGTATGTGTTGGTGTAAGTGAATGTATGTGTTGGTGTAAGTGGATGTATGTGTTGGTGTAAGTGAATGTATGTGTAGGTGTAAGTGGATGTATGTGTTGGTGTAAGTGAATGTATGTGTAGGTGTAAGTGGATGTATGTGTTGGTGTAAGTGAATGTATGTGTTGGTGTAAGTGAATGTATGTGTAGGTGTAAGTGGATGTATGTGTTGGTGTAAGTGGATGTATGTGTTGGTGTAAGTGGATGTATGTGTTGGTGTAAGTGAATGTATGTGTTGGTGTAAGTGAATGTATGTGTTGGTGTAAGTGAATGTATGTGTTGGTGTAAGTGAATGTATGTGTTGGTGTAAGTGAATGTATGTGTTGGTGTAAGTGAATGTATGTGTAGGTGTAAGTGGATGTATGTGTTGGTGTAAGTGAATGTATGTGTTGGTGTAAGTGGATGTATGTGTTGGTGTAAGTGAATGTATGTGTTGGTGTAAGTGAATGTATGTGTTGGTGTAAGTGAATGTATGTGTTGGTGTAAGTGAATGTATGTGTTGGTGTAAGTGAATGTATGTGTAGGTGTAAGTGAGAATGAATGATAAATTCTTCATTTGCGAAGATCAGTGGGAAGAATTGTTGTCCTGTTCCATGCTGTGGCACACCTTGAGGTGGCTGTAGAGGCCAATCCTGGACCTGCAAGCTCTGGTACAGTTGGGGCAAGTGTGTATTTGGTCAGTTGAAGTTTGTCTTCAGCTGCTGCCTTCCTGTCCTCTTCAAAGCTGGCTGCAGCTGTTTTGATGGTCGCTCTCCATTTCTCTCTGTCTTCTGCCAGATGTTCCTATTCCTTGTAATCAATATTACCTTGGACCAGCTAGCACTTGAGTTGGTCCTTGAAGCATTTTCAGGGGAGGCATGGGGGCTTGGTTTCACTTGCCTTGGCATAGTTCACCATAGAAAATTGCCTTTGGCATCCTAGAGTCATTCACGTGTGAGACATGACCTGCCCAACAGAGCAGTCTCAGCATCAGCATGCTCGCAAGGTGTAAGTGTAACTTTTATAAGTTTAGTAGGAATGGGGTTAGTGTGTGTGTGTAAAGTGGTTGCTGTTAAGAAGGGTATCCAGCCATAGAAAGTTTGCCAAACAAAGGGTTGGGAAGACAACCTCTCCTCTGCATTCAATAGAACATATGACTGTACATAAGCAGGTTGCAGACCCTTCAACCTGTCTGGAAGATCAGTAACCCCACTTCAGTACTGACTTGGTCTATGTTGTAGACCCATCCAACTCTTGCTAGCAGAGAAAGTAGACATTAAATGATGATATGCATATATATAGTTCTGTAGAAGCTATTTCTATATTAAATATTGTATATATCTATATAGATATATATAATCATAGTCGTCATCATCTTCATCATCAGCATCATTTTACATCCGCTTTTCCCTGCTTGCAAGGGTGGGACATATAATTAAATATTGATTAGTCACTAATACTTAAATATCTCAATGAATGGATAAAATATATAGATAAAATATCAATCAGAGAAGCAATGTTACATATTAAAATTGAATGAAAAATTCTATTTATTGGTCTTTTCCAATCATTACATCTTCCACAAAGGTAGGAAGATCAATATATAAATTAAATTGACTAAATTTTGGGGGGTTTGTCCTATAAATAGATGTTTTATTTTAATTTTAATATGTAATATATATATATATCTTGGCATTAAGAAGAGCATACAGTTATAGAAGCTAAGCCAAAATCAGTTCTCTATGAGCAAAACATGGTCACCTAACCTGTCTCACAACAGGACAACAAGCACCTGAAGTATGGTTGCAAATTTGATACCACTTTATTCTGGAAGTATAGTTAAATTTGGACCTTCAAACCTTAGGTAGCACCTTTGTTCCATGTATGAACATAAATAAATAATATCACCTTGATCACCTTGACTGACCAGTCTGTCGGGCGCCATTCGGCGCCACTGGTCACAGCACATGCTGTTTTAGCCATACGATGATGCCATCCCACTGGCTGGTAGGCAGGCTGTAAGTCTAAAGTCTGTCTTAAGCCAGAAGGCTCATTTGGCCGGTGCTTATCCTGGTTTCATGGCGTGAAGTGACTGAGAGTACAAGACTTTCCCCTGAACAGGACGCCAGTCCATCACAGGGTTAAACCTCCAGCTATTGCTGGTACTCATTTTCAGCTGAGTAAACTGGAGCAACGTGAAATAAAGTTTCTTGCTCAAGGAAATAACACATCATCCGGTCCGAGAATTGAACTCACAACCTTTCGATTGCAAGCCTATTGCTCTAACCACTAAGCCATGCACCTTCATAAATAAATAATATAATTGTTTCTACTTTAGGCACAAGGCCAGCAATTACCCAGTGCATTACTGGTACTTTATTTTATCGACCCCGTGAGGATGAAAGGCAAAGTAAACCTCGGCGGGATTTGAACTCAGACCGTAAAGGGACGTAACTATGCTGTAAAACATGGCGTCCGACTCTCTACCGATACTGCCAATCCACCAATGCTATATATATATATGACAACTATCCCAAGTATCAAGTACTCACCAGAGTACTTGATACTTGGGATAGTTTTCACATATATGTGCACTGGAATGACCTGTATCAACCATAAAATACCAAAACCATAGTGATTTCAAGAGGTTGACTGAGGAGATGGGACTGTCCGTCTTTCCGTTGTTTTTATTCCATTGTCTTTGTCCTGTGTGCTCCCTATTTTTAATATATATATGTATATATATATAAATAATATAATGCTATATATATATATATATAGCATTATATTATTTTTATATATATATATATACATATATATTTCCTGTTTTAACGACATATACATATATATATTAAAAATAGGGAGCACACAGGACAAAGACAATGGAATAAAAACAACGGAAAGATGGACAGTCCCATCTCGTCAGTCAACCTCTTGAAATCACTATGGTTTTGGTAAATTATGGTTGATACAGGTCATTCCAGTGCACATTGCGAATATATATATGTGTGTGTTTAAGTCAATTAAGTCATTGTATGTGTTCCAAGTTGTAGGCCACAATTTTGCACCTAAATGGTTGAAAACTTGCATAGGAACACATCCTCTGTATAAGATGTCATAGGGTATATGGATTTCCTAATAACTGAAATATATTGATAATGAAGAAGTTTTACTTACTATAGAAAGAAATTACTTTTGTAATTAAGGAAAAATAGTGAGAGTAAACTTGTATGTGGTACAGGTAGGAATAACAATTATGACCAATCATAGTCTATATATGTATTCACTGCATTTCTATATAAATGGTCTCAGAACTAGAGGGGGGGGGTGACCAATCATATTGAATATGTGTATTCACTTCATTGCTAAATATGTAGTAACACATCTAGAGGAGATGTGTGACCAACCATATTGCGTGTATATATTCATTGCCTTTTTGAATGTGGTAACAAAGCTAGATGGTGTGAGGGAAAGGGTTAGTCTGTCCTGGGCAGTACTTTTTAGTATTGTATATTGTGTAATGTTTCTCTTGAGGGCTGGGAGGTGAAATTTAAGGTCTGCCCCAGGCTACATAAACTGCAAATATATTGTCTGTATAAGTTTAATTATTGTCAAATTAGGTTCTAAGTAGAGGATTATATTATAGTTCATGACTGTGTATTTCTACCATTTTTTTTATTTGAGCTACTTTAAAATTTTAATTTTTAGAGGTAAGAATCAGAATTCTATTGGATATGATATCTAATTCTCTACTAATCCTAACCTACAATCTATTCATATATTATATGTGTATGTATGGTGCGTATGTGTATAAGCGTGTATGGTGTGAGTGTGGTATGTGTGAGGGGTGTCTGTGATGTGTGTGTGGGGTGTGTATAGTGTGTGTGTGTGGGGGGGGGTCGCTGTGTGTGTCTGTGTATGGTGTGTGTGAGTGCATGGTGTGTTTGTGTAGGGGAGCTGTCTGTCTGTCTGTGTGTGTGTGAGTGTGTGTGGTCTGTGTGAGTGAGAGAGAGTGTGTATATGGTGTGTGTGTGAACAACAGGTATGTGTGTGGGGGGATGTCTGTGTGTGTATGTGTGTGAATCAGTATATGGAGTGTGTGTATGAACAACAGGTGTGATGTGGGGGAGGGTACTGGAAGCGAATGTTCTACATAAGGTGTATACATATAAATAAAGTCATGCTGACTGAATATGTTGAATGTAAAAAAAAACAGAAATTCACAATTTGTCATCACAATTTCAACCGTAAATTCCCTTTAAAAGGTGTGAATGAAACAAGACAAAGAAGTTTTTGGAACATTTAGTATAATGCAATGAGGGTAAACTAGTGTATAAGACAACTTGGTGAAAACTATAGACATGTTTTAATCTTAATATATATGTAATATTACTTCTACACAGTATATTTACTTAGTATGCTGGTTTAAACTAGAATAGCCAAATATAGATGTGAGAAAAAGCATCCAGTCCACACTGTAAGGTGGTCATGTTGGTGACACAACAAAAAGTGCCTAGTTTGCCTTGTAAGGTGGTCATGCTGGTGACACAGCAAAACGTACCTAGTCCACACTGTAAAGTGGTCATGCTGGTGACAACAGAAAGCACCCTGTCCACAATGTAAAGTGGTCGTTTTGGTGCCATAATAAAAAACACCCAATCCACACTGTAAAGTGGTCATGTTGGTGACAACAGAAAGCACTCTGTCCACACTGTAAGGTGGTTATGCTGGTGACACAACAAAAAGCACCCATTCATCACTGTAAGGTGGTCATGCTGGTGACACAACAAAAAGCACCCATTCATCACTGTAAGGTGGTCATGCTGGTGACATTAGAAAACACCCTGTGCACACTGTAAGTTTGTTATGCTGGTGTCACCACAAAAAGCACCCAGTCCACACTGTAACATGCTTGGTGTTAGGAATGGCATCCAGCTGTAGATACCAAGCCAAAATACAGATTAATATGAGCAAAATATGGTCTCTGGACCTGACTTGTCACATAACATGACAACACATTGAACCCATGCTAGCCTGGAAAATGGATGTTAACCAATGATGATGATGATGATGAAAATAGCTAGAATAAGGACAGCATGGAAGAAGTTTAGGGAACTACTACCCCTGCTCACCAAAAAAGGTTTCCTCTTGCGAATGAAAAGTCAGCTATATGATACCTGTGTGTGAAGTGATACCTGCCATGATACCTGCCATGCTGCATGGTAGTGAGACATGGACAGTGAACACAGAGGACATGGGAAGGCTGGAAAGAAATAAGGCAAGCATGCTTTGATGGATGTGCAATATTAATGTATGAGAATAACAAAGCATAGATGAACTGAGGGAGAAAGTGGGTATAAGAGGAATCAGATGTAGCATGTAGGAAAGGAGACTGCATTGGTATGGACATGTGATTGCTGGGTGAAGAAATGCCAAATAATCCCAGTGGATGGAAGCCACAATAGAGGAAGATCAAGGAAGGTCTGGGCAGAGGTGATGAGAGCTGATCTCAGATCACTAAAGCTCACAGAGGAGGTGACAAATGAACATGACAAGTAGAGAGATACTGCACCGAGAAGGACCTGTCTAACCCATGGGAGTATGGAACAACAGATGTAAAATGGTAATGGTGATGATGATATGATGATGATGATGATGATAATGATGACGAAGATGAAACGATCATGATGAAAGGTGAAAGTGTAGTAATGTATATGTAACATCAGCAGTAATAATTTTTTGAATATGAAAGTATTTCTAGCTTTACTCTAATACACTTCTAAATGAGACTCAGTAGAGAAAGCTTGCCTTTCTAACAATTAAAAGATTACAATGTTTTCATTATTAAATCCCAGAGCATCAGATACTATGCTTTGCAACATAGAGTTATGGCCCTGAGTTCAAATCCTGCCGAGGTTAGCTTTGTCTTTCCTCCTTAGAGGATCGATAAAATAAAGCACCAGCAACGCAAACATTTCTGGCCTTGTGCCTAAAGTAGAAATCATTATTAGATCCCATAAGATTCACTACAGTTAGAGTTCCATGTATTCTCTCCTTGTCAGATTGTTTTATAGAAAAGCTAAAATTATATTCTAAAGCACAATTAATTAATTTACAGTCTCTATGATGTTTTACTAATTGACAAACCTTCACCACCAGATCTCTTATTTGATGTAATTAAATGATAATATATAAACAGTTTCCAGGGGTATGTTACTTGATTTTCTCAACTGTGATTTATAGTGATCAACTATTTTTATGGTCATTCGAGTTGGGACACACACATCTCAAAATTTTTCCAATGTTTAAATCAACTACTTTGTTCACATATCATCATCATCATCAACATTTTACGTCCGCTTTTCCCTGCTTGCAAGGGTGGGACGGGAACTGATTCTGGCTTGATTTCTACTGCTGGATGCCCTTCCTAACACCAACCTCATTTACAGTGAGTGCTGGGTGCTTTTTTCCGTGGCGCCTACACATCCACTTTACAGTGTGGGCTGGGTGTTTTTAGCCGTGGCACCTCCACGACCACTTTGCAGTGGAATGATAGGGAACCCATCATCTCATTTCTACAGCTGAGTAAACTGGAGCAATGTGAAATAAAGTGTCTTGCTCAAGGAAACAACACATCACCCGGTCTGAGAATTGAACTCACAACCTTTCGATTGCAAGGCCAATGCTCTCGACCCCGTAAGGATGAAAGGCAAAGTTAACCTCGGCGGGATTTGAACTCAGAATGGCAAGGGCCGTAACTCTATGCGTCAAAGCATGGCGTCCGACCCTCTACCGATACTGCCAATCCATAATATAATGAGTGGGAACAAGGTGTCAAAGTATCATCAATAAGTGTGATGCATGTTTTGCAATTGATCAGCTCAAGGTATGATCTGTATCGATCAGGCCTGACTCTGGAATCAAATATATATACACACACACATGTACATATATATATATATATATATATATATATATATATATAAATCAGGATGGATTCAGTTTGAAACTGGTTAGACCATTACTCACCAAAGTACTCAATATTTGGGGGAGTAGAGTATGACTATACTAGCTGTTGAAACAGCAAGAGCTTAGCCGTTGGGGTCCTGACTCTTCGTAATATATATATATATAGTATTAAATAGATTGAAGACCATATGCAATTGATTTAAGTTTATTTTTATCTTCCACTTACACATTTCGCCAAGGTCTACAGCTAGATAGTTTTCATCCTACCAATTCCGATAGTCAGACAGCATAAAAAAACTTTAAAACAATTCACACAACTTGAAAAACTTAAATATTAAAAAACTTCCCAAAAATATTTTGTGCCGAAATATGTATCAGAGAGAGAAAAATAAACCTAAACACACTGCATATGGACTTTGATCTGTTTAATACACTATAATGCTCCAGCTTGTGCCATTTATACATGTTGTTGAGCACTTCATTTTATCTGCATCACAGCCAACCTTCTAAAATTGTGGTTTGCACATGCCTGGTTGGTTAGCCCCATATATATATATATATATATATATATATATATATATATATATATATATATATATATATATATGTGTGTGTGTGTGTGTATGTATGTATATATATATATATATAAATACATATAATCTGATGAGGACGTACTGTTGAAATAGCTCAGTACCTCTGAAATATGTATAATAAAATATATTTGATCACATGAATATCTATATTTATTAATATTTTGAAGTAATAAATATATATATATATATATATATAAATACATATATATATATATAGGAAAATGTTTAACCCCGATGGCCGAGCTGAAGCTGTTTCAACGGCTATTTCTGGACCAAATATATATATATGGACACCAAGGTAGTGGAGAAGAACCAGAGGGCAGTGAAAGGTGAGATCGCACAATGATCTGACCCAATACCTCAGCCCAACATGTCTCAATATGGCCAGAGATAGGAAATAGTGGAGGGGTTTCTCCAACAAAAGTGAGAAGGCCCTGGATTTTGGATATATATATCCAAAATGATGATGATTACATATCATCACCACCATTTAACGTCCATTTTCCACACTAGCATGAGTTAGACGAATTGTCCTGATGTGAGATAGGCCAGGTCATGTAACCATGTCTTTCTCATACAGAACTTATTTTGGCTTAGTTTCTACACTTGGATGCCCTTCCTAACACCAACTACATTTACAGTATGTACTGGGTGTTTTTTGTCATGGTACCAAAACTAACACTATACAGTGTGGACAGAAGGTTGGGTGGGAGAGGTGTATAGAGATTGGAGAGGTAGATCTAGGATGGGTGGGGGTCTTATGTGTTGAATGGTAGGTGTGCTAGGACATGGGGGTGAAGGGAGGGAGGGGAATATAGTTCCTAACATTGAACACTGGAGCAGCTGACATTATTCCTGATTCCATATAAGGACATACACACACACATATCTGTAACATATTTTGATGTGTTTATTGGTCAATTATACAAGTGTAAACCATATAATCCAGAGATGCCAAATTTGACACAGGCAGATAGAATTTAGGTCAGTCTGTTTGTGTGTCTATTTATTTGTCATCTATACTAACACAAGTTGTTTGATTGCTTGTGCTTGCGTAAAATGAAAAAAAAAATAGTATGAACAGAGCATTAAAGTGCATTGATGTGGCAAGTGGGGTTATTTGCAGTTGGGAACTTGCCAATAGGCAAATATCACATTTGGAACAATTTCAATATAGTCAAAAGTTTATATTTATATTAGTATGGTTTATTTCATTCTAGTACAGATTATTTTAAACTGTCTGCAGCAGTTAATCTTCTTATTGATTTATGTCCTAGGAACACTGCATCCTTCAAAACTTTCATCCTTCCCAAAATTTGCCAACACTATACTTGATATTCCCTCTCCAGACACATGCACGTATGTATGTGTGTGTCTGAATATATTATGACTCAAACACTGTTCACTTTCCTGATATTTATACATTATTCTATGTACTATACATACACCTTTGATGAGTTGTAGTGCACCTGAACACTGTACACAATAATTTTAATTATTATTATTTAACTCTCCAAGCATCCATAGCCCCACAATCACACAAATGTTTTCCCCTCTTCCATAGGATTGCCTGATAATTACATACTACCCCATTTAGCCTATACTAATAAGAAAAAGTGGAAGCGTGTGGCCTAATGGTAAGGGTATTGGACTTACAAGCATAACATTGTGGGTTCGATTCCTGGACTGGGTTGTGTATAGTGTTCTTGAACAAAACATTTCATTTCACGTTGCTCCAGTATACTCAGCGGAAAATGAGTACCAACAATAGTTGAAGGTTTAATCCTGTGATGGACTGGCGTCTTGTCTGGGGAGGAGTCTTGTACTGTCAGTCACTAGTTGAGCCACTGGATTTGAGACAGACTTTAGACTTTTTAGAATATAGAAAAACTGATGTTAAACTGCAGTTGTTGATGATGATAATGAAGACAATGATACAATAGTATTTTTTCACCTCATTAAAAAGTAAAATAAGCAAAGGAAAATAACTTAAATGATGATGATGATGATGAGCTAATAGCATGAATTTAAATATGTTAAAGGATGATGTATTAAATGATGTATGCAAAAAATTCTCATTTGACCTGCTAAAAATAGCAGCTAAATATCCTTCAAACTACACTCTATGTTCTTGAGAAAAAAAGGACACATTGAATAATGCTGTCCTATGTTCCTTGTACATAGATAATTGATGGCAGGAGTGCCTTTGATGATAGACGAGAGTCGACTGAACAGTTCGTAAACTGACCAAGATACTCTCATGGAATGACCAAATGAGGTTTATTTTTCAACATAGTCCCTGGAAAGAAAAAATGCAGTTATTAATAAGGAAAGTTGAAATGAATGCATGAGAGATTTCACAGCCCTAGCATCACTCCTTCATAGGCTGACCAAGATACTCTCATGGAAGGACCAAATGAAGTTTATTTTTCAATGTAGTCCATGGAAAGAAACAATAAGAAGAGTTGAAATTAATGCATGCGAGATTTCACAGCTCTAGCCTCATTCCTTCATAGTCAGCCTGTGAAGGAATGAGGCTTTGATCATACACCTACTCAATCAGGGCTGACGTGGGGGTTAAACAACTGTCTCCATGCTGATGCTACCCCCCTACCACACGATGAAACCAAACACCTCTCCCTATCTATGACCCCTCCCCCTCCCTCTTCGTTAACCACTCCTCCCATTCATACGGAAGAATTATTCTTTCACCTCCACCCGCTACACATCTATCACTACGGTCAATAAACCTGCTTTCTTGGACATTACTATAGAAATATTAACTCACGTATGTGTATACATAAGAGGATATTGTACAGTGAGTGGAAATATTTTTACACCCGGCTCTCTTTCTTTCACTCTTGTCACACAATTATCTCTTTCTCTCAACTTGCGTAATTTTCACTGCATAGCTTTCTTTTTCTCTTCTTTCCTGTCTTCTTCCGTTTACTTTCTCTCTTTCTTCCTACACACACATATATATATAATATATATATATTATTATTATATTATATTATTTACGTCCATATACGGAACAAAAGCGCTACCCAAGGTTTCAAGGTTCAAATTTGACCATACCCCCAGAAAACAAAAGGTATGGTCAAATTTGGACCTTGAAACCTTGGGTATGGACGTAAATAAATAATATATTTCTGCTCTCATCCCGTTTAAGCACTGTTTTCCTTTTTATATCTATGGATATTGATATACACACACACACATATATATTTATTTATTTATTTGAAATACGAATTTTTATATTTAATCAATTGTACATAAACATATTATGTCAACTATATTTTACAAAAAGAAGTTGTAAAATAATTGACAACTAATGAGGTACTTCAAATCATTTTATTAATGTGACTACACTCGTTTCAACTTCAATATTAGCACATTATATATATGTGTATAGCTCCCTTTACTGTCAGCTCCTGACAACACAAGAACTTATCCTCTTTTTTATCGAATTATATAACTTTTTGTGTTTTCTTTTACAAATCTCTACTTTCCTACGACTCTCGTTTTATTGTTGTTTAAACTCAGGTCAGCTGCGGTCGAACAGACTGACAATAAAAATCCTTTCAGCAGAGCCTATCCCATCCAATTATTATTATTTTCTTGTTTTTGTTGACGGCTGTCAAAGACTATATTATTTAATGTGTCATCTCCTTTTAAGACAGTGTCTAATTTGAAGGAGAACTGGCTGTTGTTTCTAACAAGTCAAATGACCACATAGAGTCTTCTCTTTTCGGTTCGGCGCTTTTTTTTCTTATCTCTCACTCGCCGTTTGTCTTTTACTGTGTCTATTCTTTCATACTCATAACCTAAGTTTTACTTAAAGCATTTCTCTTTAGACATGAGAGACGAGGAAAAGACGAATGTGTATGTATAGGCGCGTGATAGTATATCCTTATGAATGGAAGCATGTTGTTGGTTGTATACGTAATTATCTATAGTTCTGTGTGTATGTATGAGTGTGTGCCAAGTTTGGCGCTAATTACCATATATTTCACTATAATGTCCACCAATTTCCTGTCAGTTTACAATCGTGACCTGTGAGATTTCATTCTATGCCATTTTCCCTGGTGCGGTGCCGTTTTATTTCATGCAAATGCCCGTTCACACATAAACATACTGATAGACATATATACACACATACACGTAATAACATCAACTCAAACTATCATATATATATATATATGGAGTGTGCCAGCATACTCTGATCCATCGTATACAAAAGCCACATACACTCATACATCTAGATATTTACAGACATACATTTATATTATCACACGCATGCAAATACATATAGCTAAAGACAAATTAAACAAACATACCGTACTCACAAACCAATACGCAGTGAAAATAACTACTTCTTATTCTCATTCTTCCTCACACCTTTACCTTTTCTTTCTCGAGCCATCTACCTATATACCTCTCTAATTCTCACTCTCTATTTCTCTCTGATTCAAACCTTCTACTTCTATGTCTCTATTTATCTCTCTCTCGCTTTTATTACTAACTCTTTCCGCATCTTTGTCTGGAGACTCATTCAAGATAATCACTTAAAGTCAAGTCTTGTCATTAACATCAGCAGCCACTGACAGACATCTCTTAGTGAGGGGGTAGTTATTCTTACTTGACACACATATATATATATTACATATATATATATAGTGTGTGTCTGTATGTGCATACTTATATATACGTATCTATTGTATATACCTAAGTGTGTGTGTATATGTAATACTTCGGTCTCTCTTCCCTTCAGGTAAGACGTCAACACCGTATTATCTTTGGTTACGTATTTTTAACTTTATACTTGGGTATATACATAGTCACGCGCGCGTACACACAAATACATAAATATATATATATTTGTAAAAGCACGTTGTTTCTGTTTAAATGCACACATTTATATGTAATTAAATTAACGATGTATGTATGCACGCTTGTATACGCAATAAATGTGCTTCCACACAGACACACATACATTATACATATATAGTGATTGAAATAATATTCCGTAATTAATTGATAAAGTGGACATACATACATATATATATATATATATATATAGATATATAATATATATGTGTGTGTGTGTGTGTTTATATATGTATATATATATTTATGTACACACATATATATATATATATATACATATATATATATATATATATATATATACACTTATATATATATATATACACTTATATATATATATATATACACTTATATATATATATATATACACTTATATATATATATATATACACTTATATATATATATATATACACTTATATATATATATATATACACTTATATATATATATATATACACTTATATATATATATACACACATATATATATATATATACACACACATATATATACACACACATATATATATATATATACACACACATATATATATACACACACATATATATATACACACACATATATATATATACACACACATATATATATATACACATATATATATATATAGTATATATATATATATATATACACACACACACACACACACACAAATATATATACACGCACATATATATATATTTTATGTGTGTAACGGCATCTGTGTGTGTTAAAGAAAGGTATTCATATTGATATAATCGTAGTTTCTCTCATATTTTAATCAATTACACAATTGGTTTATCCTCTTATTTCATTGTACGAATACTTAACGTTTTTCACAAAAGTTTTCAGAACTTTCCAGTCGTTCACCTGTTGACATTTTATTTTTCAAATTTGTCGTTGGTGATTTGGTAGGTCACTCGATTATTTTAGCGAAAGTAAGCCTTTGTATAACAAAGCTATTGTGAAAGGCATTCCTACCGTAACTATCTCGTCTTTTGTCTATATGCAGGTAATCCAAGTCCTCAATATCCATCCAAGGAGTTGTTTTCTGTGAAAGCGATCTGTGTTTTGAGGGAGATTTGCTTGCTATTTATAGCGGGTTAGGTCGAGACAGACACGGAGAATGAGAGGAGGGGTGGCTTTAGAACATTCTGGGTGGACACACACTTTAATACACAATCATTCTATAATAGTTTCGATATAAATATATTACATAAAATATGAGGGTGCACCATTGAAAAGTAGGGAGAGAGAGGGGAGCAGTGCCATCCAATGCCCCCACCCCCTCCTTCTTTGAAGACAGACCCCGGGGTCGAGAAATCACGTCGATGTTTTCTTTGTTTGCTCCTAGGGTCACTGAGTGAACATTATTTATGTTGATAATATTAATGGAGTGGATGGTTTGGGGTTTGGTTTTTTTTTTTACATATTATTGGCATTGATGTTGTTTTTCAGCCCCCATCAACCCTGATTGAGCAGACTTATGATCAAAGGCATATTTTATTCCAGCCCTGACTTATACTATTTTAAGGGTATCTAGGACTACATTATCCAATGTGTCACTTTCCTCTCCCAATACGCCAAGCTGTGATTTGAGGAAGACTTGGTTATTTTGTCAGGTAGAGAGCTTTATAGTAATCATATACTGTTATTGTTTTCTTAGTGTCGTTTATTTAGCCTTAGCTCATATCTAATTGAACAAACATATTATTAAAGGCACTCCAGTCATGACCCTCCAACTGTTTTAACTGCCACTACAATATTCAATGTGTTCGTTCGAGGTTTTTTTTTTTACATGATACGTTGAGCTTTGAGGGTTGTTTCGTTGCTATTTCCAGCAGGTCAATCGTTCAGCTAGGTTGGAATAAGTGTTTATCGTATCTTATTCGAGAGTCGGGAGTAGATTCCATGATTTTTTTTTCCATGTTTCACATGATTTTTGTATACTATTTATATATATTCCCTCTGAAATTTGAAATTTGCTGAACTTTTTGCATGAAATTATTCTCAATATATCTATGAAATATATATTCCTGTCACTAATGTATGTTTGTATGCGTGTATTTGTGACGGGGTTTACAAACAAGCGATAGAGTACTCAATATATGCAGAGTTTATTCGGAAGAAGCTTATAACTCATTCCTTCGCTGCTAAGTTTTTCTCCATGCGATTCTTTAAAGGTGCCATATACATGCACAAACACACACATACATATGTACACATAGACAGTCACACGCATACATATATACACATACATACATTTACATATACTCATACACACACGCACATACATATACACACATACATATTCACATGAACGAAAAAATAAAATCAATATATGAATATATTGCGTTCAATATATATTATGTAACATTGTGAGGTCAGCTTGTCTGTGAATTGTATACATTGTTATCGGGTTCAATCAGCTGTCATCACAAATACGTGCTACCTTTTGTTACACTGAATGAACTTCTGCCTGTACTCCCGGGTCCTAAATAATAGAGGGTGGCGTTGGTATATGCAGGGTTGGGGTTGAAATAAACTCGTGGGGGGCGGTAATTTTTCTTGGTTGTCATCATCGATTTAAAAAAAACAACAGAATTAGTCGTTTAGTTTACATATTGAGACCCCAATCTATCCTATTTATTTTATAACGTATAAGATTCCTAGTAATGTACTTTTTCGTCATGTATAATGTTTTTTTTATTGTTTAAAGAAAATTGTCGCAGGAATGCTACCACTTAAAATAAAATTTCGCCGGTGATAGGTTAGCAAAATTTAATAAGCGCAGGGGAGATGTTCTCCGTTATTCGAGACCCAAGAGTGTGTGTATCTGTGTAGTTAATGTCTGGACCTACCTGTTCATGTACGGTTATTTGAAGTATGAAATGGAGCGGGAGATTTGATTTAAATCTTTTTTCTAGGACCCACGCACTTTCAGGTGTATCACATGTGTATGGGTGCTTGCGTGTGTGTGTGTGGGGGGGGGGGGCGTATGTATGTATAGGTGTGTGTGTGTGTGTGTGCTAGTGTATATGCTTGTAAGTATGTGTGTCTGTGTGTGACCCTATTGAGGTTATCGTGACCAGCTCTTTTCTCGTGCTGAACCTACAATTCCAGTTGTAACTTTTACGATGTATGTAATACTCAAAAGTAAACATACACATCGATTTCTATACACAATACGATTTCAAACTGACATAATATTTATTTTCATTTTTCTGTATATTAGATAGGAAAACAAATTACATACTAGATTATTATGATACTACAGGAATATACTTTTCATAAAGAAAATTTGCCATTTTTTATGGGCCTGCGGGGCTCATCTCGCATATCCCGAATATAAAGCCCTTCATTCCGACTATTGATTGAGCAGAACTAAAGTGAAAGCTGTGACCATTCTATCTTTTTCCTTGAAACAAGAACTACATTATTCAATGATAGGGTGCAATATGAGGAAGATTTGACTGCTATTTCTAGCAAGTAGGATATGCTGTAAAATATCCGCATCCCGTGTGTATATAAGTGTGTCTGAACGAAAATGGTAGATAATGTCTATTGTATATTTATGGTGTATAGAATTGTTTCTATTTTTGGCACAAGGCCAGCAATTTGAAACGAAAGGGCAAGTGTAGATTAAATCGACTTCAGTATGTTACTGGTGCTTTATTTTATCGACCACGTAAGGATGAAAGGTAAAGCTAACCTTGGCAGGATTTAAACTCATAATATAAAGGGCCGTAACTATATGCCGCAAAGCATGCCTGACTCTCTGCCTATACTACCGAACCACCACCCTTATATAACGGTTTCTGCTTTAGGCACAAGGTCAACAATTTTTAGGGTAGAGAAAAGTCGATTAAATCGATCCCAGTACGTTACAGGTGCTTTATTTTATCGACCCTGTAAGGATGAAAGGCAAAACTAACCTCGGCGGTATTTAAACTCAGAACGTAAAGAGTCGTAACTATATGCGGCAATCTGTGACGCTCCGCCAACCCTATGGTATATATAATAGAATAGTATAAACATTAACCATTTAACCGAAAATTAAATCTGGCATAACAAGTAGGATAGACAGAACAATGAGATGTATTTTCTCTAACTTAAATTAAAACCAGCTCTTAATCTTCTTGGTCTGCTTTTGTCTCTTTCGTACTGTTGTCTACCTGTAATGTAACAATTACGTACAGCTAGCTAGACGATGCATCATAGATCACATGCCACACCTGTCTTATTATTACAAAAATATGCCAGGGCGGTGGTTGACAGCATCGGTAGAACGTTGGATTATATGCAGTATTTAGCTACGAGTTTCTACATTATGAGTTCAAATCTCGTTGGGGGTCGACTTCGTCTTTAATTCTTTCGAGGTTGATAAAATAAAATACCTGTCAAGTACTGGGGTTGGTATAATCGGTTTTCCCCTTCCTCCAAAAATATGTGTAAACATGCATATACATAAAGCAACCTAGCAGGTATTAAGATTTCATCGAATCAAGTCTAACACTGAGATTCAGGTAGAATTCCTGCCTACAGATCTTATATTATGTTAATGCCTTTAAAGAAGATATATACACAGATCTCATTTTCCTATAACATGTATATGGTGGTGAAATTGCAAAAATCATAAGAGCATCAATCAAAATGCTTGTAGTATATAGTTGTAGTCCTTTACAATTGTGGTCTATAACATAAAGGACCAATCAAGTCAGTTAGGGCTGATTTGAAATCCCCTACATATAGAGTAAAGGTGGGCAAGCCCCTCACATCAGGAAACAACATATCGATGAAAGTATCTAAAACATATACAAATGTTATAAGACCATTTTCCCTGCTGAATCAGGGGTTCCACAGAGGGCTTATTATCATCATGGGTTCCTTTTAGAGGCAATTTCTTTGGCTGGGTGCCCTTCTTGATGCCACCCCTTTTAGTTATCCATATGTGATAAAAAAAAAAGAACAATTTAACCCTTAAGACCAACATTAATTTAATGTTAGTTTCATATCTATGATTTTGTAAAATTAATGATTCTTTATTTTTCACAGCACAGGTGCATTCCTACAGCTTCTTAAGCACAGGCAGTACAATCATGATCCAATCATGTCCATAAAGTTGACCACACCTCAGCACTCTCACCCACCATCCCTTCCCCTCATGTAGCACCACATCCTACAAAGCTTCCAAACCCTCCTCTGTGATTCTGTCACTTCATGTTTCTTTCCAACCTTACCCATCTCTGCCTTTAAGCATACACATCCCCCTCCTCCCCACCTAGGACTCCACCTGGCTCTCTTCTCTGCTCTTGTTCCTGCTGCCATACTTGTCCATTCCTTATCAACATCCTCATCACCAGTCTAAAACATCATTACTTTCACTTCCATCACTCTCTTCTTGGTACCTGCACCAAGTCATCTATGCCCTTCGGTCTTCACTCTGCAGGTTCACCTACATCGGACAAAAAGGTTGCCATCTGGAAGATTGATTTGCCGAGCATCTAAGGGACATATCACTTGGCAACAACACCTCTATTTAGTTCCCGTCACTTCTGTTCTCCCAATCATTCCACCCAACACCTTTCTGCTTCTGGCCTTGTCTCAACGGAGTGCTGAACACGTGTTTCTGGACCAAGCAAAAATTGCTATTTTCACTTTGAACCATTGTCCTGAAGAGTTTTAAATTTGCACATCAATTTCTCTCATTTTTGCATACATTTGCACTTAAGCATGCATGCATCCAACCATCACATTTGTTTGCACCACAACCACACATACACACAAACCCACTTACTCACACCACAACAGTACATAGACTACACACAAACATACTCCCTCACCATACAACTGCACACAGACTACACACAAACCTTTATATAATAATAATAATGAAATTATTGTGTAAAGTGCTCAGGTGCACTACAACTCGTCAAAGGTGTATGTATAGTACATAGAATAATACACAAATGTCAGGGAAGTACATGTGTGTATGTGTTAGCTGTAGTGTTGGCGGATCTCGGGAAGCATGGAGGCCTTAAAGGATGCAGTGTCTCGACAGCTAACAACTGATGCAGGTAGTTTGTTCCAAGCTTCAGCAACTCTGAGCGTGAAAAAATGTTTCCAAAAGTCATGGGAACTGTGCTGTTTTCTTACTTTGTGGGCATGTCCACGTGTGTTAGACACATGGAAATCAAAAAGGTACTCAGGGTTGTTGTTGGCAACATGGTTAACAATTTTGTGGGTGTTTACCAAGTCAGTTGCCAGGCGTCGGAGCTTCAATGTATCCATGCCCAGGGAAGCAAGGCGTTCAGAGTATGGTAGATGCCTGATGGAGGGTATTCGCTTGGTTGCACGTCTCTGAACAGTTTCCAGGCGGTCAATGTTCTGAGCAAGATAGGGGTTCCAGACTGGTGATGCAAATTCTAAGTGTGGTCGCACCATAGCCATGTACAGCCTTAAATAGATATCTGGAGAGCGGCTGACAAAGGTCTTGCTGAGTGATGCTAAGACACCCTCGGCCCTCTTGACAATTTTAGAGACGTGCCTCGTCCAACGCAAATCGCTGCTGACCGTAATGCCCAGGTCACGTTCACAAGAAGACTTCTTGATATTAGTGCTGTGGAGGGAGTATGTGGACACTGGGTTTTTACTCCCAAAATGAATGGTGGTGCACTTGTCCACAGCTAGCTTGAGTTGCCAGTCTGAGATCCATTGTTGCATTGTGTCCAGGTCAGACTGCAAGCAAGATCTATAGTGTTCAGGATCTGTCCTTTTTATCTCAAGGTACAGCTTGATGTCGTCTGCGTACTTTAGTAGTGTGGCATTCTTTAAGTTGGCATCTATGTCATTAATATATGCCACAAACAAAAGGGGGCCAAGAACAGATCCCTGTAGTACACCAGATGACATCTCATATGGTGAGGAATGCTGTCCCAGAACCGTGACTACCTCTCTTCGACTGAGAATGAAGGACTTCAACCAGTTAAAAAGATCATCCTTCACACCCATTGCAGAGAGTTTTGCCATAAGCCTTTTGTGTGGCACAGAATTGAAGGTTTTCGCAAAGTGAAGGTAAACAACATCCACCCATGAGCTGCCATCAGTGATCTGGGTGATGTCCTCAAGAAACTCTATAAGTTGATCACAGCAGCTGGAGTTGGGGATAAATCCAAATTGCGAGGGCTGGATAAGACTGTGAGAGCTCCAGAAGTTCCAAAGTGTTTCTCTGACACAGGATTCCATCAGTTTGGCGATGCAACTAGTAAGACTGACTGGACGATAGTTCACAGGTGACGTGCGGTCACCCTTTTTGAACAGAGGAATGACACTGGCAGTTTTTCACTGTTCTGGAGTAGTACTGTTGTTCAGTCAGAATTGGAAGAAGCGTGATAACTGGTGCAGAAGGAAGTACCCACCACGTTTAAGAAGCAGGTACGTAACACCATCAAGACCAGGAGAGGCATGGTTGTGTTTATTTTTTAGGTGACGTCGCAGCATTGCAGGTCGAAATTCCATGGTTGTAATAGAGTCCAGTGTCATAGGTGGTGGAGATGGTACACTCTGGTCTTCAATAGTGAAAATGCCTGCATAGCATTCAGCAATGAGCTCTGCGCATTCCTTGGGGTCGTCAGTAACCTGGCTTGTATGGGGATTGTGGGGATTGGAGAGTGAGGCCTCTGCTTTGAGTGAACATACTTCCAGAACACCTTACTGTCAGGGCTGGTTGTTATGCGCTGCTCAAATTGAAGCACTGCCTTTTTTGTCACCTGTTTGAGGTGGTTGGACGATCTATTTCGCCTCTTCCTATTAATGTCTGATTTGTGAAGTTTGTACTCACGTTCAGCATTGCGCCGTTCTTTTCTGGCAAGACGGACTGCAGCAGTCTCCCAAATTGCGCTTTTGGGATGTTTTTTCCGCTTACGTGACACTGATGCTGCACATGCTGTCCATATTGAGCTCAGGATGTTCTGGAGTACAGTGTTGACATCTCCAGAGTCGTAGAACTCAAGCCAGTTTGGCCGTTGCAACTCGGTGCAGTAACAGTTCCAGTCTGCTTTATTCCAGTCAAAGTGAGCAATTTGGAGATGGTTGTGGTTCTTGTTACTGCCCATGAGGGATAGATTGGCAATGATCATAGCATGATCAGAGTCACCTAAAGGTTCCTCAGCAGTAACACTAATGACCGTTTCAGGAGTAGTGGTGAAGAGTAGGTCCAAAGTGTTGTCACCTCTCGTTGGGGAGGTGACCAGCTGGGACCAACTCGAGTCCAGCACTAGCTCAAGGAAGTCATTTGCACTTGGTGGCCAACGAAAGGTTTTCCAGTCAATCTCAGGGTGATTGAAGTCTCCTGCAATGAAAACATAAGTGGCTGTCTTCCTGGCAGCAGCTCTGAGGATATCACAAAGTTGAGTGTCTTGATGGTAATTTGGGGGACGGTAAACGACTCCAAGTAGCAGTGTTGACATGGTCATACGTATATCGCAGAAAAAAACTTCCTGCTGTGATTGGTTCAAATCAGCACAAGGAATTGCCGACAGATTTGACCGAACGTAGACCATTACACCACCACCACCACCACGATTAATGCGGTCTTTACGAAACAGGTTGTAGCCAGTCATGCTGAAAACCCCATCACAGAGTAAGGGATGTACCCAAGTTTCCGTGACTGTAATGAAGTCAGGGTTGATACTTTTGACGTAGGAGTCAAAAAGATGAATCTTATTGCATAGACTACGTGCATTCAAGGACAACAATTTGTACCTTGATTCCAGTCTATGATTATGTGCAGGGGATGGGTTGGGTGGGTTGCTATAGTTTGAGATTAGACTAATAAGAAAACCTTTGATATTTGGCATGGTTTCTATGGCTGGATGTTCTTAATCCTAACCATGCAGGTGCATTTTACTGCAACACCAGCACTACCACAGAATGTACTGAGAGTAATATTCAATCAAGTACCCTTTTATATATCTATATATACCAATCCTAGTCTAGCCAACTTGCTTAATAAATATACTTCATTAAGGATATTTAATAAGATCAAACCAGGTTCATTACTTTCACCAAGTTCGTTTATAGACAAAGTCTACACCCACTGCATTGTCTTAAATTGTTCCAAGCGTTGTAGATTAACACAGGCTATGATAGTTCTCTCCCTTGCTTCTGTATCACCTTAATACTACTATTGCTGCATCAAATAGTTCACTGTCTATATGTGACTTCAAGCAGTTCACATCCTGACTTGTGTTGGGTTAAGTAAAGAGTAAAAAGAGAAAAATACTTAGATGCAAAAAACGTGCTTACACATTTGATTTTATAGTGACAAAAGGTTGTGCAACATAAGAGCCATTCTATAAATGTTTGAAACCATTAAGCTAACACCAAGCAAAAACAAAATAAGATTTCCAGAGAACATGTGCACTGCATATTTCAAGTAAGAGTATTCTTCTCTTTCTTTCATATGTATTTATATAAACATCTAAATACACATATCACATGTACAAATATATATACACAAACATACTGTTTATGTATATTATTGGATGGCCATTGACTCTCATGTGTTCCTCTATCCTTTAAGATGTCTTTCTCTTCATTACTTAATTGAGAGATCATAGTTCCAATACTATGAGTATGTGGTTAGAATATCTCGGGAAAGAATCGCTGGACAGATTTTACGGGCAAAACCAACTGGCAGGAGACCTAGGGGTAGACCCCGAACAAAAGGTTGGATAATATCCATGAGTTTGGCTGGTCTTGCTTGGGCATCCAGCCAGGTCAGTTGGAAACAGTTGCTTCTGACAGGACTCGCTGGAGGGAATGTTTGAGGACTTTGCCGCCACAATACTCTCAGGAATAAGTGGGCAAAGAAGAACAGAGATGATTACTTAACTATGTACACAAGTTCATCTGAAAGGTTCCCAATTATAAAACCTTTGCTCAGTTCAGTGTTGTTTGTTAGAATTCAGCGCAGTGGCTTGAACATGTTACATTCAACCAGATTTTTATACAGGGTGTTACAGCAGATGTCAAAAGGACCCAGACTGATTATGGCCTGTTGGGAAATTTGGTTTTTTTTTATAAGGGGGAGTTGCAGATTCTGAGATTGGAGAGAGTTTTTGTGTGTGTGTATGTGAGAGAATGTGTGTGTATTCTCTGTGTGTGTTTATATTAAAGAATGCTTGTTTCAGTGTGTTTTATATTTCTATCGACTAAAGGTTGATGTCAATCACTTTACAACCGTATTGTAATAGTGATCTAGTGTGTGTCTAATGTAGCAAGTGGTATTTTAGTGATTCAATTGAAGGCCATTTGTCTGTTAGAAAGACACTGCCTATAATGGTGGTGGTGGTAGTGGTGGTATGGAGGTAGGGGTAGTCGTGGTGATGGTGGTGGTGGTGGTAGGGTGGTGGTGGTGGTGGTGGTGGTGGTGGTAGTAGTGGTGGTGGTAGTAGTGATGGTAGAATAGTAGTGGTGATGGTAGTGGTGGAAGCGATGTTGGTAATGGTGATAGTGACGATGATGATAATGGTGGTGGGGTAGCTGTGGTGATAGTGGATGAGTAGTCATGGTGGTGTTTTAATGGTGGTGTAGTGGTCATGGTGGTAGTGGTTGTAGTGGTCATGGTGGTAGTGGTTGTAGTGGTCATGGTAATGGTGATGGTGATGTATTAGTGGTTGTAGTGGTAGTAGTAGTGGTGATGGTGGTGTGGTGGTGGTGGTAGTAGTTGTGATGATGGTGGTGGTAATGGTGGTAGTAAAGTTGTTTGGAATAAATCACTGTACATTAATGCCATGACAACTATTGGTATTACAGTACCATGTAATTATAGTCACATTGGAAATGGTTCCTCAGAATATATTTAGCCTGGAAAACAGAACTGGTATAATACTACAGTGTTAACTAAACTTACATACATATACATATATAGACATATACATACATATATATATCTACACATACATACTTATACACACATATACACACTTTTATAAACACTTATACACACATATGCATACATAGACATACTTTACAAACATATACATACATATACATACGTATACATACATACACATACATATACATACGTATACATACATTCACATACATACACATACATACACATACATACACACACATACACACACATACACAAACATACACACACATACACAAACATACACACACATACACAAACATACACACACATACACAAACATACATACACACACATACACAAACATACATACACACACATACACAAACATACACACACATACACAAACATACACACACATACACAAACATACACACACATACACAAACATACACACACATACACAAACATCCATACACATACATACACATGCATATATATATATATAGACATACATAGACATGCATATACATACATACATATATATATATATATATATATATATATATATATATATATATATATTAATATACAAATATTAATAAAATAGATGTTCTTTTGATCAATTAAATTTTATTATACATATTTCAGAGGTACAACAGTACATCCTCATCAGACAAAATATAATTGTTTCTACTTTAGGCACAAGGCCAGCAATTACCCAGTGCATTACTGGTACTTTATTTTATCGACCCCGTAAGGATGAAAGGCAAAGTCAACCTCGGCGGGATTTGAACTCAGATCGTAAAGGGACGTAACTATGCTGGAAAGCATGACGTCCGACCCTCTACTGATACTGCCAATCCACCAAAATATAATGATACATGACATACTCTGAGATGTTAAATGGTTAAGATTTAATCAAGGTAGTACTACGTTTATGTATAATAAAATTTAATTGATCAAAAGAACATCTATTTTATTAATATTTGTATTTTAATATTAATAATATTAATAACTCTGGAAAATTATTTTACTGTAGAGTGCTTCCAATCTACTATAAAACTCATTCTTTGATGTACTCATTGAATCTTGTTATATATATATATAACTAAGGGAGAAATTAGGAATAAGAGGGATCAGATGTTGTTTACTCGAGAGAAGACTACGTTGGTACGGTCACGTGATGCGCATGAAAGACAACTGTATAAAATGTGGAGGGCGATAAAAATAGGTGGTAGCAACGGAGTAGGCAGACCCAGAAAAACCTGGGACGACTTGATAAATTCTGACCTCACACACCTCTCCAAGACAATGTCACTGGACCGAGATCTTTGGCGCTACACAGTTATACAGAAGACCCGCCTTGCCTAAGTACAAAGCAAAACCTACAGTCAGTAGGCCCCTCTAACAAAATACCCCCCCCCCCCCCCCCCCCCCCCTCCCCCCATCCACACCACCCCCTTAAATGTGAAGTTATGTTGGTACCACAACATCCAGTCCGAAACAAATGAGGTCGTGTAGGTGTCACAACAAAAAAACACACAGTCCACGCTGTAATGTGGCCATGTAGGTAACACGGTAAAACCTCCCAGTTCCACACTGTAAATGTGGTTGGTGTTAGGACGGGCATCCAGCCGTAGAAAACCCGCCAGACAGTCCTATACGAGCAGGATAACCAATCTTGTCCCAAGTGGGAAAACTCCCGTCCAAACCCATGCCTGCATGGAAGATGGACGTTAAACAATGATGATGATGATGGCGGTGGCGGCAACGACGATGATGATGATGATGATGATGATGATGATTGGATATATATATATATATATATATATATCATAAATCATGTCTATAGAATCAATCAGATATTAAAATATATACTATTTCTTCTTCTAATCAGCATAATTAACCATATACAAAATCAATAGACATGATTTATGATATAATGCTCTGATTTTTTTATTTTAATTTATTAATTCTTCATTGAGCTTAAAAGTGAACAGTTGCAACATATATATATCTTTAATTTAATTTTATGTATATGATAACCTTTATATATATATATATTACCCACTCTACTACCCTAAGTATTGAGTACTTTCGTGCGTTATGGTCCACCTGGTTCCTTACCACATTTCCTTTGTTATATATATATATATACACACACACATAGACATGCTTTACAAACATATACATACATATATGCATACTTATACACACATATACATGCATATACATACTTATACATGCATATACATACATATCATCATCATCATCATCATCGTTTAACGTCCATGTTCCACGCTTGCATGGGTTTCGACGGGAGTTTTCCCACTTGAGGCAAGAGTGGTTGTCTTGCTCGCATAAGACTGTCTGGCGGGTTTTCTACAGTTGGATGCCCTTCCTAACACCAACCACATTTACAGTGTGGGACTGGGAGGTTTTTACCATGTTGCCTACACGGCCACATTACAGCGTGGAGTGTGTTTTTTTGTCGTGACACCTACACGACCTCATTTGTTTCGGCCTGGATGTTGTGGCACCAACATAACTTTACATTGAAAGGGGCAGTGTGGATGGGGTGGGGGCGGTGGGACGGGGGTGTGTTTTGTTAGAGATGCCTACTGACTGTAGTAGGTTTTACTTTGTATTTAGGTAAGGCGGGTCTTCTCTATTACTGAGTGCCGCCAAAGATCTCGGTCCAGTGACATTGTCTTGGAGAGGTGTAAGTGTGTGAGGTCGGAGTTTATCAGGTCGTCCCAGGTTTTTCTGGGTCTGTCTACTCCTATACTTATATACACATAGACGTACAAAGACATCATCATTATGATCATCATTTTACATCCACTCTTCCATGATTTCAGGGGGTTGGACAGGTCCCTTTCAGCATAGCCTACATCCATACACTGTGTTCCTTCATCATATTCTCTATGAGGTTCAACATCTTGAGACCAGCTCTAACCACCTCTGCTCAGGTTTTTCTCAGTCTCCCTCTACTGTAGTTTACTTCCACTGGCATCTCTTGACACTTATTCTCCCAGTGTTTCTCATCTATACACATCACATGTCCAAACCATCACAATATTTTCTCTTGCAAGCCACATCTGATTATTTCTATATCAAACTTTTCTCTCAGTTCATCCACTACCAGTTGTTCATGCACACCAACATTGCACATCCAACAGATCATGCTCACTTCATTTCTTTCCTGTTTCTGTATATCATCCAGATTTACGACCTATACCTCACAACCATCCAACATCACACTTCTCATGGATGTTAAATGATGATGATAATGATGTAAATGATGATGATGATGATATATCTTCTGTGTTTCCCCTCTACAGTAATACTATCATCATTAGAAAAATGATGATATCAGTAGAAATCAATAAATTTAGTGATTCAAGACTGTTCATCTTATTCAGTGGTACCTCTTTTATTTTTGGGGTTTTATATTTTTGTTTTATAGTTATATTTTTCACTGGAAATAATCAATACGGATTCTGGATGTTTTTGAGATTGCCAAGAATGTGTATCTCTTGATACAATTTCCATGTATCATTTCCTAAACTTTACAGCTTATATCTGGGTTAATCAATATGGTGAGACCATGTTATGTCAATTCTACAGAAGTGATTACTGAGAAACCTGGTTCTCAATGATGAAAATATTAGAACAGACATACAGACTCACCTACACATACAAACACATATATGTATACATTTATACACACAAACACAAACACTCACTTTTTCAATCTTATCTGAAAAGACCTTGTTGCTTCTTTTTAACAGTTGCCTACAGTTTCTTTGCTTTACTTTACAATTTCATTGAGTTTTCAGCGCCCAGTCCACACTAAAGTAGTTGTGTAGAAGTCATAACAAAAAGTGCCCAGCCCACACTCTAAAGTTGTGTCACCGACATGACAAAAAGTGCCCAGTCCATGCTGTAAAGTGGTCGTGTAGGTGTCACGACAAAAAGCACCCAGCACACACTGTAAATGTGGTTGGTATTAGGAAGGGCATCCAGCTGTAGAAACTTAACCAAAATCAACCCTTCGTGAGTGAAACACGGTTCTCCGATCTGATCTCTCCCAAAGGGACAGCCCATCTTACCCATGCTAACGTGGAAAATGAAAGTTAAACAATGATGATGATGATAAAACCCCCTTAATCAAATATTTGCCGAGGAATAAGGTGGCTACAGTAGTGTAGTAATTACTATTCACAGTTCATTCAAAATGTCACTATTTTAGCTGACTCACTTTTAAAATACAATTTGCACCAAAATTCAAGTGGTTGACTATATATAAAATTTCACTTCAAGCTCTACTAAACTTTCATTCAACTGATACTGCTCTCTATGCCTATTATCTACAAAACAAATCTATGTTGATGTTTGAATGCTTCATCCCTTGGACACAGTGCAGTGTTAAAACAAGATAGTCTGTGGATCTTAAGACATTTGTCAAAAGCGGAACAACGCTATTCGCTAAACATCTTAAAAGCTTTTGTCATTTAGAACATAAAGGATTGTAACCCTATGCCACAAAGCATGTTATTCAACCCTCTACTGATTCTGCCACTCCATTACCCTGCTCAAATAATGCAATGACTCCCTAATCCAAGGAGGAGAAGTGGAGTCTAGAATTTTTGCAAGTCATCCCAGTTTGATAATTTGGTTGATTTTCTCAGCTTGAACTTCTACCAATTGTCTACAGAGAAAATCTTGAAGGTGTTTGGTGGCAGGATGGGGGTAATTGGTTAGTAAGACAAGAGGAAGATAAGAGACAGGTGTATCAAGTTTGCTTGAATATGATGGGTCACGAATTGTTATAATTGTAGAAGAGACGGACAAGAGTTGTATGGGTGAGTGAAGATTTGACCAACTTTGCCAGATCAACTTCTTAAAATCTAGCACAAAATGTTCAAAAAGTAGTGGATTATATTAGAATGTAATCCAAAATTATAACTTTTATATGTAAGGATTGCTTGTAAGCTGGTTCTAATTGACTTATTTCATGATTTAACCCATTACCATTTACATTATTCTATATTTACTATTCTATTTTCACAGTAAAGGCTTTATCTCATATAATATTGAATCTACGAGATTTTGATGATATTTATTTTGAGACAATACCTTAATGTAGGTATGAGCGGCCAGTTACAGCCAGTTTGAACAGAAAGAGGTGACAAAATTCTGGCTGGATATGGCCGATTTAAATGCTAAAGTGTTAATAGAGTTCTTCTAAAGATCAAAATTTTGAAGTAGCAAATAACCCAATTTAAGAATTAGTAATATGCAATCCTAAAAAGATAATCTGATGCTTTTAGGCCAATATGGAAACCTTAGGTTTGTAAATCAGTCAGATGGCCTCTTTATATAGTGATATGTTCTCTCTATATATTTTTGTGTAGCAGCTGTACCACATTTCAAATGTATGAACAATACTCTGTGGGACACTACTAACAGTAGTAGAGAGATCACCATAAGATGGAATAGTGGTGGTGGTGGTGGTGGTGGTGGTAGTAGTAGTTGTAAAAGTAGTAGAAGTATATTATGAATTCTATCTTCAGTGCAAGATGATACATATTATTGGGGGGGGGGGGGTAAGTCAATTGAATTAACTTAGATTTGACTAATATTTATCGCATTGACCCTTCAAAGATTGATGGCAAAGTTGGTTTTACTTGGGTTTGAACTCATAATATATAAAGAGATGTCAGGCTAAACACTACCACTTATCAGAGTTCACTCTCTTGTAAATATTCAAACCATCTCTTCATTCAGGTAATAGCCGGTAATAACCCACCACACTCGCACACACGTCTCAGAGACCCTAAAAAGGATTGTGGGTGTATGTATATGTGGTGTGGTAAATAAATATATACATATATATATAATATGATCAAATTCCCATTGTCACTGCCTCTGTCTCTCTCTCACTCTCCCATTCTCTATTATAAGTGAATGGGGGCACACACGCTGGACACCTTGCGGCCCCGGCAGACAGAGTAGAGAAGGCGTTTCCCCAGAGGATGGTGAGGGAGATGCATTGGAATAGCCATTCCAGCTTGTGAGTTTCACACCTGTGGGTAGCCAACTCCGTGCCAATGGTGGTGAGTAGGGAGGTGGTCCTTGTCTTTCCACCTCTAAATATTTGATAAACAGTCTACTATTAACTGGCCATACCATTCGAGGTTCATTATAAATAGTTTCATTAAAAACTGCTATATTATTCTTACATAAGGCAAAATGTGTATTCAATAAATATATTTATTCTATTAATAATTTTTTTAAATAAAATTTTACCGGAGATAGATTAGCAAAATTTAATAAGTGAAGAATATGAGCAGGGGGTATCTGAAAAATGAATAAGTAGTAGGGTCAATTATTTGAGACTCGTGTGTAATTGATAAAAAAACAATGTCTAGTACCAAACTGTTTCTATGATTTCACTGTTTTTATACTATAATGATTTATGGAGTGAATCATCTGTGTTCTGAAGGATTTTTCCTGAAAATTTTAATATCTTTTCAACTATCAGCCACTGTAGAAATAATTGTTGTGTTGAAGTGTGTTAATTTTATGTAAACACAAGCTGTCACATTCATGAAAATAGTAATGTTTATGGAAAAAAAAGACAGCAAAAAAACTTACTTCAATACATACATAGAAAACACAAACTATTTTCAACTCCCAGGATCAATAAATCAGTAAAATATACTTTATATACTCGTAGATGAGTCATAGTTTTCTTACTAAAAAAATTAGACGCAAAAACTGTATGCAACATTTCTACCAAACCTTGCTCTGTGCTTGAAATTCGCAGCAATAATAACACACTCACAAACACACACTGAGTGAGAGAGAGATAGAGAGAAAATCAAATGATTGAGTATGTGATGTTGGTTGGTCATGTCAATATTCACTCACTATAAATATCAGCATTGTAAACAACAAAAATGATTTTCATATGTGTGAACTATATGAGTAGTTTTCTATTGACCAACTGTAATCCTAGTGCCCATAAGATATTGGATATATTTTCAGTCAATAAGTAATGGGGATTTAAAAGCACTGCTTAATTTGTTTATTAATAACACATTGCTATGATATCTATGGTTTCAGGAATTTTTGAGACTGTACTAGTGATGACTGGGATTATTTAGCTAGATGCTTTTTCTTTATTTAAACACAACAATAAGCAATATAACGGACATGTGCTGAACCCAAAATATTATAAACACAACTTATCCTTTGCTATAACGTATATACAAATATATATACTGTACGTATCACCATTATCATCATCATTAGTACATCCATTTTTCTATGGCTGGACATCTTTTCTGATGCCAACCCTTATTTTTCTTTTTTTAGTAAGGTACTGATCTTTGCACATTGAATCTGAGGACGTCCAACATGACTTTTTCTGCACATGGGTAGATAAAAACCTGAGATAATATTTGTTTTAATGTTGTACCAGATATAAACCCTCTCTTGCTATTATATTTCTTATAGAATACACTACCTATGTTTTCGTAATTAATTCTAAAAACAATCCAGTAAGCCTGCTAACTTTGTCATTATTATCCTCTTCAGTGCCATACACGAGATCACTCGTCTTAACATGTATGCATTCCAGTGCCACGGATGAGATAACTCGTCCTAACATGTTTGAACTTATTTCCAACAGTTCATAACTTCAAAGCTAGATGAGGTTACTAGTGTATTGATGTGACTGTTGTCAATCATTCAGATATGTGTTGTTAATAAATGTTTGTTTTAAAAAAAATAGTCATTTTCCTGAAAAAAAACCTGGCACAGCAACTGTAGCTGTATAAAATATGTGGCAGTCAACAGGTTAAATTGTTTAGAACATAACAGAATATTCTTACATAAAATTATGATGGACAGATTTATTTTGAATATGAACATTTTAAAGTGGATAGTTTTGTTTCATAGTACTAGGTGTTTTGGCAGGTTGACAGCAAAATGGATCATTTATTCTTTTACTTATTTCAATGAGACTGGACATGCTGTGGCACCACCTTGATTTACTCTAAAAAATAAGTACCCCAGTACTTATTTTTTCAAATCTGACACTTATTTTATCTGCCTGTTTTTGTCAAACTGCTAAGTTGTAGGACATAAACACAGACACAAATGTAAAAACACACACACACACATATATATATATATATATATATATATATATATATATATATATATATATATATATATATATTGTTGTTGGCATCCATGGGTTTCGAAAAACTATGAATGTGTGCCTGGAGAATTTTGTGTCAACTACTGATGGTGGTGCAGCATCTGCTGTGACTACAGACCCAGACAGGAATGGCAGTCTTGTATGCAGCAACTGCATTTGAAGATGCTCTTCTCCAGTGCTACTGTGTTGTCCTTTCTTCAAGCTTGCTTTTCATCAGTGGTAAGTTTCAGTTTCTATTCCCCTTTCATAGTACTCATCTCCAGTGTGGGTGATCATTAGCGACATCTTCCCAACTCTGGACGTCCAGATCTATTGACTTGCAGATGTCTTTGAAACGAATGTGAGGTTATCCTTGTGCTCTTGTGCTGGTGGCCAGTTCTCCATACAGTAGGTCTTTGATGCTTTGGCCAAGTACATTGGTTTTCTTCAAACTAATGGTCTGGCTGAATTCCTGGGAGGCCCTCAAGAGTTATTCCTTGAGGTGCTGCACTTGCTCCTCAGAGTGCACTGCCAATGTTGCATCATCTGCAAACAACATTTCTCTGAGTTCCCCTCACAAAATATTGGTCAACTCAAAGCTATAGTAGACGACACTAGCCCAAGGTACTGCACTGCAGGACTGAACCCAGAGCCAACTGGCTGTGAAACCTACTCCTTAACCACTCAGTCATGTCTGTAACTATGGTTAAGAGATATTCACATTTATCTTTAATTTATCCCTATACCCCAGTTCTTCTTTGTTCATTTAACCCACCCCACACCCTGTCTGACATTGTTTAATGTCACAAACTACATAAAAACTTTTGATAACAATTTCATGTCTGCTTCACAAATGAAAAAGGTCAGATAAAACATTGCAAAATAGCAGAAGAAATGTGTGAATGGTACAAAGTAGCAATTACTGGTGAATCTAACAGGTATTGGGCTTATAAAAGTGTGTATTACAGCAGGACAGATCAAAGAGAGAGAAAGAGAGAGTTCATGTGTGTGCGTGTGTTTGAAAGAGAGACTGCATGTATATGTGTGTGAAAGAGAGAGTTCGTCTATGGAAGAAAGGGAGAGTGCATGTATGTGTGTGTGAAAGAGAGTGCATATGTGTGTGTGTGTGTGTGAGAATGCATGTATGTGTATGAAAGAGAGAGTGTGTGTGTGTGTGCATGTGAGTGTGCATATCTGTATGACTGAGTGTGTGTATACTTGCATATGTGAGGGAATGTGTGTATGTATACGTCTGTGTGTGTCAGAGAAAGAGAAGCAAACAGACAGAAGCCCTACACATATTTACAGTTATATAAACTTGTATATGTATATAAGAGTTTGAATCTAGCTGTTGAAACAGCCAGAGCTCAGCTGTCGGGGTCCTGAATCTTTTCATATAAGAGTATAAATTAGCGTGTGTCTGTTTGCATGTACAGTATATCATTTAATTCTCTGTATATGTTTGTGCACACGCACACGCACACATATAGTCACTAGATCTGCTTTATCTCTCTCTCTTTCTCTGTGTGTGTGTATTTTGGGTGTGTTTTAGTATAATTTCAATTCAATCTATATTCATATTTCTATCTTAGGTACATAATTATATATCTACACATGCACACACACGCACACGCACACGCACATGCACACACACATACAAGTACATGCAAATATATATATTATATATAAAACGTGACCTGGAGAAGGATGGGCTCAGCCACCTTTAAATACCTACTACAATGGTGCCCCTACGACTCCTTCCAGAATTCAGGACCAGTAGATAGATATATAAAGCAGCTATATATGTGGTTGGGGGGGAGGGGAGTGTATGTATATCTATATACTATATTTCCCAGCATTGAAGACGCCACTTTTTTCCTAAAATAAGTCTAATATATCTACTATGTGTCCTGGAGGCTGAAAGTTGTTTATTTTTTTTTCAAATTTTTGGTTGTCAAAATTAGGGTGGGTCCTCAAGGATGAAGCGTCTTCGGCGCCGGGAAATACAATATATATATATATAGTATGGGTGCATAAAAGATGTAGTGGGATCACAGGTAAGCTAACTAAGAACATAGATTTTACATGTGGCCGGTGTTCTGGTGCAATAAGTAGCAGCAAGTGCCCACAAAATACTAGCTCTTTCAATTGCGCAGAGGGTTCTATAGAAATAGTGGACAGCTTCCGTTACCTGGGCGATAAAATCAGCAGTGGGGGAGGGTGCTCTGAAAGTACTGTAGCTAGAGTCAGAACTGGTTGGAAAAAGTTCAGAGAGCTTATACCACTATTAGCTGCTAAAGGGTTCTCCCTAAAAATGAAAGGCAGGTTGTACGATGCCTGCATACGAACAGCAATGCTGCATGGCAGTGAGACCTGGGCATTGTGTGCAGAGGATATATGCAGACTAGAGAGGAACGAAGCTTGCATGCTCCGCTGGATGTGTAACAGTAATATACGTGAACGGCAAAGCATAAACGAACTAAGGAAAAAATTAGAGATAAGAGGGATCAGATGTTGTTTACTCGAGAGAAGGCTACGTTGGTATGGACACGTGATGCGCATGAAAGTCGATAGCTGTATAACAAAGTGCAGGGCAATAAAGATAGACGGTAGTCACGGAATAGGCAGACCTAGAAAAACCTGGGACGAGCTGATAAACTCCGACATCACACACTTACACCTCTCCAAGACAATGTCACTGGACCGAGACCTTTGGCGGTACTCAGTAACAGAGAAGACCCGCCTTACCTAAATATATAGTAAAACCTACTCCAGCCAGTAGGCATCTCTAACAAAATACACCCCGTCCCACCACCACCACCCCCACCCCATCCACACCACCCCGTTCTATGTAAAGTTATGTTGGTGCCGCGCCATCCAGGCCGAAACAAATGAGATCGTGTAGGTGTCACGACAAAAAAACACACAGTCCACGCTGTAATGTGGCCGTGTAGGCAACACGGTAAAAACCTCCCAGACCCACACTGTAAATGTGGTTGGTGTTAGGAAGGGCATCCAACTGTAGAAAACCTGCCAGACAGTCCTATGCGAGCAAGACAATCACTCTTGCCTCAAGTGGGACTACCCCCGTCCAAACCCATGCAAGCGTGGAACACGGACGTTAAACGTTGATGATGATGATGATGATATATATATATATGAAATATAATTAACCATTTTCGTCTTTTGTATTATCATAATATATATATATATACAGTATATATATATAACAAAGGGATTGTGGTAAGGAACCAGATGGACCATAACGCACCAGAGTACTCAATACTTAAGGTAGTAGAGTGGGAAATAGGAAAAAGTATGACCCCGACGGCAGAGCTCAAGCCGTTTCGACGGCTATTTCTGAGTCCAGAAATAGCCATCGAAACGGCTTGAGCTCTGCCGTTGGGGTCATACTTTTTCCTATATATATATATATATATATATATATATCATCATTGTCATTTTAACGTTTGCTTTCCCTACTAGTAAGGGTTGGATGGGTCCATATAGACCAAGTCAGTACTGAAGTGGAGCCATTAATCTATCAAGCAGGTCAGGGACCTGTGCGCTTATGTATAGTCTCACATTCCATTGACTCCTCAGGAAAGGTTGTTATGCCTTTGATACAACTGAGAGTCTTCCCAACCCTTTGTTTGGCAAGATTTCTATGGCTGGATGCCCTTCTTATCACCAAACACTTTACTGTGTCTATTGGGTGTGTTTATCGTGTAAATCAGTAACACTAGGGAGGCTGTCATGTCCATGGCACAACTGAAGAGTCCTCTCAACTCTTAGTTTGTTTGCTTTGCAATTACTCCATGGTTGGGAGCTCTTCCTATCACCAAATATATATATGTATTTGTGAATATATTTATGTGTGCGTATGTATACATGTATGCATGTGTGATTGTGTGCATATATATACATATATGTTTGTGTGATTATATTTGTGTGTTTGTGTGTGTGTATGCATACATATATGTATGTGTGATTATATTTGTGTGTATGTATACATATATGTATGTGTGATTATATTTGTGTGTATGTATACATATATGTATGTGTGATTATATTTGTGTGTATGCATACATATATGTATGTGTGATTATATTTTTGTGTGTATGCATATATGTATGTGTGATTATATTTTTGTGTGTATGCATACATATATGTATGTGTGATTATATTTGTGTGTATGCATACATATATGTATGTGTGATTATATTTGTGTTTATGTATACATATATGTATGTGTGATTATATTTATGTGTGTATGTATACATATATGTATGTGTGATTATATTTATGTGTGTATGTATACATATATGTATGTGATTATATTTGTGTATACATTCATATATGTATGTGTGATTATATTTGTGTGTATGTGTATGCATACTTATATGTATGTGTGATTATATTTGTGTGTGTGTGTGTGTGTGTGTGTGTGTATGCATACATATATGTATGTGTGATTATATTTATGTGTGTATGTATACACATATGTATGTAGTAGTGCACTACATAGCATTTGGGGGGGGGGGGATTTGAAATGTAATGTACATTTTTTTAAAATAAAAATATAATTTATTCTCGTGTCTCGAATAATCATCACTCCGCCCCACCTGCTTATTAATTTTTCAGACTCCCACTCATTGACTTAACCCGTTAGCATTCACATTATTCTATATTTTCTATATTTACTATATTCACATTATTCTTATTTTCTTGGTAAACGCTTTATCTCACAAAACCTATGAGATTTTGATATTTTTTCTATTTTGAGAACAATACCTTAACATCAGTATAAGTGTCCAGTTATGACCGGTTTGAACAGAAAGAGGTGAGGGAATTCTGGCCAGATGTGGCTGGTTTAAATGCTAAAGGGTAAAGACATCATGTTGCATTGATGTCTTAAGTCTTTTCTGGAATTTCTTTGTTGCACCATAAGGACTGTCTTGCAAAGAATGACATACTTGTTGCTAAACCCCTGTTCTCTTTGAGGCATAGCATTCACACTAATCGTAGTTGGTGGTTTAAAAAGACACAGTGCTTCCTTACATCAGAATACATGTCTTCATACCGATGTAGCTTTGTTTGTAAGTTCTACCAAAATACATGTAGGAGTTTGAAAGGACTTTAAAGAGCCATTGTCAAACACATGATTCTTTTAGAAGTCTGAGATCATCTTCCTGGGACATTTTTTAATAAGTCTTGAGATCATCTTCCTGGACAGCTTTTGATAAGTGTGAAATCATCTTTCTGGGACATCTTTTAATAAATCTCAGATCATCTTTTTCAAAAGAAATGTGTAATTGTGTTTTATATTGAATAGCGATACAACTATTGTTACTACCTTAATAGTGTAAATTAGATCATGTATTCACCTTGTGTGTTTGTGTGTGTGTGTAATGACATGTGTGTATGTGAGTGTAATGATGTGTGCATATGTATGTGTGTGTAATGATGTGTGTATATGTATGAGTGTGTGTGTATATGTGTGAGTGTAAGTGTGTGTATGTGTAATGAAGTGTGTGTGTGTGTAATGAATAGTCATGTATGTGGGCAGTGAGTATACACCGAACAATAATATTTTGACCTTCATGGTTGGTTGAAAGAAAATGCAGACAAATTCCAACTGGCATGTCAGCTGAAGCTGTCCCACACCTACCTGACTTTTTATAGGAGCAAAGTTAGAGAAATCAGTGGTGGTTGCCTGGTTGTGTAGTTGTCTGGTGGAAAATTGTGGTGGTTGTCTGAAAAATTGTGGTGGTTGCCTGGTGAAAAAGAAAAGGACTCTATAACCTGCATTCTTTTATAAATGAGACAGTAATTATATTTGTTTAGAATCATCAAACAAAGACATTGGGGTATCTTCATGTTATAATAAGATTACATAGGACAAGACATTGCTTCACTGCAAGGTAAATAATACTATTGATCTCCCCATCTCTCACTATTACAAGCAAATGGGGGCCCATGCACTGGCCGCCCTGCAGCTCCGGCGGACAAAATAGAAAAAGTGTTTCTCCAGAGGATGATGAAAGACGCATTGGAAGAACCATTCCAGCTTGCGAGGCTCATACCTGCGGAGTAGCCAACTCCGTGCCGATGGTGGCGAGTGTGGAGGTGGTCCTAGGGCCATGTCTGCTTCATATTTAGATATTAATGGGTACAGTTGATGGCTGTGATATTTATGAGAGAATGGGTGTTGTCGTGGTTTTGCTAGGTCTTGAAAGTAGACACTTCACATTGATTTACATGCTTCAGTGCAACTTAAAACAACTTAGCTGGTATATTTGCATCATATGCTTTTTGGTGAATTATGGCAGTTAGAGCATGTTATGTGGCAATGCAGTTTAGCAGGCAGTACATGTTATAATTGTTTTTTTTTAGTCCTATATAAACCCTGAAAGACTAGACTTATGATGAAAGGCGTTCCTATTTTTTTTTTTTGTTTGGCAATTGACTACATTAACCATCATGACCTTTTGTGTGCACAGGGGTATAAAGATTGGTGGGGGTTGTAATATGAGGGAGATTGGCTGTGGTGTGTGGGGGGAGGGGCTATGACTATCTGTATATAGTGTAACAGCATATGTTGTGTTGACTGTTATTACCCATCACCCTTAGACAACACAGCAAGCACAATTTCATGCCAACAGTCTGTTTCCTATCAAGGTTTCTATGTCTTTCTTGTCACTGCATCCTTATCCTCTGGGTGAGGCAGCAAACACACCTTCACACCAACAGTCTCTGTTTCCCATCAAGATCTGTATGTCAGCCTTGTTAATTCCACCGTCTCTTGCTATGGTATCCTGGTGTTTGAGCTTTCTGGTGAGGAGATCTCCCATGACAAGAGGTCTAAAACCATCTCATTTTTACACAGAAGTAGTGACCAGCAAACCTTGTACGACATTCAATCAATCGTGTACTTACTTTGGAGATTTTTGTTGGCTGAGTACACCAGTAATCAGACATTCCATCCAGGACCATACTGTATTTTAGGACTATCTAGGAATACATTATTCATTGCGTTCTTTCTTTCCTCAGAATGGTAAACTGTAATTTGAGGGAGATTTAGCTTCTATTTTTAGCAAGTGTAGCTGCCAAGGTAGAAGCTACCTGGATGACTATCATACTACGCCAACCCACAGTATCTTGCATTGGGACGTAGTATGGTAGATGTAATGTGGTGGTAAGTTATATCCAATGCATTTGAACAAATCTAAAAAAACGTTTACCATGAAATTAGTTTGTCACATACTGTAAAGATGTTAACTTTCCCACCTATGCTAATTACCATATCCATAACAACAAATGATGTATTCTGTATTGATATTGATTGATATATAAAAATAAACTGAAATAGAGCATCTGGGTAAAAACTCAACTAGGCCAATAACATAATTTTCTAGTTAGTAAGCCTACAGGTTCTCACTAGGTCATATATCATATAACATTATTTTAGGACTCATTTAGAAATAATTTCTTTGAAAGTTGGTTGGTGATAGAAAGAAGAAAAAAGCTGCCATATAAAGGGATGGGAGGACTCCTCAGCTGTGTCAAAGACATGACACTCCCTAGTGCTGGTGCCACTATAAAATGCACACGGTAGATCGTGGGGATGTTTTGGGTGATGTAGTTCCCTAGCCTGCTCAAGCACTCAACTCATTAGCCGTTAAGGAACATAAATAAGATACAGACGCCCCCCCCCCCCCGGCCTATCTGAGAGGTCAAGAGCTCCACTTGAGTATTGGTACAGTCTGTGACAACCTATCAAACTCTTGATAGCAGAGAAACTGATATTGTTGTTGATAATGATGAATTTGATGATGATGATAGGGGTCTAGGCGATGGGGATGATGATGGTAATGATGATCATCATCACGTTGATGTTGATGATCATGATGATCTTCATGTTGATGATGATGAAGATGGGGATCTTGATGATCATGATGAACATTAATTCAATATACTCTATGGTGTGTTATGGAATTCACTGTTATATCCAATTTGGTATCTGACAATGTTTTGTATATATAGAATGTTTGGTGATAAGTGTTTCTAGATAATCAATGACAGTGCTCCAGCATAGCCTCAGCTGGAACACATAATAGAGTAATAATTCAGTATTCTAAAGTTGATAAAGCTTTTATAATTTACCTTGAGGATAAATTCCAATGGAGGCACATGGCTTAGTGGTGAGAGCATTGGCCTTGCAATCAAAAGGTTGTGAGTTCAATTCTCAGACTGGGTGATGTGTTGTTTCCTTGAGCAAGACACTTTATTTCACATTGCTCCAGTTTACTCAGCTGTAGAAATGAGATGATAGGGACTGGGGTCCCTATCATTCCACTGCAAAGTGGCCGTGGAGGTGCCACGGCAAAAAAGCACCCTGCACTCACTGTAAATGAGGTTGGTGTTAGGAAGGGCATCCAGCTGTAGAAATCAAGCCAGAATCACCGTCTAACCCATGCTAGCATGGAAGAACGGACGTAAAACAGTGATGATGATTAATAAGCAATTAATGACTGAAAGAACATGATCACAAATACAAGCAGCCGAAATGGGGTTCCTCTGGAGTCGATAGAGTGCGTAGCTCGGAGATCAGAGAATCACTCCTGGTAGAGCCGGTACTTCTCCGAACTGAGAGATCACAGCTTTGATACTATGGTCAAGTGGTTAGAATGTCTCTGGAAAGAATCGCTGGGCAGATTTTTCTGGCAAAAACCAACCAACAGTAGACTCCGAGATAGATGATTGGATAACATCCACGAACTTGGTTGGTCTCGCTTAGGGATCCAGATGATGGCTGCTTCTGACAGGACTCGAGTGTTTGAGGACTCTGCCCTCATGACCCTCTCAGGAATATGTGGGTGGAGGAGGACAAATTAATGGTTAATCTTATGAAATTGTTTAATAAAAGACTATGGTCTAATGTCACAGTGTCTGGTCTAGAGACACATCCAAGAGTTATGATGGAGGTGTGGACCAGAATATGAGGTAGTTAGATAGATAAAACAATAGGCAGGGTTGAGAGAAATAGGTAATGTGGAAGAAAAGGGGGTAGTTACATGGGGAAGGGAAAAGATATTGTGAAAAACTGATATAAAGATATAGAGCCAAGTAGAGGTGATAAAATGAGAGAAAGCCAGAGTGTATGAAGTAAAGAGAACCAAAATGAGTAAGAGGGGAGTGAAATAGAAAAGAGATAATGTGTGAAAGAGAGGAGAGGGTGACACAAATATATGTTAAGTTGGGGGATTTGTAACTATATAAGTATGTTAGGTAGTAAATTTCTCCCTTGTATGTCTACAATAACCTACCTACCCTGTTAACATTCCTACATACACACATTCATACTCATTTACATTCTTAAACTATCAAACATATACATCCACAGTAGCTCTGACATTCAAATCTCACTAACACAGGTTTACTATGTAATGTCTAGACAAACTCAGGCCTCAATGCACATACATATATAGTCATAATTGCATACTCTTATATATATATATATATATATATGTATGAACACATGCATGTACAGATGCATACACAAAGATGCTAATATGTACAAACCATATATATATATATTCACATATGTATGTGTGTGTGTGTGTATATATATATTTGTATATACATGTGTGTATATGTATATTTGTATATATATTTGTATATACATGTGTATATATATATATATTTGTATATATATATATATTTGTATATATATGTGTGTGTGTGTGTGTGTGTGTGTGTATATATATATATATATATATATATATATATATATAATTATAACAAGCCAGACAATGAGATTTCATTAGGATCGCCATTTTCCACTCACTGAACCGTTTAATGTATATTTTTTCTATGCTTGCATGGGTTAGATGGGTTGCCCACATTATGAGACAAGTCTGGCTAGTTGGCCACACTGTAACTTTCTCAGATGGAACTGTATTTTGGTTGAGTTTTTTTTTACAGCTTGATGCTCTTCTTAACACTAACCAACTTTACAGTGTGGAACTAGGTGATACTGTGATGGGATGGGCCTGCCCAGTTAGCCATGCCATATCTTGCTTATACGGAACCATATTTTGGGAGCTTATATATATATATATATATATATATATATATATATATATATATATATATATATGTAGATAAATCTACCAAGAGTTTACGGTAGTGTCCAATCCGTATGAAGAACTCAATGTAATCCGGATATCATGGAAAGAAGAGATGCAATGAAAAATCACTTTCGGTGAAAGATAAACGGAATACAGAGTCAAGATAAAATATTTAAAAAATAATGAATAAAACAATGAAACAGTTCCTTATATTAAACAGTTCCTTATATTAAACAAAAAAAGTTCATGAACTTTTTTTGTTTAATATAAGGAACTGTTTCATTGTTTTATTCATTATTTTTTTAATATTTTATATATATATATATATATATATATATATATATATATATTGGACCGAGACCTTTGGCGGTACTCAGTAACAGAAGACCCGCCTTGCCAGTAGGCATCTCTAACAAACTACACCCCGTCCCGCCACCACGCCCACCCCATCCACACCACCCCGTTCTATGTAAAGTTATGTTGGTGCCGCGCCATCCAGGCCGAAACAAATGAGATCGTGTAGGTGTCACGACAAAAAAACACACAGTCCACGCTGTAATGTGGCCGTGTAGGCAACACGGTAAAAACCTCCCAGACCCACACTGTAAATGTGGTTGGTGTTAGGAAGGGCATCCAACTGTAGAAAACCTGCCAGACAGTCCTATGCGAGCAAGACAATCACTCTTGCCTCAAGTGGGAATACCCCCGTCCAAACCCATGCAAGCGTGGAACACGGACGTTAAACGTTGATGATGATGATGATGATGATATATATATATATATATAGGCACATGGCTTAGTAGTTAGAGCATTGGCCTTGCAATCAAAAGGTTGTGAGTTCAATTCTCAGACCGGGTGATGTGTTGTTTCCTTGAGCAAGACACTTTATTTCACATTATTTCACATCAGGGGACGTAGGCACTAAACTGGTTGCATGCATCATCAATCAGGCTATATATGGTGGTGTCATACCCAAAGACTGGTGTAGCAGTATTCTTATAAATTGCTACAAAGGTAAAGGAGCAATTATAGGGGTATAAAACTGGAGAGGAGCAATTATAGGAGTATAAAACTGATGGATCAGGTTATGAAAGTGGCAGAAAGGATATTAGCACAACTAATTAGCGAAAGGGTCAAACTAGATGAGATGCAGTTTGGTTTTGTGCCTGGGAAGAGTACAACAGATGCCATCTTCTTGGTGAGACAATTACAAGAGTGGTTCTTAGAGAAAAATAAGCCACTATACTTAGCCTTTGTTGACCTAGAGAAAGCCTTTGATAGGGTACCCCGATCTGTCATCTGGTAGTCCCTAAGGAAACTAGGTGTTGAGGTATGGCTTGTGAGGATAGTGCAAACTTTGTACAGAGGTACTCTCAGTAAAGTCAGGGTTGGAATGGAGTTTAGTGAGTAATTCCAGATACAAGTAGGAGTACATCAAGGTTCAGTCCTCAACCCGCTCTTGTTCATTATAGTCCTCCAAGCCATAACAGAGGAGTTTAAGACTGGCTGTCCATGGGAACTTCTCTATCCTGACGATCTGGTTCTTATAGCAGAATCAGTAGAGGAGCTAGAGAATAAATTCTGGCTATGGAAACAGCAGTTGGAAGCAAGAGGACTGAGAGTGAACCTAGCTAAGACAAAAGTGTTGATGAGTAGAAAAGAGGACAAAACTTTGATTCTGTCAGGGAAATGACTATGTTTGATATGCAGAAAAGGAACTGGCATAAATTCTATAAAATGCACACAATGCAGATCCTGGGTACACAAGAGATGTAGCGGGATAGCAGGCAAACTAACAGGTAGGGAGAAATACGTATGCAGTAGATGTACAGGGAAATTAGACAGTAGAAGTCGCATTGATAGACACATTTTTTAAATGCAGGTGGGTGCTATAGAAGTGGTGGATAGCTTCTGGTACCTAGGAGATCAGATTAGCATTGGGGGGGGGGGGTTCCGAGGCCATAGTATCTAGAATAAGGACGGGTTGGAAGAAGTTTAGGGAGCTGCTTCCTCTGCTGACGAAGAAGAGTTTCTCCCTGCGTACGAAAGGCCGGTTATATGATGCCTGTGTGAGGAGCGCGATGCTGCATGGTAGTGAGACATGGGCAGCAACTGCAGAGGATATGCGACGGCTGGAGAGAAATGAGGCAAGCATGCTCCGTTGGATGTGCAATGTCAATATGCGTGAACGACCCAGCATGAATGT
>OZ024740.1:313268157-313270657 GCA_964016885.1 Eledone cirrhosa | reverse complement strand
ATCTATATATATATTTATATATCATCTATTTCTCTCTATATAACTTTGAATAACTTTGAAATGTTTTGGCCAGTATTGGCCCAGGCCATGTCTAACTTAATAGCACCACCTGGCGAAGTCTTTCAACTCAGGATTTGGGCACCATGGCCCATTCGAGAAGAGAATTACTGTTTGCGGAGACATATCCGGGTGTGGGTGGTTTGTCTGGGATTACTTGGAGGAATTTGTCCAAAGACTTCTTGAATTTTGTGTGGTCAGTTTCTGTTTTGACGTGTCCTGGTGTGATGTTGAAGAGAGTCGGGCCAATTGAGGTGAAATAATTGTGCCGTATTGTTGTTATGTGTTGCGATTTAGATTTTTGTTTGGGACGGATAGCACGAGGCCCAAGCCTTGGGTGTATTTTGAAGGTGATGCCAACATCATTTGGGCAGTGCTGATGAAACATTTTCCACATCATGCAGATAATATAACGCTCAGGCTGACATGCCATCTATCTTTTTCGTGATTGCCCTTTGGGGAGCTTCAAGTTTCACGATACTTTGTTTCGTGTGGGGAGACCACAGTGGACAACAGTATTCAAGGTGTGGTCGGGCAAAAGTGGAGAAGAGAAGGATAATGGTGTGGGAATCTCTCGACTGGAAGGTTCTGAGGATCCAGGAACACATTCTGCGGGCCATGTCAACTTTGCTGCTTATATGCGTGGCCCAGCTTATGTTGCTGTCCACGGTTACTCCCAAGTCTCTGATGTTGTTAGATGCCACAAGAGTTTCACCGGAGGGAAGGGAGTACGGGAGTTTCAGAGCATCCTCTTTTCCAAAGTGGATCAGTTCGAATTTGTCTTCGTTCAGTAACATGTTGTTCTTTTTTGCCCATTGGATAACAGCCAGTAGGTCTGACTGAAGGCTTATCCGGTCATCCACGCCATTGATGACCTTTTGGAGCTTGGAATCATCAGCGAAAATTCTAATGTTGCTGTGTTTGATGATGTCAGTGATGTCATTAATATAGATGATGAAGAGAAGTGGGCCCAACACAGTGCCTTGTGGGACCTCACTACTGACTTTGGCTGGGCTGGATTTGACACCTTCGACTACAACATGTTGGGTTCTGTTTGACAGGAAGCACTTGATACACTGAGGCAGCTTTCCAGTGACACCAATATTGGACAGCTTTCTCAGTAGAATGTTGTGATCAACCCTGTCAAAGGCCTTGCTGAAATTAAGGTAGATAACATCAGTGTTGGAACCCTCTCTCAAGGCTCTCAAAATGTCATCAAAGTGATGCAGTAGCTGCGTCAGGCAATCCCTTCCATTACGGAATCCATGTTGGTTGGAGTTCAGCATATATATATCATCTATCTCTCTATATATATATCATCTATATATATATATCATCTATCTATATATATATATCATCTATCTATATATATATATATATATCATCTATCTATATATATATATCATCTATCTATATATATATCATCTATCTCTATATATATATATATATTAGAAAGTGAGTTTTTTTTTACAAAATGAAAAATAACCGAGGTGTCCTACACGAGTGAAAGTATAAAGAAAAAGAGATGAAATCGAAAATGCAACTGGAGTCTTATTTTAAAAAAAAATATATATATTTATTTGGTTCCTTTACCGGTTTCGCAGTTCTTCTACTTTTCAAAAGGTGAGTTGAGATGGAGGGTCTGTGGTTTTTCTCACATCTGGTTGGTCTCTGAATGTTACTTGTTTTATATGGAAAAAGTGGCTCGAAAATGCCAGGTTTTTCGAGAAGTAATTTGATTGGTTTGTCAATAATTATAATAAATTTCGCGCCAGTTCGCGTTACAATAGTTCTTCAAATAAGAGGGGTTGTCACAGGTTGTTTTTTCATATATGAGTGTTTGAATTTCTTTTTACTTGAAAAAAGGAGGCTCACGAAGGCTTTTTTTTGGTTGGTAATAAATGAAATTATGGCTGTCACGTGAACAAATTTTCATTAAAGAACTGCGAAACCGGTAAAGGAACCAAATAAATATATATATTTTTGAAAAAAATAAGACTCCAGTTGCATTTTCGATTTCATCTCTTTTTCTTTATATATATATATATATATATATATATTTATCATATATCTCTATATATATATCATCTATCTATCTATCTATATATATATCATCTATCTCTCTCTCTCTATATATAGAGAGAGATAGATGATATATATATATAGAGAGAGAGATAGATGATATATATATATATAGAGAGAGATAGATGATATATATATATATAGAGAGAGATAGATGATATATATATATATAGAGAGATAGATGATATATATATAGAGATAGATGATATATATATATAGAGATAGATGATATAATATAATAGAGATAGATGATATATATATATAGAGAGAGAGATGATATATATATATAGAGAGGGAGATGATATATATATATAGAGAGAGAGATGATATATATATAGAGAGAGAGAGATGATATATATAT
>OZ024740.1:313250657-313255657 GCA_964016885.1 Eledone cirrhosa | reverse complement strand
ATACAAGCCATGTATAAAGAAACAGTCAGCAAGGTTAGAATTAACAACGAATATAGTGAAGAGTTTAGCGTAAAAGTTGGCGTCCATCAGGGCTCTGTTCTCAGCCCCCTACTATTTATTATTGCCCTTCAGGCTATAACAGAGGAGTTCAAGACCGGCTGCCCATGGGAACTCCTATACGCAGACCTGACACTCATAGCGGAATCAATGGCCGAGCTAGAGAAGAAATTCCAAACATGGAAGCACGGCCTAGAATCAAAAGGACTTAAAATTAACCTGGCTAAGACTAAAGTTCTAGTTTGTAGGAAAGAAAATAAGGCGGCGGTCCCTTCTGGGAAATGGTCGTGCTCGGTGTGTAGGAAAGGCGTAGGTAGAAACTCCATTTTATGTCCTAAATGCAAAGTATGGGTGCATAAAAGATGTAGTGGGATCACAGGTAAGCTAACTAAGAACATAGATTTTACATGTGGCCAGTGCTCTGGTGCAATAAGTAGCAGCAAGTGCCCACAAAATACTAGCTCTTTCAATTGCGCAGAGGGTTCTATAGAAATAGTGGACAGCTTCCGTTACCTGGGTGATAAAATCAGCAGTGGGGGAGGGTGTTCTGAAAGTACAGTAGCTAGAGTCAGAACTGGTTGGAAAAAGTTCAGAGAGCTTATACCACTATTAGCTGCTAAAGGGTTCTCCCTAAAAATGAAAGGCAGGCTGTACGATGCCTGCATACGAACAGCAAAGTTGCATGGCAGTGAGACCTGGGCATTGTGTGCAGAGGATATACGCAGACTAGAGAGGAACGAAGCTTGCATGCTCCGCTGGATGTGTAACAGTAATATACATGAACAGCAAAGCATAAACGAACTAAGGAAAAAATTAGAAATAAGAGGGATCAGATGCTGTTTACTCGAGAGAAGGCTACGTTGGTATGGACACGTGATGCGCATGAAAGTCGATAGCTGTATAACAAAGTGCAGGGCAATAAAGATAGACGGTAGCCACGGAATAGGTAGACCTAGAAAAACCTGGGACGAGCTGATAAACTCCGACCTCACACACTTACACCTCTCCAAGACAATGTCACTGGACCGAGACCTTTGGCGGTACTCAGTAACAGAGAAGACCCGCCTTACCTAAATACATAGTAAAACCTACTACAGCCAGTAGGCATCTCTAACAAAATACCCCCCCGTCCCACCACCACCACCTCCACCCCATCCACACCACCCCGTTCTATGTAAAGTTATGTTGGTGCCACACCATCCAGGCCGAAATAAATGAGATCGTGTAGGTGTCACGACAAAAAAACACAGTCCACGCTGTAATGTGGCCGTGTAGGCAACACGGTAAAAACCTCCCAGACCCACACTGTAAATGTGGTTGGTGTTAGGAAGGGCATCCAACTGTAGAAAACCTGCCAGACAGTCCTATGCGAGCAAGACAATCACTCTTGCCTCAAGTGGGACTACCCCCGTCCAAACCCATGCAAGCGTGGAACACGGACGTTAAACGTTGATGATGATGATGATGTGTACATATATATATATATGTGTGTACATATATATATATATATATATGTACACATGTACATATATATATATATATATATATATATATATGTACATATATATATATATATATATATATATATGTACATATATATATATATATATATATATATGTACATATATATATATATGTACATATATATATATATATATATATATGTACATATATATATATATATATGTACATATATATATATATATATATGTACATATATATATATATATATGTACATATATATATATATATGTACATATATATATATATATATATATATATATATATATATATATATATATATATATATGTACACACACATATATATATATATATATATATATGTACACACATATATATATATATATATATATATATATATGTACACACACATATATATATATATATATATGTACACATATATATATATATATATGTACACACATATATATATATATGTACACATATATATATATATATATATGTACACACATATATATATATATGTACACATATATATATATATATATGTACACACATATATATATATATGTACACACATATATATATATATGTACACATATATATATATATATATGTACACACATATATATATATATGTACATATATATATATGTACACATATATATATATATATATGTACATATATATATATATATATGTACACATATATATATATATATATGTACACATATATATATATATATATGTACACATATATATATATATATATGTACATATATATATATATATATGTACATATATATATATATATATGTACATATATATATATATATGTACATATATATATATATATATGTACATATATATATATATATATGTACATATATATATATATATATGTACATATATATATATATATGTACATATATATATATATATGTACATATATATATATATATATGTACATATATATATATATATATGTACATATATATATATGTGTACATATATATATATATATATGTATATATATATATATATATATGTGTACATATATATATATGTGTACATATATCATCATCATCATCACCATTTTACGTCCGTTCTTCCACGCTAGCATGGGTTAGACGGGTTGTCCTGTTGTGGGCAGTGTCTGGTCGGCTGACCATGCCTTGCTCATACAGGAACTGATCTGGCTTGATTTCTACAGCTGGATGCCCTTCCTAACACCAACCTCATTTACAGTGAGTGCTGGGTGCTTTTTCGTGGCGCCTACACGTCCACTTTACAGTGTGGGCTGGGTGCTTTTTTGCCGTGGCACCTCCACGGCCACCTTGCGGTGGGGGGGGGGCATATTGTTTATATGCTTCAGCATGTACCCATGGGAGGTCGGGTACCCTGTATTACTGCGTGACGCCAGAAGTCACGGTCGTGTGTCATTGACTTTGAGAGGTGTAGTTGGGTAAGGTCGGCTTTTATATATATATATATATGTACATATATATATATATATATATATATACACCCTAAGTATTGAGTTCTCTGGTGCATTATGGTCCATCTGGTTCCTTACCACAACTCCTCTGTTATGTATATATATATATATATATATATATGTATACATACATATATATATATATACAACGCATGAACAGAAAAGGGGCTTCATGCCAAACCACAATAAAGCCACCCCCTGCTGCGGTAATGCTGCTCCAGTCTCCTCACAAAAACATGATTACAGCAACAAAAACAACAAAAGTAATGCTGCTCCAGTCTTGTCACAAAGACACGATCATAACAACAACAAAAATAACGCTGCTCCAGTCTTTTCACAAAGACACAATTACAACAAATACAACAACCACATCAACAACAAAAGAGGGAACTGCAACCCTATCCAATGTTGTAACCACAAATCCAATGAAAAACTGCTCCCTGAATTAAAAAAAAATCTTTCTTTTTTAGCCATGAACCTGACAAAAAGAGATAGAGAAAAACATTTTAGCCATCACCCAACACCAACCTTGCTGTCACTAACACACAATCACAAAACAAGCCCCCTGCAACAGTCAAAACCAGCCACCACACTAGCCTCCACATTCTTACTCAATACACAAGGTATCAGCTCATCCATCAATGCACAGAAATGGAAGATCGAATTCATTGAGGATTGGGTTGGTAACCATCCATTTCATATCCCCTTCTTCATTCTTACTGAGACCCACCTTGACAACTCCCACTTGAAGGCCCGAAGTAAGAACGAGAAATTTCACAACCATCCGTGCGGATCGTGTTGGCAGAAGGAAGGGTGGAACTGCCATTTTCCTGCATGTTTCCTTTACGGCAGATGGCAACACAACATTCTCTAATGGATACTGTGAATCAGTCACTGTGCACAATAAAGCCAATGATCTGACATTAGTTGGGCTCTATAGGCCACCACAAACACCCATAATCTGTTTCAAAGAATGCCGCAACAGTATTAAATGCTTTATTAAATAGTGCCATTCTAGCAACATACTTTTGATGGGAGACTTTAATCTACCCTGTGTTGATTGGTTTACATGTAGTTTGAAACCAGTCTCCACAGCCTCAACCACTGGCAAAGAGGCTGTCGAGTCACTTCTTGACTTCATGAATGAGTTTTTCTTGTCCCCACTTGTCCTTGCATCAACGAGGCATCAGAAGAACATTCTGGATCTAGTGTTTAGTAACCACACTAACACTATACATAATATTAGAGTGGAAAAAACCCTTCTCTCAGACCATGACATGGTTCTTTGTAACCTAAGATTCCACCAGCTGAAAGCTAATCCCAGGGTCTTCTTTCCAGCCCACCCATTTGATAACATGGATCTCCACAATGCCAACTGGGATGCAATTATGAACGAACTATCACATGTCGATAGGTCTTTTACACACGCACACACTTCCACCAACATCAAAACATCTTGGCAGATCTTTGTAGACACTGTCACAAATATATGTACAAAACACACCCCACCAAAACCTGTGAACAAAACCAAGTGCAGTATCTCCCAAAATAGAAAAACAATTATCAGAAAAATAAAAAGAACAAACAAAAAAATTAACACACTAAAATACTGCCAACAGCAACACACACATTCAATGGCTATCACCCTGCTTGAGTCAAAAAAATATAACCTCCAGCAATGCATGATGACCATCATCAATAACCAGAGAATAGCTGAAGAGAGGTGGGCCATTGAGAAAATCAAACTCAACCCCAAAGTGTTCTTCTCATTCGCTAAAAAACACATGGTCACCGTCTCCACTGTTGGCCCCCTAGTTGATGAAAATGGCACACTCCAGGACAATGCCAAAACCATGGGCGAGATACTGCTGAAACAATACTGCTCTGTTTTCAGCAACCCTGATATGGCCGATCTGGGCCGTATCAGTGATATTAACCCCCAACACACTATATCAGACATAAC
>OZ024740.1:313235657-313240657 GCA_964016885.1 Eledone cirrhosa | reverse complement strand
TGGAGGGGTCAATCAAGGCCAAAAAGCAGGCTTGGAAAGCATGACGGGATGGGGGAAGTAGAGAAGACTACCAAGTGGCCAGGAGAGAAGCTAGGAGACAAGTGTACTTCGCAAGAAGGGAAGCAGAGGAAAGAAAGTTCAAGCATGTTCTACAACGCGAGGACCAAAAACGTGAGGTGTTCAGGATTGCTAGGCAATGTGTCAAGGAAAACCATGATATTGTCGGGGAGAAGTGTGTCCTTAATGATGATGGTGTACTTGCCATCACTGCTGCTAAGAAGGTAGCTTGAAAGTGTCACTACAAAAGGCTACTAAATGAGGAGAATAATTGGGAGAAAGACAGGCTCCCCCACATCGATCCAATAGAGGGACCAGCAGTGCAAGTTGAAGGTAGTATAATAAGTAAGGCGATCAAAGACATGAAGACAGGCAAGGCGGCTGGGCCTTCGGAAATAGTTGCTGAAATGCTGAAAGCATCTGGAACGGTGGGACACACTATGGTTACCCGGATAGTAAACCAAGTCATACAGAATGGGGTCGTTCCGAAGGACTGGCGTAGCAGCATTATCATTAACTGCTACAAGGGTAAAGGAGATGCCCTAGATAGGGGAAACTATAGAGGCATTAAATTAATTGACCAGGTCATGTAGGTCACAGAAAAAGTAATAGTGCAACTAATCAGAGCGCGAATTGATCTAGATGAAATGCAGTTCGGGTTTGTGTCAGGTAAAAGTACAACAGACGCTCTTTTCATTGTCCGACAACTACAGGAGAAGTGCCTAGCTAAAAGTAAACCCCTATACTTAGCTTTTGTTGACTTGGAGAAAGCCTTTGACAGACTACCCCGCTCGATTATCTGGTGGGCTCTTAGAAAACTAGGTGTTGATGAATGGCTTGTGAGAGCTATACAAGCCATGTATAAAGAAACAGTCAGCAAGGTTAGAATTAACAACGAATATAGTGAAGAGTTTAGCGTAAAAGTTGGTGTTCATCAGGGCTCCGTCCTTAGCCCCCTACTATTTATTATTGCCCTTCAGGCTATAACAGAGGAGTTCAAGACCGGCTGCCCATGGGAACTCGTATATGCAGATGATCTAATGCTCATAGCTGAATCAATGGCTGAACTAGAGAAGAAATGAACTAGAGAAGCATGGCCTAGAATCAAAAGGCCTTAAAATTAACCTGTCTAAGACTAAAGTTCTAGTTTGTAGGAAGGAAAATAGGGCACTGGTACCATCTGGGAAATGGCCATGCTCAGTGTGTAGGAAAGGAGTAGGCAGAAACTCCATTTTATGTCCCAAATGCAAAGTATGGATGCATAAAAGATGTAGTGGGATCACAGGTAAGCTAACTAAGAATATAGATTTTATATGTGGCCGGTGCTCAGGTGCAATAAGTAGCAGCAAGTGCCCACAGAATACTAACTCATTCCATTGCACAGATGGTTCTATAGAAATAGTGGACACCTTCCGTTACCTGGGTGACAAAATCAGCAGTGGTGGAGGGTGCTCTGAAAGTACAGTAGTCAGAACAGGATGGAAAAAGTTCAGAGAGCTTATACCACTATTGGCCGCTAAAGGTTTCTCTCTAAAAATGAAAGGCAGGCTGTATGATGCCTGCATACGAACAGCAATGTTACATGGCAGTGAGACTTGAGCATTGTGTGCAGAGGATATATGCAGACTGGAGAGGAACGAAGATTGCATGCTCCGTTGGATGTGTAATAGTAATATACGTGAACGGCAAAGCATAAATGAACTAAGGGAGAAATTAGGAATAAGAGGAAGCAGATGTTGTTTACTCGAGAGATGACTACGTTGGTATGGTCATGTGATGCGTATGAAAGACGACAGCTGTATAAAAAAGTGCAGGGCGATCAAAATAGACGGTAGCCACGGAGTAGGCAGACCCAGAAAAACCTGGGAAGACTTGATAAATTCCGACCTCACACACTTACACCTCTCCAAGACAATGTCACTGGACCGAGATCTTTGGCGTTACACAGTAATACAGAAGACCCGCCTTGCCTAAGTACAAAGCGAAACCTACAGTCAGTAGGCACCTCTAACAAAAATACACCCCCATCCCACCACCCCCAGCCCTTTCGATGTAAAGTTATGTTGGTACCACAACATCCAGTCCGAAATAAATGAGGTCGTGTAGGTGTCACGAAAAAAAAAACACACAGTCCACACTGTAATGTGGCCATGTAGGTAACACGGTAAAAACCTCCCAGTCCACACTGTAAACGTGGTTGGTGTTAGGAAGGGCATCCAGCCGTAGAAAACCCGCCAGACAGTCCTATACGAGCAAGACAACCAATCTTCCCTCAAGTGGGAAAATTCCCGCCCTAACCCATGCAAGCGTGGAAGATGGACGTTAAACGATGATGATGATGATGATATATATATATGTGTACATATATATATATATATATATATGTGTGTGTACATATATATATATATATACATATATATATATATATTTGTGATCCCCTCTGGTTTCTCAACATTCTCTACCAGATATTTTGTTTTAGTCTCATTCATTCTCAGCTCCACACTCATCGACACAGTCTCAACCTCCTGCATCAAATCCTCTTCTTCCTTCACTGTATTTGTCACCAAAACTATATAGTCGGTAAATTCAGCATCTGATATTTTTCGCCTTAACTCTCCTGCTCTGAGCCAGTCTTACAGTAAAGCCAGAGTCCTGGTGTTTCTCCAGTGCAAGGCGCATACAATAGTCCACTACGATGATAAAAAGGTAGGGAGCCAATGTACCTCCCTGGAGCACTCCAGCCAGTATCTCATATACATATATATATATGTACATATATATATATATATATATATATATATATATATATGTACATTATATATATATATATATATATATATATGTACATTATATCATCATCATCATCATCATCATCAACGTTTAACGTCCGTGTTCCACGCTTGCATGGGTTTGGATGGGGGTAGTCCCACTTGAGGCAAGAGTGATTGTCTTGCTCGCATAGGACTGTCTGGCAGGTTTTCTACAGTTGGATGCCCTTCCTAACACCAACCACATTTACAGTGTGGGTCTGGGAGGTTTTTACCGTGTTGCCTACACGGCCACATTACAGTGTGGACTGTGTGTTTTTTTGTCGTGACACCTACACGATCTCATTTGTTTCGGCCTCGATGGCGCGGCACCAACATAACTTTACATAGAACGGGGTGGTGTGGATCGGGTGGGGGTGGTGGTGGTGGGACGGGGTGTATTTTGTTAGAGATGCCTACTGGCTGGAGTAGGTTTTACTATATATTTAGGTAAGGCGGGTCTTCTCTGTTACTGAGTACCGCCAAAGGTCTCGGTCCAGTGACATTGTCTTGGAGAGGTGTAAGTGTGTGATGTCGGAGTTTATCAGCTCGTCCCAGGTTTTTCTAGGTCTGCCTATTCCGTGACTACCGTCTATCTTTATTGCCCTGCACTTTGTTATACAGCTATCGACTTTCATGCGCATCACGTGTCCATACCAACGTAGCCTTCTCTCGAGTAAACAACATCTGATCCCTCTTATCTCTAATTTTTTCCTTAGTTCGTTTATGCTTTGCCGTTCACGTATATTACTGTTACACATCCAGTGGAGCATGCAAGCTTCGTTCCTCTCTAGTCTGCGTATATCCTCTGCACACAATGCCCAGGTCTCACTGCCATGCAGCATTGCTGTTCGTATGCAGGCATCGTACAACCTGCCTTTCATTTTTAGTGAGAACCCTTTAGCAGCTAATAGTGGTATAAGCTCTCTGAACTTTTTCCAACCAGTTCTGACTCTAGCTACAGTACTTTCAGAGCACCCTCCCCCACTGCTGATTTTATCGCCCAGGTAACGGAAGCTGTCCACTATTTCTATAGAACCCTCTGCGCAATTGAAAGAGCTAGTAGTTTGTGGGCACTTGCTGCTACTTATTGCACCAGAGCACCGGCCACATGTAAAATCTATGTTCTTAGTTAGCTTACCTGTGATCCCACTACATCTTTTATGCACCCATACTTTGCATTTAGGACATAAAATGGAGTTTCTACCTACGCCTTTCCTACACACCGAGCACGACCATTTCCCAGAAGGGACCGCCGCCTTGTTTTCTTTCCTACAAACTAGTACTTTGGTCTTAGCCAGGTTAATTTTAAGTCCTTTTGACTCTAGGCCGTGCTTCCATGTTTGGAATTTCTTCTCTAGCTCGGCCATTGATTCCGCTATGAGTGTCAGGTCGTCTGCGTATAGGAGTTCCCATGGGCAGCCTGTCTTGAACTCCTCTGTTATAGCCTGAAGGGCAATAATAAATAGTAGTGGGCTGAGAACAGAGCCCTGATGGACGCCAACTTTTACGCTAAACTCTTCACTATATTCGTTGTTAATTCTAACCTTGCTGACTGTTTCTTTATACATGGCTTGTATAGCCCTCACAAGCCATTCGTCAACGCCTAGTTTTCTAAGAGCCCACCAGATAATGGAGCGGGGGACTCTGTCGAAGGCTTTCTCCAAGTCGACAAAAGCTAAGTAGAGGGGTTTACCTTTAGCTAGGTACTTCTCCTGTAGTTGTCGTACTATGAAAAGAGCGTCTGTGGTACTTTTGCCTGACACAAACCCGAACTGCATTTCATCTAGGTCAATTCTCTCTCTGATTAGTTGCGCTATTACTTTTTCCGTGACCTTCATGACCTGGTCGATTAATTTAATGCCTCTATAGTTACTCCTATCTAGGGCGTCTCCTTTACCCTTATAACAGTTAACGATGATGCTGCTATGCCAGTCCTTCGGAACAACCCCATTCTGTACGACTTGGTTAACTATGCGGGTGACCATGGTGTGTCCCACCGTGCCAGATGCCTTCAGCATCTCAGCAACTATTTCCGAAGGCCCAGCCGCCTTACCCGTCTTCATATCCTTGATTGCCTTACTTATTATACTCCCCTCGACTAACACTGCTGGTCCCTCTATTGGGTCGATATGG
>OZ024740.1:313225657-313230657 GCA_964016885.1 Eledone cirrhosa | reverse complement strand
TGAAACGTTAAGACTCTCTTCCTGCTATTTCAAGCGTTAACCTAATATATTCCTTCCATATACTGTACCGATTGTGTTGTTCTTTCTGTTTACCTTTTACATACACACATATATATATATATATATATATATATCTACTGTAGTATAAGTTTGGTAGAAATATCCAAGGGTAAGAGCACTTAGTCCATAGGACAAGTTCAGTATAATTATAAGTATAATTTATACAACAGGCTGAATGAGTTGGTGTGTATAACCCAACGAAACTTAAGTACCTGTATATGTCACTGTTGTAACTAATTATATATAAATATAAATTCAGAATAGTGACTCACTCAGACTCGGTTTTGAATGTATGCAATATATATATATATATATATATATTCTCTCTTAAACATCTGGTGTAAAAACCAGATTGTGTTCTAAATTTATCTTTTTCATTTAGATTTTAGATTTCCTAATTAGTGTTTTTTTTTCATATTTTATTTCGAATAATATTATTGCTAGATTTATTGATGTTTCTGCTCCTTCTCTATCTGATTTCTGAATAAAGCTGTTATTGTTTGGTATTGCTGCTTTATTACAGGAAAAAATCATGAAAATGGTGATATATTAATCTTGAAGTTGTTGTTATAGCCAGCTTTTAAATTTGTGACTATTCATAACTGGTTTGTTTCAGCATTCATAATTTGGTATTATTTTGTTATCTATCTGTTAATTTTACATCATAACATCATAATTGGTTATTAATATAGATCTGTGCTTAATATTCTCTCTATATATAATATATATATATATATACTTACAGTAAACATTGATGCAATTCAATTCAAGCACTCAACATACTTTTTCTACTTAGTAATGACGGAGTATATTTAGAATAAGAAAATGCGAAGTAGTTTCAGATGTTAAAGTCCTTTATTGATAAAGCTGTGATGCATATTACAATGACGACAGTGGCCACAAGATTCTGTGTACCCAGTGTCATGACATCATAAGACAGCTTCTTGCATAATAAGGTTACGTTCCCGAGGCAATCCAAATTGAAACGACAAGGGAACGGACAAAGCGCGTGTTCTTGAATCCTTCGCCCGTTCCCTTGCAAGGATTCAAGAACACCTGCTTTGTCCGTTCCCTTGTTGTTTCTGTTTGGATTGCCTCAGGAACGTAACCTTATTATGCAAGAAGCTGTCTGATGATGTCATGGCACTGGGTACACAGAATCTTGTGGCCACTGTCGTCATTGTAATATGTATCACAGCATTATCAATAAAGGACTTTAACATCTGAAACTACTTCGCATTTTCTTATTCTATACATATCAGAAAGGGTGTGGTAAAAAACCAGGTAGACCATAACCCACTAGAGTACTCGATACTTGGGGTAGTAGAGTGGGTAACATGAAAAGATTCACGACCCCTTGAATCTTTTCATATATATATATATATAAAATCAAGTATTTGATGAAAGAAGATTGAGTTTCTGTTGATACTTTTGCATATATATATTATGTGTCATGATAAAAAGCACCCTGTCCACACTGTAAAGCAGTCATGTAGGTATCATGACAAAAAGCACCCGGCCCACACTATAAAGTTGTCGTGTGGGTGTCCTGACAAAAAGCACCCAGCCCACACTGCAAAGTGGTCATATCAATGTCATGACAAAAAGCACCCAGTACGCACTATAAATGTGGTTGGCGATAAGAAGGGCTCAAACCATAGAAACCAAGCTAAAATGAGTTCTGTATGAGCAAGACATGGTCATCTGATCTGACTTGTCTCTCAATGGGATAACTCATCTAACCCATGCTAACATTGAAACATAGATGTTAAATGGTGATGATGATGAATATATCAAGGATAATATTGTATAATGAGTATTTTTGTTGGGTTTTTGTAAGATAATAGGGAGTGATTTCAGGGAGTTTTGGTTGTTAATTTTAGCCAAACAAATAACCAAATATAGGCTACCTTACTGAGTTTTGTTTTTAGTTTAATTATGTAATATGTTGTAGTGGACCTGTGTAGAAACACTTGATTAACCATTGAGAAGATAATATGCATATATGTCAAAAGAAGCAGTTAGTCATAATGTTTACAACTTTGTAAATTACATTGGTCACCTGAAGTTTGTTTATCGTATGTTTTTGATATGGAGTTTTTAAACATTTTTAATTTTGATATATTAGTAATACTAACTTTTGAAACAGACAAACATTTCAAAATATTATAGGCAAATATCATATTCAAAATTCAGAAGGACATAACAGATGCACAAGAGAATGATAAAAAGGATGCTGAAAATTATTTGGACCAGATACCTGGAAAGCCATCTCTGCAAGAGATCCAGAAAATAGTGCTGTGAAGGGCATTATCAATTTTAAAACCTTGCAAAGGCATTTACTGATGTTTATGCCCTTATGGCATCATCTGTATGACAATTGATTGTAAAATGTGTATATTATCAAATTTTTCCTTAGGTGTTAGGTTGACACTTGGTATGGTTTGGGAAAGAAGCAGAAACCAAAGGAAGTTCCAAATAACAATAATGATAATAATAAAGTACAAGGATCTTGAAATAGAAATTAAAAAAATATGGGATATGAAAGCCATTACTATTCCAGTTTGCCTCAAAAATTATTAGAGAGGTTTTCTAATATTCCTTGGGATATTATCTTTTGCTCTGGGAGTGGTTCATTTGTCCACTCCTTTCGCTTGCCTTTTGTTGTATGTGGTCCTAGATGTGTGCATTACCTGCTTGTGTGCTTTTTTCCTTTCCCTTTTCTTCTTTTTTTCTCTTTTTCTTTGTAATATTATGATGATGGTTATGTTGACAAATAAAGTTTTTAGCAATTAAAGTTGGGACACTAGGCCTGGTAAACAAGAGAACTGCCAAATTCCTGGATCATGTACCGGGTAAACTTCCTATAAAAGAAATTCAGAAAATACTGCCCACATTTTGTGATGAGCATTGCCAATATAATTTTGGGAAAGCAAACCACATTGTATCTTGTATGTGACACACCTATGGACCAAATGTTGCACTTTATCGATTATATTTTGTATTCAATTCTGGCTTTAAATGTGTATACATTTGTAGAAGGAATGCATGACCTGTAAATATTGTATATAGACCTTTTGAAGTTATGAATATTCTTTGTATGTGCTTGGGTCAGTGTGTGTGTATAGGATGCATTGTTACTTGCTTTCTCAAATATCAACAAAATACTATCAGTTATTTATGGTGCTGAGAAAAAATACATCATAACAAACCATCACTCACCACAGGCCCCTGGTTGAGATCCAGTGTGTATATATATATATGTATGTATATATATATATATATATATATATATATATATATGACATAGATTAGAGAAACTCTGGACAGTCTACAGTTGTATAAGTAACTTGATCTAAGACTGTTAAAACTCTATCAGTTACACTATGAAAGAGACACATAAATCATGTTTTGTACAATTTAAAATATCTCAACTTGGCTGTTCTATGATGTCATTTCTCTGGACATATTTTTAATATTCAGAATTTAGTTAAGGTTGACATGAATACCTATGGTCATGAATCTTGGGTAATGACCGAAAGAATACGGTCACAAATACAAGCTGCCGAAATGGGATTCCTCCCTCAAAAGGGTCTTTGGAGTAATGTTACTAGATAGTAGCTCGGCGATCAGAGAGTCATTCCAGGTAGAGCCGATACTTCTCTGAATTGAGAGATCACAGTTCTGATACTATGGATATGTGGTTACAATGTTGCAGGTAAGAATTGCTGGAAAGATTTTACAAGCAAAACCAACCGACAGGGGACCCAGGGGTAGAACCTGCGCAAGATGGTTGGATAACATCCATGAGCTTGGCTGGTCTTACTTAGGGTTCCAGCCGGATCAGTTGGAGATGGTTGTTTTTGACAGGACCAGCTAGACGGAGTGTATGAAGACTCTGCCCCCACGACCCTCTCAGGAATAAGTGGGTGAAGAAGAAGAATTTTGTTGTATTGAGTACTAAGTATTGTTGATTAGTTACTCATCATGAAACCATTTCATGTCTATCATTGAATTTATTGTTATGACTTCCAGGAGGAAGCACCAACATTTAATACAATGAATGACATTAGGTTATCTGCTGACTCATAGTTTCTAGGTTCAGTTAACTTCACAGGCAAGACATTTTCTTTACCACCATATTAAACTATATTTACTGTTAGTAATTTTCTTTCTATATTTTTATATATTATATTCTGACACAGTACAATCACTTGTTAAAAAGAAAGACTTAGTCACTAAGGAAAAAAGTCAGACCTGTAACTATTCAATATCACCCCTACTCCGACACCAATTTGAAGTATAGAGGTATCTCGTTGAAGTTTACATGGTTAATATTCTGCTTCAATTATTTTAGGTATATGTAAAACGTATATAGTTAATGCATACACTCTGGTCTCGAATAATCGGTGTGGTCCTCGTCGTCGTCGTCCCCCCCGTCCCTCCCCTGCTTATTAATTTTTCAAAATTTTTCCACTACATCACTCTGATTCCATCCCCTGCTTTTTAAATTTTGTGAATCTATTTCTGGCAAAATTTTATTTTAAGTGGTAGCATTCCTGCATCAATTAATTTTCTTTATACATTAAAAAACATGATGCATGACAAAAAAATTACATGGGGGAAGGGGGTCCCAATATGTAAACTAAATGACTAATTCTGGTTTTTAAAAAAAGAAATGGAGACAACCTAGAAAAATTACCAAGACAGTACTTAATTGAAGCTGTCCTCCCAGATGTCTGGAGCCCATGTTTTGTACATACAGGTCTTGGCATGGTTTCTACAACTGGGTGCCCTTCCTATCATTAACCATTTTACAGTGTGTACTGGGTGCATTTTATCATGGCACCAGCACAATGGAGATTGTTGGTAATCATCAATGACTTGGCTGAAAAGCCCTCTTTACTTCCTATGTGGAGAATGAGAAGGGAGGATGCTTT